>JASAOL010000595.1:0-315259 GCA_030849045.1 Wallacemonas rigidus | reverse complement strand
GGCGAGCACGTAGCGCTCGAGCAGGCTGATCTGCTCATCGACAGATAAGTCCATGCGGGCGTGCGGAGCGGTGATGGCAACTCCCTCGTCTGACCTCTCAGAAGTGAAGAGGCGAAGGACCTTGTCGCGCAGCTTTCGCACAAAGGTGGACATTTTCAGCGCGAGAAACGGATCGGTAAGCGGCAGAAGCACAGCACACGGAAAGAAACTGACGTACGAGTTACGCTCCCGGAGTCGCTTGTCCGTATGAGCCGAACAAGGCGCTCGAGAAGAAAAGAAGGAGTGGTTGTAGAGAATGAGGGATGTACTGTTTCAATGAGCGTCGATGGCGTGCGGTAATCGACTCGATGGCCCAACTGGCGCGTCAAGAATCAAAAATGAATGAACAGAATGCACAGCTTGAACAAGAGAGAAAATAAAGTTAAGGACGTCAGAGAGGGTGTGTTTACTAGTAGTTGAGCGATACATCGAGACACGAGATGATTGATGTTGCTCGGTTAGAGTGATGGCCGAGTAGGGTGGCTGTGCCTCAACAGTGAAGTTGAGGAAAACACCCCCCCCCACATACACATGTCAAAATAGAAAAGTCGGGCAATTCATGTAAAAATGGCGCGAAGCGACAGCAACGCCACGTCAAGATGTCCGGACTCTTCGACTGACTGACACAATGCGAACGTCTTTTGTCTGCGAAGAGGAAGTTGAAAAAAAAAAAAAGAAAAAAGAAGAAAATGCGATCAGAGGTGAAGCGCTGATCATAGTTAAAATGAAAAGAGCAAACAGAAAAAAAAAAACGTTTTGTTTTGATGGTGCACAAATGCTTGAATCATGTACGTGCATGCGAACTGACTCAGCTGAATCGACAATCAATGACCTAGCGAGTGTGATACAAATAAGCGTGGGAGAAAATCGGCAATCATGCACCGCCATGGCTGCCAGTCGTGAACGCCTGGGTAAATCACACGCTCGCAATCAACGCCCAATTCTTGGAGGATGCGGTCGTCTTCTTCAAACGCGGCGCGGTGCAAGTCTTCGGCGCCAATGCCTCTGAACAAGAGGCGATTGTGCTGCTTGAAGCTTTGAGGATTCTCACGCAGGGCGTTGACGTGGGAATCATCGCCGCCAATCGTAGTCCAGCTGCACCGGAGGAATCCGGAGAAAAGACCAACGTAAGCGAACATATTGGCGTGTGCAATACCGACTCGCGCCGCTTGCATGGATCCCATCGATAGGCCCGCCACGGCACGGTGGTCGGCGTCGTTGACGGTTCTGAAGCGCTTTTCGATGAATGGCACAACATCCTTCAGGAGAACGTCGCAGTAATCGAGCGCGCTCGTCTTGTCATCTCGGTACACCATGCCGTTTCCCATGACGATAAGACACGCCCGTGCCGCGCGTGCGTGAATCAGGTTGTCTGCGATGATGTTGACCTTCCCTTGGAAGATCCAGGCGTTCTCGTTCTCACCGTGACCGTGCTGGAGGTATAGCACAGGGTAGCGCGTCTTCGCACACGCCTCTGTGTGATAGTCGGGAGGTAGGTACACCAAAAGCCTCTCGGTCCGACCAGTCACAGTGGAGAAGAAGAGCTCACTGCAGACCGAGCCGTGCGGGGCAAGGGGATCGAGTAGATACGGCACCGTCGCCTGGCCCGTCTTGGTGGGTGCCGCAGGAGGCACTTCCACGTAATTCATTGGCCTCGAGTAGCCGTAGCCGATGGGTACGTACGGTGAGAGCACATCCTGCCCATCGACAAGGATGAAGATGTAATGAAAACCGACAGGCCACTGTGTGACCCCGTTCCACATGCCATCCGCTGTTCTTGTCAAGTACAATTCGTCTGAAGATGTGCGCACCACCACTTGATGCGCAGCAGGGTAGAAGAAGTGAAACCGGACTGTGCCGGCTTCATCGCCATCGCAAATCACACCTTCCGCCACATCATTTGTGGGGATGCCGTTGAAGATGAGCGAGGCCTTGCTCTCTGTGGAGCGAACGACGTTGTGTGCGAGCGCCTGCAGCACCAAAGACTCGTTTGTGGCCATCTTTTCAGAAGAGAGAGAGAGAGGGAGGGACAGCACGTGACACGATTTGTGCACGAGCGACTTTTTTTTTGTTGAGAGAGGAGGCGCGGCGCAGTAGCGGATTCACTAGTTTTCTTAACGACAGTCGCGTTATGCGGAATAGAAGGAGAACGAGTGACAGCGATGGGTCGAGGGGTGAGGGGAGCCACTTTACGAATAAGGGTGATAACTGTGAAAACCTTCGAGAATAACAGTAGCTGCCATGATGAAGTCACGTGATTCTGCGGTGACCGCGCCTGCATGAAGCCCGAGAGAACGACGCGGCGTGAAGACGCTGACAGTCAGGCCTAGATTGTGCTGAGCCCTGCATCAATACGTGTGCGTGGGTATGCGAGATAGATAGATATGGACGCGGCTAGACGAGAGACGTCAAGTAAAAGAAGGAGTGCTAGCGCTGGGTTTCGAGCGAAGTGTCTGTATTTGTGTGTGTGTGTGTGTGTGTGGTGTTTGTTAACATGTGATCAAAGCGCAGCTGCCTGTCTCTTTTCTTGCAAAGAATGTTTTCATTTGGAGTAAACGACGAACACCGACACAGTTCAACGTCAAACAAGCTACGCAACAACAAAATCATAAAAGCACCTTGGCTTCGGCAACTAGAGGGAGAGGGAGGGAGAGGCGCCAGACCGGAACTCAAGCCAGTGCCCCTCTCTGTCTTCGCGTAACACTGTGTTCTGTCAGCTCACTGTACTTTCCGTGCTTGCATTTGACGACGCGCACGAAGACGGAGATCTTTAAACTCTGGACGATCCCTGTATAAAGCGTTCTGTGTGTGAGCATTGAGTTGTGCGCGTGCTTGTCGGTACTCTCGCTTCACCCACGGCGCCACCATGGCAATCGCAATGAAAACACTCGGGAGAAAAATGAAGTGCGTAACCCATACGGCCACTCGATCGGGCTCATCGCCTCGTAGTAGCATGGATTCATACATGGATGGAAGCAGCGCAGGCACCGATAGTGCCGCCCCGAGCTCGAAGCGGCCGCCGAAATACAGAAGGTACACCCACGTCGCAGTGGTGCCGAGCAGCTCGAGGAAGAACGCAGCGCCAGAGATGGAGACGAGGAAGTCAGTGAGGGAAATGGAGGTGCCAAGAGAGCCCTCGTGAGCCTTGCGGGCTGCGATCCGCATGGCAGAGAAGACTGCGTGCAGTGCGATGAGGAACAACCAGGCGACAAACAACATCGTGCACGTAAACGGCGTCAAGGAGGTGGAGATGACGCTGGCCTGAGAGGCGAGTATACTCACGGTCTGCGCAGCGTCACGCTTCTCTATGCGCGGGCACACGCGCGTACACATGACAATCACGACCGCCACGGTTATGACTGCCACCACACTTGCTGCCCCAACGACAGGATAAAAAAAATTCCACTGAACATAATGGAGCTGCGAGTCGTCGAAGAGTGAACCCTTACTGTTGTGCTGCTGCTGCTCTTGAAACTGCCGGAGCTGCTGCTCAATGTCCAGGCTACGGCGGCTCATCCTGTGCGCACCGTATCCCACACAGCTTCTCTATACAAGTCTTGTGTTCGATCGCTGTGATATCTCAGTACACGTACACACGACTTGTTCACCTACGCACCCAAACAAACAAAGAAACAAACTAAAAGGAAGAAATATCTCACAAACACAAATGGCAGGCACTCGGTGGTGCATCGTCAAGCGCACGTGTCGGGTGAGCGAGGGGAAGAGACGCTGATCGTAACGGGATGTGAGCATGTATGATTCGCATTCAAAGCAACTTGTGCGATTCCGCAAGACACAGGAACACACGAATAGCAGTCGACAGTGATACTCACGGAGAGCAGCACAGGAAGCCGACTATGTATGCGCCGCGTTGTGAGCGTGGTGCGTCCCACGACAGCAACTTCCTTGAGATTTCAGCCTTTTCTATCTTTTTTTTCTTCGTTTGTTTGTTTCTGTGTTTTACCGCCACCACCTTGCGGGGTTGACCATCATCTCGACACGAAAAGAACACACAGGCTTGCACCTTGTGCACCGCCTTAGAGAATGAGTGGTGCCAGCGAAACACCGAATGCGACACTCCCAGTCGTGGATTGCGAATGACCGCTCTCTGACGTGGCGGTGTCGGCTGCACGAGGTAGCTCAGATGCAAAGAGCTTGTCCGTGACCTGGTCCACGCGAAGGAGGAAGTACCCTGATGGCTTCCGCATCGACTCCGCATCGATCTGTCGCTCCAACTCTGCCATTTCTGCTGCGGCCTCGGCAGTGCTGCTACTTGGTGTCGTTGATGCTGCCGTCTGCACCTCATCGCGGGCACGCTTTCGCTGGGGAAGCGCGTGGGCCATGGACGTGCCGATCTCCTCCGAGAGTGGCGCGTACTCCTCTTCATCGCCATAGACGCGAACCTTGCGGTAGTCGCTCCAGCCAATGGCCGCCGCCTGACGCTGCAGTACCGAGTCGCCAATGAGGCGAATCACGAAAAGCGCCGCGACGCGCATGTACTTGTGCACGTCTTGTGTAAGCATCGCACGCACAATTTCAGGTTTGGGACAAATATGAAGCAGCCGCATGACGAGACAGAGAAAATACTCCACGCGGTGCAGAGGCCCGCTTAGACCAGCCACGGCAGGCACCACTGTGAGCTCCTCCAACACCCAGAGTAGGGGTTTGTGTGCGCAGCGGATCATCATGTGTGAGTTGAGTACGCGGCGCCGTGTCGGAGGGTCAAGCACGGCTGTCGCACTACGACCTTTTAGATTCCATGACATCTCGAAGTCGGCGGCACACGACCTCTCTCTCTTATTGGTTTGTTCGTGTGTGTGTGTATCGAAGTGAGTGGTTGCCCTTGTCGCTATTGAGGGGACTGAAAGAAAAATGCACTGAAAAAAAAAAAAAAAGATGAGCACAAAGAAGTAGAGTGGGACATGATGGTGGCATTGGTGTGTGTCATGGCGTACAGACGCGTTCGTGGGGATGGACGCTTGTCACCGTGGGGGTGACGCGGGAGCAAGGTAAAGAAGAATGAAGATCACGTAAGAGTACCTGTGACTGCGCCGCACAGCACACGCTCTCGGTTTACACGACTCGCTGATCGACGGACACAAGATCATAAATAACACACACACACACAGGCAGGTATACGCATGCCTGTTCATTTCAGCCAATCCAATCGGTTTCTGTGTGTCAGTGAGGAGGGCTAGACTCCGAAAAGACGTATCACCCACATCTGCAGTGTCAATAGAATCGCTTCGTGGTTCTTTGTGGAGAAGAGAGGGAGAGGAATGAAAACAAGTAACCAGTACGTACACGCATGAAGCACAGATACGCGAGCCCAGAAATAACGACAAATAAAAAGCAACGCAGACATAAATTCTCAACGATCAACTTACGATCAGGCTGTTCTTTCGCAACGCGCGCGTACATCTCTTCACACCGTTTATTGCGCTTACATGTCACTAGCTTAGCCCCCCCAAAAAGAAGACGAAGAAGAGACCAACGCGTCATACCAGCAGCAACACGGCGACGATGCGTAACGCACGAGCGCGGGAACAAGAACAACATCAACATCAACATCAACAACAACAACAACAACAACAACAACAAAAAAAAAAAGAGTTGGACAGCGCTCGCTCTCTGTCGCACACGTCTACTTGATTCGTTGTTTTCTCGTCTCGGAGTCCACTCAACGCCGCGACTCTTTTTTTTTTCCTTTTTCCCTGCTGTCTTCACTATATTTTGGACATGCTTGAGGCCGAGCCGTTCGCGAACATGAGAGGACGGAGAGACATCCACAGCATGCCCGGCACCTGCGTGGCCGCGAGAGTGTAGGCCAGCAGTTGTGCGCGCGGCGGTACGCGGCCATCGTCCCTCGCATTCCCACGTCGAATCGAGTTTACCGTGAACGTCACGTGTGCCGCGACAGCATAGAGGAGAAGTACACCTGTTGACAATCGGCTATGACCCAGTGAATGTCCCAGTCGTTGGAGAATAATGACGAGACACACCAGTACATACTTGTACCCACTAAGCGCAATCACATCCAGCAGCGGCGCGCCTGTGACGACGTGTAAAAAGTACGCGAGCGCCTTACCGACCAGCACTTCTAGCACCTGCCACAGCGCGACGGCCGAGAGCGTGGAGGCGAGAACAGCCATCGTGACCGGACTCTGCATCGTCACGCCGTAGAGAAGGGCCGACAGTAGCAGATAGGTAACGACGGCCATGAGAGGTATGTAGAGGTCTGGCGCGAATGTATCCTGCGTGGGCAGAATCATCGTTGTGCTCGCGGCGGACGGCGCGCTAAAGCCTGGGGCCGTCACTCCCGTCGGGCTGCTGAAGACTTGATCATCACTTCGGCCGTAGCTGGCCGCCATCGCACCGCCTGCCGCGGCTGCGTACCGCCGTGTAAAGGGAAACAAGAGAATCCCCAGCTTTTTCTTGACGTATTGGTTGTCCACTGCGAATAAACCACGTAGCCGCGTCCAGTACGGCACGTACTTACGCGCGCCCTGCTCACCGTGCTCTAGGCCTTGCTGCAGTAGCGTCTGGCCGTAGTTGAGGCCCATGCGCCACATCATATCACCGGCCGCATTCGAGTTGCTGTACCCGTCGCCCCCCGAACTACCAAAGTACGGAGCGGCGCCTCCACTGCCGCTGTTGTAGGGGCCTGATCCTGCGGATACGGGGCCCGGTGCGGGTGGCTGAGGAGGTGGCGAGGCGAACACGTGACCACCATAGTTGGCGCCGCTATCTGTGTTTCCGTACTGATAGCCACCTCCGAATCCTGAGGACGGCTGCTGCTGCTGCTGTTGCACGTAGGCCATGCTGATGGGTGACGCACAAGCCTAGGGAGGTGCAATGACCGCTTTTCTTTTCTACGCCACTGCGATTTTTTTTTTTTTAAATAGTTTCAGATACACACACAGACACACACCAACACGCACAGAGAGAATGCAAAGGGTAGGGAGGGAAGAGGGTAGGAGACGGACGCCTTGTCGTTTTTTCGTATAGGTACGTCAAGAGAAAACCTAATCACGACACTTGTGAAACTAATTTTTTGTTCTGCGTTCTGTGCATCTTCACGAATATCACGACAGCGAGCGCTGACTGTTCAAGTGCGACGCCAACACGTGTGGAGTGTGCAGCACAATCATCTACCCGACAGGCTATCCTCCGCTTCTGTTTGCTGTTGCGTATCGGCAGTTAATCTCTTCTTTTTCTCCTATCTAGGATTATCACGACAGCTTATTTATCAAGACACGCGTTATTCGGATGAAATGAGGATCACACACACACACACACACACACACACACACACCTGACTGCTCTACTTGAACGCAGAGACGCGCAGATGCGCAGAGACAAAAAACATTTCGAAGGAATTACAATTATCTGTGCGAAGAGAAACGAGAAAACAACGAGAACAACCACAGCGGCAGCGGCGTAAACAACAACCGCCGTTCCAGGTCGTGTACTTAAAGGCTCCACACACACACACACATTGCCACGCAAACCGATTACTTCTTCCGGTTCACCGAGCACAGAAACTTAAAACGATCAAAGCACTCCTTCGCCGTCTTACCTTCAACCATTTTAGCGATCTTCTGGAACTTGTCCTTCCCCGTGTAGCCCTTCAGCTCACGCAGGCCTTGTTCAAGCTGCTTTTGCTGCTTCACGGTCCAGTCCTCGACGGGTGCGGCCGCCGTGGCGCTGCCGACGGCGACGGTCTCGCCTGCCGCGTGACCTGCACTCGTCGGCGCCGCGCCTGTCCCGGCGTGCTGAAGCCCCGCCGTGAGCTCGTTTACCTTCGCCATGGCCTGTTCCTCCGTGAAGCGGTCACGCAGCAATGTGCAGATCTTGGACCAGCGCTCTATCGTACCGGGCGGGTACTTGGCGGTGGCCTTCTGCAGACGATTGAGATCGTCGTCGGTCCACTCGACAGAAGGTGCCTTCGCTCGTGCTACCTGGGCCACGTCCACGTGTTTCTTCTTTGCACCTTCCGTGGGTGTCTTTTTCACCGGCTCGCCAAAGCGCGTCATGCCTGTTTGGCGCTCCTTCTCGAGAAGCAGCCGGTTGAAGACGATCACCGCGTCCACGGCGACCGGGGAGGCCTCCACGCATTCCATTCCCTTTGTGTCCAGTGTTTCGGTCGCGACCTTGTCCGTCGAGGCGGCGGTGATTGTCTTGAGAGCCTCCTCCGCTTCATCAGGCGAGCTGATCTTGCCGAAGAGCCAAACGATGTTAGGCTTACGCACCACACTCATCAAGAGCTTGTTTGTCTCGACCCCATCAAGCAGACCCTTTTCGGTGAAGTAGCCGATCACGGCCTGCTGAAGTTGGCGAAGTTGACTCTTGGACTCTTGAACCTTCCGGAGTGCTTCTTCCATCTCGGCCTTCTCCTTCTCCTCTTGCTCTATGCGCTTCCGCTCCTCCTTTTCGCGCATCGCACGACGGAAGGCCTCGCGCTCCTCGCGATCCTTCAGGCGGCGCTGTTCCTCCTCCTCGCGGTGGCGACGCAGACGAGGATCGTTCTTTCGCGCGCGATCGACCAGTGTTCGAATACGCTTCTGCTCTTCGCGCTTGAAGTGATTGATTTCACGCTCATTCTCACGCATGTAGTAGCGCTTCTCCTCGCGACACATACCCTCATCGATTTCTTGGATATCTGCAAGATGCGAGAAGTCCCGCCAGCTTTGGTAGCCATTCCACCGGTCGTAGAAGCGCACGACGTCCTTGTAGGCTGTTTTATCCGTCCCGAGGGACGGCAGCCCGCGATCCTGCGACCACTTCTTGTTGCGGTCAAAGGCAGGACCGAACTCCTTGTAGAAATCAGCTTCCTCGACGACTTCTTCAGGAATACCATCATCGAACGGCCGCGACGAATCGTAGGCGAGTCGCGCGTCGGCGTCACCGAGGATATCGAACGCGCGCTGGACGCGCTTAAAGAGCTCATCGGAGTGATTCGGCTGCTTGTCGGGATGCGTTTCAAGGCACCGACGGCGGTAGGCTAGACGGATCTGATCATCTGTGGCCCCCTCCCCCTGCTCAACCTTGAGAATATCGTACCAGTCAATCTGCAGGTCCTCCTCCGTCATTTTAATGAACTTCTTGCGGCGCCCACCGCCCTGTTGTTGGCGCTCGTCCACACCAGCAGCGTCCTCCGCATCGTCTTGTGCCCCTTTCGCCTCGCTCTCCTCGGCAGCCTTCCACTGGTTCACCGCTCCTTCTGGATCGCTCTGCGCTTGTTCAAGACGCTCCTCGAGAGCGCGGAGACGCACCAGTGTATCAAGGCGCTGCCGGAAAGCCAAACCTTGAGGCTCCACGACGACGGTGTCAATCCACTCGCTCAACTGGGCAGGCTCATCACATGTGGCCAGAGGAGGCGGCAGCTCCGTCGCGACATCGCCAGACAGCTTCGGAAGCACCACACTCACAATTTTCATCATCTCTGCCCGTTGATTGGCTTCTTCCTCGTTGCGAGCGGAGAGAGAGAGAGAAAAAAAAAGAAAGGAACAGGGAGAGAGAGAGACTTATAGGAAATGAGAAAAAACAAAAAGGGCTTTAATTTATTCGGTTGATTTATGTCAGGTACACGTATGTCGCACTTGAACGCACACAATAGAAGAGATATGATTGCAGGGATGAGCAGAACGGAAATGATGTAAGACGATCCGGGCACATGTCTCTTTTTCTTTCTTCTCGCACGCACTGGGGCGTATTCCATGAGCATCACTGTGCTAGTCCGGCTCCTCACGCAGCACAGCGATGACGACACTAATACGACGCGGACAGCTTCCACACTGAAGACTCAGTTCGCTTCCCTTTCTCTCTCCCTCCATGCGAGAACGATCACTCTTCGTCGATTCCCCCTTCATCGCCTCGCTGTCGACGTCGGCCACGCAGCGCAGCAGCTTTGAACACTAGATTCTTGAAGACGACTTGACGGTCTGACACAAACGCGTGCACGCACACACTTGTTTGGTTGCTTGAGCAGGGCGTACACCCCATTCACGTATCTCGCTCATTCAAAGGCATGCGAAGCGCATCCCCGAGGCAGCAAAAGATAACAGATGAAGAAAAACAAACAAACAAAAAAAAAAAACGAGGAGGCGGCACGCACTCAAAACTACACCGAGGAAAAAGAAAGACAAGGATTGAATTGTGGAAAAACAAACAAGCGTTCATCTCAGTCAGACAGTAGCAAAATGTAGTGACAAATTGATCAGATGAGCACACACACTCAAAAAAAAAAAAAAAGTACGCACACACCGTAACCAAAAAGAAAACAAACAAACGTGCGTGCGTCAAAGATTCGTAAAGGAAGAACGTTTTTATTGTCATTGTGAAATGTGAACAAAGAAACAAACAAACAAAAAGCAGTTTTGGTGGAGTGATGGCGATGTCAATTTCAGTTAAAAAACAAAAGATAAACTTATCAAATCTCCCGACAAAGTGAAACAATGTCAAGGGAGCAAGGGGTACGAACGGACCTCGTGACGCCGCAAGAAAGAAAGAAAAAGAAGAAGAGATGGAGACGTATGAAGAAAAAGGACACAAGAAAAAATCAAACAGCGCACGCCACCAGCGCGTCACGTACGTGCTTGTCTTTACTCATGTCACGCTCACAGGTGTTGGGACAAAGAAGTACAACAGCGAAGAAACGAGCACTAAAGAGTCACCGTCAGAGACCGCACACAAATAGAGAAGGGCGAACAACAGCAGCGTCAACACAACAGCGGCGGTGCAGAACACAAAAATAATAACCACAGCAACAGTGGTGACGTCACACCACAAAAGACCGGATATGCATGTTCTTGTTGGACGCCCCCCTGCGTCACCTTTGCAGACAAGAGCGATGATTCTTCTACCACATCGGACCCCAGCCAAAGTACAAGGTCGAGTAGTTGTCTACGCGGACGGCTTCATTGATGAGGAAGTCGACCTGCTCTTCCGTCGTAAAGGCTCGCGTCTCATCGCGGGTGCTTTCGTCGTCAAAGGCCTTGGACATGTACAGCAGATCTGGCCTGCGCGCGCTCTCACGCGTCGAGCTGTACACCGCGATCGCATCGTCCCGGACGGCCAGCTCATTGCCGCGGAGCTTATTACGCACACGCTCCACGACGACCTGTGGCGAGCGGCTCTTCTCCATCATGTTCTTCATTTTACCCTTGTGCTGTACAATGGGATCGTACAGAAAGGCAGAGAGAAGCGCCATAATACTGTCGCGGTTCTTGTGGAGAATGCGCTGCGTCCGAACGGAGGAGGCCCGGAAAACGCCATCCACGCCGAACACCTCCATCGCATTGGTCAGCATGCGCGTGAGACGAAATGGGATGGTCTCGGGCAGCACGTGTCGCAGACGGCCGACATCGAAGCTGTCGCCAAAGTCAATGTGCACGACCTTGCCGGTGGACATGGAGAGGAGGATATTTCCCAGGTGCCGATCACCAAGGCCGAGCACGTAGCCCACCATGGACATGGTGGAGAGTGAGGTGGTGAACGATGTCCGTCGATCAAGCCACTGCTCCGCCGCGTTCGAGCGATGCCACATCGCACGCGCGACATCGACAGCTTCGCAGTTCTCGGAGCTCATGATGTAGTCGAGCACTTCCGTTCGTTGAATGACACTGAGTTTATCCCACTGCCCAAAAGACTCGACGTACGTGCGCAGCACATTCGATTCATGATGTGGACGCACATGCGAGACAGTGGCGCGGTAGTTGCAAATTGTGCTGTTGACCGTGTTCGCGTTCTCCACCCAACCAAGCAATCCGACGTTGGAGCTGATCGGAATGACGGGGAAGCGGTGGATGAAGGCACTTGAGTTGACTCGTGTGTGGCTCAGAAGAACGTTGACCATGCTGAAGAGCTGCATCACGCGCTCATCCATCCGGATATCCTCGTTTCCTTTGAGGCAGTATGAATATACGCAACCATCGGAGCCGTTGAGATGGATGCGTCGCGGCCGCTTCTTGGACGGGATGACGTCGAGTCGCGAGCAGAAGGAGGCGATCGTCGGGCAGTCGGCGGAGTGGATGTCGTACGTGCCGAACACGGCGATCGACATGTTGCGCAGACGTAGGAGGGGGTCCATCGCCTTCTGCGGCTCCTTGCCAAGTTTGTCGGCGATGTGCTTCGACATTTCATCCACGAGCTGGTTCACTATCCCGGCGGCCTTCTCCCGATCACCGCGCTGCAGGTCCTCAAGCACAACCTGAACAAACTGGCCGATATCGCCCACCGTGTAGAGGAGGTGCCGGCGATTGGCATTGAAGAGGCTGAGAGCGAGCTCAAGCCGACACTGAACTTCTTCCGGGTCCTCCTCGTACTCGGCGTGTGGGTTCCACGCTGTCGCGACTTGACTCAGGTTCTCACGAATTTGTTCGATAGGAATGCTGGAGACGTCGACAAGGAGGTGTGCGACGTGCTCAGCCTCTGTGCGGATGCGCTGCGGCACGTGTTGAATGATCGAGTGCACGAGCTGGCGTTTGTGGATGACCTGTGGGTTGCGGTTGTTGCACTCGAGGTCGTCGGTCATGAGAACCACGAGCAGAGGGAAGACCACGGCCTGCGGGTGCTTTTCACAGAGCAGGTGCAGAATCATGCTAATCACCTCGCGTACGTCGTGGCTCTCATTGCCGAGGTGGCCGATCAGCTGCGGAATGACCTGCACCCAGTGATCCACGCAGATGCGGCTGATGCTATCCGCCACAGTCTCCTTAAGGAGCTCGACGCCGTTGTGAATGACCCACAGCTGCAGCAAGCGCATCACACCGGGCAGCGCCTCGCTCGAGTTTGTGCACCGCGCGATGGCCGCGACAAAGCCTTGATGCGCCGCCTCCACAAAAGGCCGCAGCTCCTCCTTACTGAGCTTCTCACGCTGCTGCACACGGTAGTTCATCAAACCCCAGCTATGCCACGCCTCGTAGCTGCTTGGAATCGCGCGAATGGCTTGATGAAGGTGGTAGAGGTCCTCGTCGCGATAGCGCGGCTTCCAGAAGGAGTCGACGTGAAGCTCTTGCTTCCACGTGCCGAGACGCAGCTGCGCGTTGCCGTAGATCGATGCGTTTTGAACAATCAAGGTCGACCCGTACGTGTTGAGGAACGATTCCATCTCCTTGACCGCACCACGACGATCACCCTTCCGCCACGTGTAGCCAATGAAACCTACAAGCACATTTGCCGTGCTGTCGCTGATGGCCACGGGGGTGGAGGCTGCACCACTGGTACTCGTACCCGAGCCGCTGACCAGATGAGTCAAGCCCATGCCACCCTCGCGGAGCAGAAGGTCACCCAAGTCACGGCTTGCCGCGACCGAAGCGACCACTACGTGCGAGGCTGGGACGGCCGCTGCAGACGACCGCGAGCCTTCGAGGGTACCTCGCTCTGCGCGCTTCGAAGACGACTCGACGCCTTGGGCGAGCCAGCGGATCGCCCACTGTGTGAGCTGCGGGTAGTCGCTGCCCATCACATCGCAGAAGTAGAGCAGCATTGGCGACAGGTCATTCATGGTCAGCACGAGAGAGTGGAGCATGAGCGAGCGCAAACATGGCTCGAGCGCGTCGGGTTTGAGGCGGAAGAAGCGACCACGCCAGCGCTCCTGCAGCTGATTGCGCGAGGTCGACGAGCGGCACTGTGCGTATTCGAGAGTTTCCTCCATTTCCGTGAAGTGCTGCAGCAGTGCCAGCGGCTCGTAGGCATGACCGTAGCTGATGGGCAGCAGCGTGCGCAGCGTCTCATCCAGTGAGAGTTTGGCTTGCACCAAAGAGCGGCGCAGCACGTCCAGCGTCGCGGATGTCGATGTGGTGCTTGCGAGACCAGCCGCCCCAGTGGTGCTACTGCCACTAGCGCGACTCACTGCGGCCAACGTCCCGTCCTCAATCGCCGCGTGGAGCAGCGCGCTGTTGAGGTAGAAGAGCCGTGTCGCGGCGCTGTTTCGCTCTGTCACGGAGATGCTATCAGCCATCTGTCGGACCTGATCCCAGCGTCCGAGAACCCAAGCAGCGAGTGCACCACAGCTGGCGACGGTGGTGGAGTGGTAGATGGAGCCCGGGCTGCGACACAGTGCACGTGCGATCGTAAGAGCGGTTGACCACTCACCGCAGAAGCACAGCGTGCGCACGTAGCCTTCTCCCTCGGCAGGCGAGAGCGTCATGTTTCCAATCGCTGTGGGAGTGACGGACTTGGCGTACACCCGCTGCGCGTCATCCCAACGGCGGAGCAGCTCGAGACCCAGGCCATCGCTATCCTCACCTTCATAGCGGACGGCATTGAAGAGACCGACGACGGAGTCCTGCATGTCACGCTGCCGATACAGCCAAGCCATCGGCCAGACCACTTTTTGGATGATGTCACGGGGCACGCGTGACCAGCGGTACACCTCGAGCACGGCACGGAGGCGATTCTCTTGGTAGCTAAACGCCTTGTCACTCATGTGCGTCCGCTCCGCCGCTCTGACAATGTCTTCGGTCGGGAAAAGAATGTTTGGAGCGCTCGGAATGGGCGACTCATGCGGCACCCACACACCTGCCTTCTGCAGAGCGCTAATGACGCTGCTGCCGTCATTGCTGCCATCACCCCCACTGCCCGCACCTGTCCCTGCACCAGAAGGGGACGCGCACGCCATGGTCGACTCCGCGCCGCGTTGCTGCTGTTGTGCTGGCAGCGTGTAGCGACCGACACCAGGCGCGGTGCATGTCTTGAACGATGGGGTGTTCGCACGGTCCGAGCGGATACCGTCGCTACCCTTACCACCATCGCCGCCGCCTGCTCGACGCGCGTGCGGGAACGTATCGGGCGAGTTCGAATTCAGAGTGTAGTTGCCTTCACTACCACCGAAATGGTCAGGGTGACTCACACCGTTACCTGAAAAGGTTGTCGTGGAGCCCCCATCCGCGCCAATGTGCGAGGCCATCATGCCTGAAGCGGCGCCGGTCGCGGCGGCTATTCCACCGCCGCCAAGACGACCGCTGCTACGATGACCGGCGGTCTGGCCACCACTATCGCGGGGCATGCCCACATTCAAACCAGAAACCGCCATCGCGGTCGACGGCACCTGTGTGCGTGTTGATCCGGTCACGGTACTGCCCCCGCCGCCACCTCGACGAAATAAGGCGAGCTCCGACTCGGATGAGTACACGACCTTGTGGTCGGCATTCTGGGAATTGCGCAGTGCCTCCAGCACGCGGGGCTTCAGCGTGGGTGGGTTGTGATCGAGGTAGTCGGCGAGACTCAGGCACTGATTCACGAGCTCACTGTCGTTGCCGTTCAGCACCATCGTGAGGACGGTGTTCACCTTCTTGATTTGCTCCGCGGACAGCTCCTCGTAGAGCGACTTGAAGGAAGGGTGGAAGAGCTCGCGGCGGAGAGGCTCGTGCTTGTCAGAGAGGTCCACCATCATGCGAAACGCAGGGTGTGGGGAGAAGAGCAGCACGTACTTCTTCAGCTCGGTGAACCACTCGCGCAGCTTGTTCTCCTTGAGGCGCAGACCGCTCTCAATGTGGCGCATAAAGACGTTAATGTCTGAGCTGCCGTGCTGCCCGCTGGCGGCGACCCCCACACCCGCTGAGGCCTGGCCTTGAGCAGCTGAGCGCAGTGTCAACGGTGTCTCGTCATCGCCCGAGAAGCCGTCGCTTCCTCCGCGGGGTAGGTAGCCCCCACCCGCGTGGCCGGCGCCCCCGCTGATGCCCATGCCAGCACCGCCCCCTGCCACTGGCATGGTAGGGCCAAAAGCCGAGTTAAAGCTCGTGGCCTGGGTGCTTGGCGGCGAGCCGCCGGTCGGGGCCCCGCTGCTGTAGAGGAGACTGGCCGTAACGTTTCCACGGGCGCCACTCGCGCGCTCCTCATGCTCAAACTGATCGCGCAGAGCTTTAATGATAGTGCGACCAGTGGGGTGTAGTGCAGAGAGGACCTTGAGGGACTCGCGTACGCCCGGTGTCGCCAGGCGCGGACCCAGATCTTCGTTGAGCTCGCAATGACGTGTGAGTGTGCTGATGGCGTGGAGAATGTGCGACACGTACTGGACAGCCTTGAGCTGACACGCGATGTGGATGGCCGCGCACAGAGACTGTCCACGCACCTCAACGAGCTGATCCGACTGCTGAACGAATTGCATGAGCACCGGCACAATCAGCGGGATACAGTGCGAGGGGATGTAGCTCGCATTGAGCACAATCTCCACCACACGCAAGCAGAACTCCCGAGACTCCGTGCGATCCTGCAGCGCCACATCCATCAGACGAGGGTAGAGCCAAGCCCAAGACTCGGCCTGCTCCTTCCCGGACAGCTTGCCGGGCTTCAGCGCGCTGACGACTTCGAGCACACCACGGAAGAGTTGATGATCGGATGGGGTCCAGAGCTGTTCGAGGAGCACAACGATCTCGGGCAGCACCATGCGTGCGACACGCTCATGCCGCATGGCCGTGATGGCTGCGAGAACGTGAAGACACTCGACGCAGAGGGCCGCGTTGTCAACAGAGCGCTTTGCGACTTGGAGCACCGCACGCACGGCATGAACACCGCCGATCACATCTTTCTTATCCTGCGTGAGGCGAATGAACTTGAGCAACGTTCGCAGCGCCTGGATGCTGACGGTGTCGGACAAAGTCGTGTCCAGCATGCGGCTCAGTGTGCGGTACGCGATCACGGTGTAGTCGAATGTGAGGTCCAGGTCGGCTTCGTCTTGCATATTCGACTCGTCGTTTTTACGCGTGGGCACGAGAGAGGGCTTCGTCGACGGATCAAGGGCGCCAAGCTGTCCAAGGAGGTTCAGCATACTCAATTGCTCCTCGTGCGTGGCGTTGGCGGCTGTGTAGAGTGCGGCGACTGTGTTGACGAGATCAAGCAGACGCGTCGCATCCGGCTGACGCGGCACGGCACCAATGTAGAACATCAGCGCGAGCACCTGTGCGGCGGCGTGCCCTAGGGCGGGGGAGGAGGCCTCCTTGAGCACCATGACAACGCTCGTGTACAACTCAGCGACCTCATCCTGGTACTGCAGTACGTTCTTCTCCGTCTTCGCGATGGCCATAAATATGGCGTTGAGGGTTTTGAGCAGGGAAAGGAGCACCGCGTCTGGACAGCTCACTGTGGTGATGCGTTTTCGGGTAGCGTAGAAGATGCGGCCAAGATGTGCCGTCAAGGGCTTCGCACCGAGCCGTGTGAAGGTCTGCAGGTCCGTGAGGCTGCGCACCAGCGTGCGTGTGTCGACGGTGTACTCGAGTGACACAACACAGGCCTCGATAATCACATTCAGACTTTGCTGCACAGAAGCAACCGCCGTCGACGGCGATGAGTCCTGCGTGGTGGTGACGAGCAGCTCCACGGCCTTCTCGCGCACACTTGGGCCGCCGTCCATGAAGCTGAGCAGCAGGATGAGCAGTCGCTGATCTGTCAAAAACGGCCGCAGATTTGGCGCGTTGGCGACGAGAGTGATCATCTCGAGCTCACACCGCGGATCCACCTCGAGTTGTGCATTTTTGATGTATGCCTCCAGCATGTCAGTGACGCGGGTGGAGTAGCTGGAGGTTTTGTTTTCCTTCGCGTAACGCACCCACTCGCACAGACAGCTGACAATGGTCAAGCTACTCTGCCGGCGGACGCGCGTGTCAGGGTGACGTTGGAAAGGGATGATGATGGATTTGATCTCCTCTAATTGGTGCACAGACGAGACACTGCGCCGTCCAAAGAGTTTCAAGGCCACTGTGAGGTCTCCCTGACGGTATGCGCCGCCACCGGGCACCTGCCCTGCAGGTGAGCCTGCGTTGGTCGTCGAAGTAGCCGCGTTCGACGTCGTGGACGCAGGGTAGCCCACCCCAAGGCTTGCGCTACTCGGGCTCCACGCGTGCATGCCCGTGCCCGGTACCGGCGAACCACCGTGCGTGCTACGACCGGTGCCTTCGACGCTCATGTGCTCCATCGCGTTGAGATTGACAAAAGGGCCATTGGCGGAGCGCGAGTCTTGGAAAGAGGAAGCGGTGCCACCACCCCCAGCACTGCCCCCCGCTACACCAGCCGCCGCAGAGCTCGCCGGCACGTTCAAATTGGGCGTGTGCGTGCTCACCGCACCACCGCGCCACGTCATAGAAGCCGAAGACGTGTCGCCGCCACGGAAGTACCGCGCCAAACGACTCATTCCCGCCGCGGATGTGATTCCGCTGCCAGGACCACCACCGCCACCCGGTGCGCCGGGGTGGTTGGTGTTGCCCGTACCGGGGAAGTGAAGCGTGGCGCTGGTAGCAGACAAGGGGGTTCGCGCTGCACGCCCGTCAGGACCCACCACAGTTCCCATCTGAAGAGGCGCTCCGGTGACGCTGAGGCCAGAGGAGCTCGGATCCCCCATGGAGAGGAACTGGCTGCCCGCCATCGCCGCCGCATTGGTACCAGTGTTGGTCTGCAGAACACCACCGTGCGGGGCCCCAGTCAGGTTGGCGTTGCTGTACCACAGTCCGTATGTGTTCGCGCCCGCATCCGTGCACGTGTTGCCACTACGCAGCGTCGCATCCACGAGCGTATCGAGGTGCGCCTGAGCATCCTTTTTGAGGTGTGGATTCGCGGCTTGGATTCTCTCCAGGTACGACACAAGCTTCTCGGAAATGGCTGCCTTGCTGAGGTGATCCAGACATCGCGATCGAATGAATTCTTCAAAGTTAGAGCACGACGAGAGCGCTGGCGAGGACGGGCTGCTGCTACTGCCGACCGTGCCAGCGTGGATACTGTTGTTGTCGGTGTTGGTGGCCACATTCGGCGTTTTGACGTGGCTGCTGTGACCTTCTCCGTGGAGACTCGTGTCTTTAGAGGGAAAGGCTAGCACGCCTGACGAGGGCAGGATAGGTGACGCATGTGAAGAGCGGTGCTCAGAGAAGGTGACCGCATCACTGGCAGCCGCAGCCGCGGCGGAAACCGGGAAGACGTGCGTGCCGGGTGTGTTTGGTGCTGTTGGGGTGTTGCCGGCACCATGCCCAGTCTGGCGCGTGCTTTCTTCACGATAGAGGCTTTCGCAGATCGCAGCGAGCACCGCCCAGCACGCCTCCTGTGTTTCGCCGCGCGTGACGTAGCGTTGGAGGATGGACTCGATATTGGTACGATTTGTGTGGTCAAAGACGCCGTAGCCCACGCTCTCAATGAACGCGGCGAGGTTTGCCAGCTCACGGGACTTATCGCGGTCATCGCGTACGTTCTTGACGGGGTCCATGATGATGGCAACGTACGACGTGCGACGAGGCGGCGAGGCAATATCAATTGGCGCGATGAGCGGGAGGAGATCACAAATCGTTGAACGCACCAGCGCTGACTTCGATACACGTTGACGCTCCGTCACCAACACGCACAACTGCGGCAGCGCTTGGCGGTCAATGCTTTGCAGACCGTGACTGCTCAACAAAGCACGCACCGTGTTAAGCGCGGACACAACCACACTCTCACCGTGCTGGCTGGCATTTAGAATACGAAAGGACTCGTCGCACACACGCCGGCACTCAAGCACGATTTCGTTGTGCCTGAGCGTCGACGTGTGACGAAACACAGCAACCAGGCACTCGTACGCGGCCTCGCGCAGGCGCTCGTCTTGCGATCCACTCAACATCGACGCGAGTTGGATTACTTGTGCGCGCAGAGGTGCGACCAGGTATCGCGGGTTGACCTCGACAGTCGCGGCGCTGATCAGCATGATGGACAGATGCTGCGCACGGTTGCCCGCGGGTTGTTGCTGCACGCGTCCGTGGAGCTGGAGCAGGGCGACATCGCAGCTGTCCTTGAGGTCCTTCGAAATGAAAGCCTTCAGCGGCGGATCGTCCATACACGCGCAGGCCATGTCGCACTCCAGCAGGCCCCGGAAGACGCGCTGTGCTTCACGCGCGATCCAGTCAATACCGCACTGCGCCACGACGCCAAGACTTCGACACAAGCGCGTGAACTTCGCCTGGGGGCTCGTGTACGCGATGGGAAGGAGGCTTTCAATGAAGTGCACCGCCAAGATGAGTGACCGCTCGTTGGTGGATCGTGACAGCTCTGTCAGCACATCGCGAATCCGCTGCTCCAGGAAAAAATCCCGAGAGAAGGGATCGAAACTGGACAATCCGCGCGCTTCGATGGCCTCCACGGCATCCCGCAACACCGCGAGCACGTGGGGACTGTTCACAGAGCACTCGAGTTCCCGCAGAAGTTGGTTGACGTCCTCTTCATTGCCTTCGAGGTGGATGCTGGCACTGGCAGCGGTGGGTGCCGCCCCTGTTGGTGAGGCCGACCCAAAGGCGTAGGCTGTACCAGCGACGCCAACATCTGTGAAGTTTGTGCGGGTGCCGCTGTACAGGACGCCCTGCTGCGCACCGCTCATGGCGGCCGCCGAGTTGGCCCCCGCGAGTGCCGGCGCCTCCCTGTGCATGACCGCACCTCCCGCGTACATGGCAGACGGAAAGTTTATGTTAATATTGGTGTTCGCCATCGCCGCTGTGCTCATGTGCCCACCGCTTACATGACTGGTGTTGGTGCCCTGAGTCGCCCCGGCGAGAGGGGTCGGACTGACGATGCCGCCTGGTGGTGCCATGATATGCGGGCCTGCCGCCATGGCTGGTCCTGCATCCGCGCCAAAACGCCCCATGTTGTTCGCGCCTGTCCCGCTGACACCTGGCAGCTGCGACTGGGATGGCAGTGGTTGCGTCGTTGGGTTCGCGGTGGTGGGGCTCGTGTACGCGGTGCTCGTTGTGGTCGCCGTGCGGCCGTGCGCGCGTGAGGAGCCTTGGGATATCTGACCAGTGTAGTGCATCGCCTCTGATCCGATAGGCCCGGCGGTGGTCGTACTATTCGTATTTGTGTTGGTCATTGTGGCGCCGATTGGCGCGCCGACGCCATACGGTAGGGTGCTCTGCGTGTGTGTTGGCGTCACAGCGCTGCCTGACGGTCTTTGTGTACTGCGTGTGCCGGCACCGGGCCCCATCATGGCAGGTGGCGCACGCGCAGGCGCGGCTCTGCCGCTGGTGTGCGTATTGCCAGCGCCAGGTTGATTCCAGAACATGATGCCTACGGGTTCTGCAGTCTGGCCCCCCTCCTAAAATGAAGACACCAGTTTTTTTTTTCTGTTGCTGCTGGTGGCGGGTATCAAACTGAGAAAGACACGTGACGTGAGGAGGGGGCGCGAGCAGGCGGGCACACAGGTCACTAATCAACCGCGAAAGGAACTAATTGGAAGAGGGAAAACAGAGGATAAAGAAAAAAAAAACAAAAGAGAATTGTAGCGCGCACACGTAAACGATCAGTCAAGACGTTGAAGAGAACCAAGTCACAACAAGTGCCGTTAATTTTTTTTTTTTGAACAAACAAACAAGCAGAGGAGACGTAACGCCGAACAAAAAAAAAACCGTACAGGGAATTATACTTAGGCTTCTTCTTTCGCGCGCTTCTCGCTTCGCTGCTGATGGTTTGGGTTTTGTGGTCCAGATTATGCACGCCTAAAACGACTCGACGCCGCTTTTGCTGACTGAGTGTGTGTGTGTGAGAAGAGAAATGGGCGACAGGGCGGAGAGGCAGTGGCGTGAGAGAGGTCTGAAGAAGGATCCATCATGGTGTGTGCGAAGTGACGAAAACAGATGCTCAGCGAACACTGAGGAAGGAGACGCTGAGCTCGAGTTCTCATTGTGTACGCAGGGTGGGGCGGTGTGGGAAGTGAGGGGAGCGTGGACTGGAGAGCAAGCGATGCCGTTTCCTGAAAAGAAAGGCGGCACTGATCGCTTGCTCATCCCGCTTCTACCTCTCCTTTTTTCACTACACTGCGAATGAGCGACACATACACACACTGAGAGAGGCACCACTTGTTGAAGGCGCACAAAGACGCGCGCGCGTGCCCACAGTGATCGTCGAAAAGATGAGAATGCCCCTACCGGCTGCATCGACGCTCTCTGCCTTTCTCTCGAAATTGTAAAAAAACAAACAAACATCAGCGCCACTCTAAACGGAGCGTGTTGTTGTTTTAATTGTTATTGTTTCCTTTCTTGATAAGTGGAATCGATCTAACAAAATGAAGAACACAAAAACAGTCCAAAAAAAAAAAAAACTAAATGGGCGAAAAAGGGAGAGATATAGAGAGAAACAAAGAAAGAAACGGCACACTTCACTAAAGACGTATACATAGTGATGCATCTTTCTTTTTTTTTTCTCTCCAGCCATATTCAGGCGAATAAACAAACTCAAGACGGAGAGCAGAGGTGCTTGACGAAAAACAGCGTCGCTCACGTCATATTTTTTTTTTTTTTCGTAGCAGGTGCAAACGAGACGCGCACACACACGCACGAACAAATAAAAAAGAAAGAAAGAAAAGAAGATATCATCTCTAAGAATACAAGTCGATACCAAAAACTCAAAACCAAACACAAGTCTAGTAGAGAAACGAGGAAGAACAAACAAACAAACAAACAAACAAAAAGGTCCGTGCGGGGGAATGCAAACGGGGAAAAAAAAGTAAGAAAACAAGAACTATGATGTACGAGAGGGAAATCATGGCGATGCAGAACATCGACTGAGAATCGCGTACGCGTCCGTGTGCGCGTCCGCGTGTGTATGGGTGGCACTGTGTCCTCTTCACCACTAAGCGAAAAGCAACAACAGAAGAAGTATAGAGAAGTGAAGCTGTGAAGACGGTCGATGCCGTGCCGCTGTGCTCTCGCGTGCGCGTGTGCAGATACTTTTACGCGTCTCGATCCGCACGCGCCTAGTCCACATCGTCCCACGGGTCGCGGGTGGCGGATCGGCGCGTAGATCGTCGGTGCACGTTGCGCGACATCTGCGCTCTGTTCTCGCGAATGCTGTCTTCCTCCGCTTCAACAGTGTGACGGCTGTGGTGGCGACGGCGCTGTGGGCCACGAGATGTCCCTGCGGAACGGTGTTGATGAGGTTTCCGACCTCCTTCGTAGTCATCGCGGCGCGTGCTGTTCAGAGCCGGCTGTCGCGTTGAATGACGACGACGACGGCGATGGGCAATGCCGTCGTTTGACGACGCTTCCATCTGCTGGGGTGGTGGCGTACTGGCCAGTGTGCTGGAGTCGTCGTTCACAAGCACCGCATCAGCGCTCTTCTCGCCCTCATCGTCCTTGTCGTGCGTCTCCTTCACAATCCTCATTGCGGCGTCTTGTTTGGATTTGGATGGAGAAGGCTTGGCAGGGATGCCGATGCGCGAGCTCCGTTTGGAGCGCTTGGGCCCACTGGGAGACACTGCGTCATCTTCCTTGTGCCTGGACTCGGCTGGCGTATCTGTTTTAACCGCTCTCGACTTTTTCTTCGCCGTGGAGGAGCCGTCGATAGGAATACTGCGGTCGCCAACGCTGGTGGTGAAGGTGGGAGAGTGCGGGGCTGCCTCATCACCGTCATGGTGTGATACCTCCGCCTCGGCATATGGAGCTAGGGCAGGCTCGGACGACGACGTGCTCTCAGATGGCGAGGAGTGCTTTGCCGAGTGGGGCGTCTTTGGGTTCATAGCAGGGCTGTCGAGCTCCTCACTGTCATGGCTTCCACGCGACGTCGACGCGGCAGGACTCTGGGACGTGGGCGTAGGCGTCTTGTCTTCGTCCTTGGTGGTCTCCTTCTTTGCCCCCGTCACTGCCGCGCCAGCACCCTCCTCTGCATCGGCCGTGGCGGGCGACGCGTTCTCCGACTTGGACTCCTTCGCCGCTTTTTTGGCCTTTGCGTCCTTGGACGGCTCCGCCTTGTCATTCTTCGTCTTCGCGTCGTTCTTCTCGCCCTTGGCCTCCTTAGTCGCGACGCCCGCGTCCTTGTCTTTGCCACCGCTACAGCAGCTGAAGAGACCAGCGAGGACACCACTCTTTTTCTCCTTACCCTTCGCATCGGCCTTCTTCTTCTTGTCTTCCTTGGCGCTCTTCGCCCTCGCAGCAACAGGTCCGTCTTCGTCCACGTCGTCGTCAGAATCACCGTGCTTCTTCTTGGCCTCTTCCTTGGCGCTGGCTTTTTCGCCGCCTTCCTCATTGGACTTCACAGTACCAGTCGTGGAGGCTTTGCCAGCGGAGCGCGCGTCGTGCTTATCATCATCCTCATCGCTCTTGTTGTGCTTGCCGAAATGAAGTGCGCTGAGCATACCACCCTTCTTCTTGGAATCTCCGTTCTTTGTGGATTTCTTCTTCTCCTTGTCTTTGTGCCCATCCTTGTCGCGCTTGCCGAGGTGTAGAGCGCGCATGAAACCCTTGCGCTTCTTCACAGACCCTTCGTGCACGGAGTCCGCCTTCTCCGCCTGATCTTCTGTCTCGCTTTCTGCAACAGCCTTCTTCTTCTTCTTGTCCTTGGCCGGCGCGGCAGCGCTCTCGACCTTCTTCGCTTCGCTTGCCTTTGGCGCGCTGCTGGCGGTGTCTGCCGAGGCATCCTCATCGGCATCGGACCCCGCCGGCGAGTGACGCTCGGCGCCGTCCTTCTCCGCCTTTTTGGCTGATGTCTTCTTGCCCTGACCGTTGAGGTGCACCTCATCGTGGGCGGTGTGCGCGTCTTCGGAAGCGTCGCTGGCCTTGGAAGCAGCCGAGGTCTCACTCCGCGTGTGCCGCGTTTTTCCACGCTTCGACACGGGCTCTTCTTCGGCCACAGTGGTGACTGCGGTACCGCGCGCCTTCTTCGAGGGCTTGGCTTTGGCGGCAGCGACCTCCACATCACTGGCCTCCTCGTCACTAGGTGGCGCGGTAGCCCGCGCCCGGGTCGACTGCTTCTTCGACTTGTCTTTCCCGTTGCCCTTCTTCGTCTCGGCGACGGCATCATCGTCCACGGAGCCCGCGGCCTCTTGATCTTGAATAGCCTTCTTGGATGCTTTGGTGGGCGTCGCACGTCGCGCACGGTGAACCGCGCCGGAGCTGTGGCTGTGACTGCGGCTGCTTTCGGTAGCTGTCTCGTCGTCGGTGGAGAACTCGAGAGCGTCGGTCAAGGGCTTCGCAGCGCTGGTGACCGGCTCATGACCGCGGTGACGACGGCCAATCGCACCGTTTTCTTGCGAGATGCTGTCGGGCGTTTCGCTGTCGCTCTCGTCATCGAAGGCGTCGAGATCGTGCTTGTACGTACCCTCCGTGTACGGCTCACGGGGGACCTTTGCGCCTTTCGTGCTCGCCCCTTTGCCGGCGCGATGGCGCTTGTGGCCGGCACCTGATTTCCGCTCTGGCGTCGCAGCGCGTGCCTCCGGTGACCGGCTTGCTGTGCCATCTTCGTTCGTGGGTTCGTAGCTGCGGCCACGGCTGTGGGCTGCGCGCTTATTCGCATCCTTGGCGCTGTAGCCCGCCTTTGGCGTGCCGTAGAGGATGTCATGCATGGTACGACCGTGAGAGGCACCGTTAATGATGTCGATGCGCGGCTCCTCCTCGCTCTCCTCGCTCTCTTCGACCTCTTCCTCGTAGAGCTCCTCGTAGTACTCCATGTCTTCCTCGCCGGTCTCCTCGCTGTACTCGTCGGAGTAGTCCCCCGCCTCGTCGACGACGCTGCCTTCTTCGTCTTCCTCACCCGTCTCCTCACTGTACTCATCCGAGTAATCCTCGTCGTCGTACGCGTCCTCCTCTTCGCCCTCCTCACTCTCAGAGTGGGCTTCTTCAATCACCACCGGCGCCAGAGGTGCCGCACGGTAAGGTGCCACCTGGAGGGCCTGGCTCTCTGCCGCGACGCCCGTCGCCTGTTGCGGGTGGGGTGCCACCTGACAAGTCTGTGCAGCAGCGGCACCGGGACCACGAGGCTGTAGGGGTGCTTGAGCGCCATAATTCATGTAGCTGCTCGTTTGTCCGAAGCGGTTGGCGCCAATGTGGTCGCGCCCCGCTCCGAACCCATCACCGGCACCGAGGGGCTGACTGGCAGGCGTCCCTTGCGATGACGCTTGTGCGGAGCGTGCCCAGGCAGGCGCGGTGGCTGCCGGTGCAAAGGGCGTGGTCGTGCACGCAGGGGCGGACGCACCACCAAAGAACTCCTCGTTGGTGCTTCGCTCCACAGGCGGCGCTGCCGCTTGTGTCTGCTGCGCAACCGGGAGAGTGGCCGCCGCTGCGGACGACCGGCTCGGCGAGTTTGAGCCACGCGAGTTTGGCTGTGGGCGAATGCGCGAGGGATAGCCCCAGGAGGAGCCCGCGCCCAAGGCGCCCGTGTTGCCGTAGTTATAGGCTCGCTTTGGTGGAGGTGAGTAACCATCCGCAGAGAGGGGTCCCGCCGCGTTATTGTTTTGTGCGCCGGCGCCGTTGGGGCTACTGCCCCCGGCAGCGGTGTGCGCACGGGCATTCGCACGCCCAGGTCCGCCCGGCCCCCCTGTGTGGCTAATGGGTGTAGCGTGCGCGGCGCCGAGGAAATGCGAAACGTCTTCTGGGAAAGCGTTGCTGGTGTCGACGCTGGCACCCGGCGCAGCAAAACTGACGCCAGCCGGTGGCGTGGCGATGCCGGCAGAGACGTTGTTGGCGCCTGCGCGAATCGGCAGTGAGGCCGCGTTCGAGTGGCTATCCGCGATGGAGCTGGCGTCTACAGAAGGGTCCACGTAGCTCTTGGTGCCGCGGTGCTCCTCGTTGTCGTCCGCCTCCTCATTTTTGTTGTCTGCTGCACTGATCTCAGAGGAAGTTTTGCTGATGGCTGCGCCATCGTCATCGTCGCTGGTGGCCATCGACGAGCTTTCCTCCGCGGCAGCCACTTCACGCTCCGCTGCATGATCGATCGCGTCTTCACTGGCATTCAATGCTTCGCGGGCAGCGGTGTTCGGCGTCGGGCCACCACTGCACGACTGCGGCGGCAACGTCGCGTCAGTGGTGCTCACCACACCGCTCGCGTTGCTAGCGCCGGAGAGATTTGTTGTGCTCATGATGATGCGGCTTGAGGTGATCGCACTCTCTGCTTTTTTATATTTTGTTGAATTTTCTCGTGCGCTCAAGTGCGCGTAAATGCCTTTGAGCGAAGCGAGCCGAACTCACAGAGGCTCAGATCTTTTCAGAGAGAAAAAAAAAACAGGGATCGAGAGGAAAACTAGACTTCTAACGGGTAGCACGCCAATGTAAAGAGAGCTACGCGGTGGTGTGAACACGATAACTATGAGCTGTTTGAAGAGAGAGAGAGAGAGAATCGTGGAATCAGAGCGATGGATAGAGGTGAGGAGGGCAAGCAGAGCAACATCGGAATACACGAAGACATGCAGAACTAACTACAGTAGAACGCCGTGAGAGGTGATGCGGTCAACGTGATGAAAAGCACACCACCGCAGACGCACGGGCGGGTTGGTTGATCCTTGCTTCGCTCCTTCTGCTTTTGTTGCGGATACTATTCGTTCGGAGGTCGTGTCAAAGCACGGACATACACATACAAGCATAGTTCCTTCCAGATCTCGAGTACATTGATGTGACACACGCACGCGCCGTTCGGCTCAGCACTGATGGGCGATGACACCACAAGCCTGCTCCAATACTTGCCATTGAAGGTTTATCGGCGCACGCGATGGCGGCATCCCAGCACCGTCGGCCTCCCTGTGCTCCGCGCCGTTTCGCGTCACCGTAAGACAGAACTCAGGACCACTGAAGAGTCCTTCGCTGCTTACGTTAGGCACGCTTTTACGCACAAGGCCCGCGGTGAGATGCTTGTCGTCTGCCTTCTTCGACGGCGAGCACGCTGGGGGCGATGCCGACCGCGTCGAGGAAAGCGACGTCGACGTCGATGACGAGGAGGAGGAGAAGAGAGCATGCTTGCGTGCCACGGGCCCCGGCCTGCTAGTCTTGGCGGCTCCAGGGCACCGCGGACTCTGCCGTGTTCCCGCCGCATCATCCGCGACGTCGTACCCGACAGTTAACGCCGACGGTGTGATCGGCGGCACACTCGCTTCCGCACTGCATGTGCGGTCACTGTGTGACTCCGGTGTCGCACTCGTTTGGAGCGAGATAGTGAGCGAGAGAGACCAGCCCTGCGCGTGCAGAAACAACTGCAGCAGTAGGACGTACCATGCATCACTGTCTGTAAGTCCCACTGGCACGCCTGTTGTTGACCCGTCACCGGAACTGGTGAGGCGTCGCTTTGTCGCGACGACGTCGGATGGGATTTGATGTGAAGGGACAAAGCGACGATACGTGTTCGGTGTGGTGTTTGCGGTTGCCAACGCAGGAGGTACAACGCGTGACACCGCTAGTGATTGGGCGATGCTCTCCACAAGCCAGCGCATGAAGTCTGTAACTGGTACGCGTCCGAAGGGCCGCGCTGCTTTCGCCGTAGCGACCGCGTCAGGCGTGCTGGCAATTTGTGGAATGGACAGTGTGCCCGCCAGTGCGGCCGGCATCCACGCCAGTCCTGCGGGTTTTCTTCGTTCCGGCTCCGCGCCGGCTGTTCGGAGGCTCTCAGGTTCATGGAGCTTCGTCAGATTACACACCGCCTCGATGGCGCGCTGCTTCTCGTCGGCCGCAGGCGACACCGCACCGCGCGGTAGCCCTGCCTCCCGCGGTGGACGCTTGACCTTCGCGCGTGCCCCGTTTTCCTCGACTTTCCAAGCGCGTGGCAAGGCGCCGGCCCAGCCCGCAGCACACAGCGCCAATGACATCGCTTCAGTCGACTGATCAAAAATCTGTGCGATGACGTGGTACGCAGCGGTTCCCCTCGCACGGCTCAGCGCCTCGTACAGCACTGCGGCGTTCAGATGCGTGATTTGTGTACTGCCGTTGAGTGTAGTGGCGTGTGTGAGGAGCGCGCGCGCAGAGGCGGGTGCGCACATCTCTGCCACGTACGCGGCCGTGGGCGAGAGAAAGAAGCGCGCCTGTGCCGAAAGCTCGTGCGACGCCCACACACCGAAGGACGCGCCGAAAGGGACCGGTGATGGCTGTCGCAGCGGTGATAGCGGTGGCCATGGCACGGCTGGCACTGTCTGCACACAGGCTTCCACCGCACACGCCATGCGCAGGAGCACAACGTGTAGGACAACCTTGAGGGAGGCCGCGGCGGAGTCGTAGCTCTCTGTGACTCCGCGTGACCCCAGATGACGCGCGTGTACCTGTTGCTGCATCAAGTCACGTAAGAGCAGTGTCGACAGCTCCGGCAAAGGTAGTGGGAAGCTGGACTCGAGGAACACCGCGTTGACCTGCAGCAACAGCCCCAGTGGGTTGAAGCCGATGCTGTCCAGCGTGGCTGCGTGGCGCGGAATCATTGGGGTGTGCTTCTCCATGCACGCATCGTGCGGTCCGTGGTGCGGCGCCTGTGAGGAGAGGAGAAGCTTCGCGGAGGCGACGATGACGTAGCTGAGCCACTGTTGCTGCCGGCGGATGGAGTGCGGAAAGAGAGAAACGGCGTGATGAACGACGGACACCAGCACATCAACCACCTCCGCGACGAAAGCGTGGACGCCCGAGGTACTGGCGGTGCCCTCGTCGCCAGCGTGCGTCCAAGTAATCAGCGGACCGTGCGCCGTGTCCGAACAGACAGCGCGGTGCGAATCGGGTCTTTGCGCTGTTGTCACGCACAACATGCTGAGCTGTTGAATGAGAGATTCCTCTTCCGGGGACTCCTCTGTGTTCGCACGCAGAACGTGGGCAGGTCCGCTTTGTTCCGCCTCACAGTACGCACCCTCTTCGTCCATTTTGGGGTTTTCTTCGTCTGAATTCTGTGTCGTCCTGTCCGCTGCGATACCCGCAGACAGCGTCTCGTCTGAGCAGTGGTCTGGCGGCACGAAAAATGATCGTGGAAGACACAGACAGCACTCGATCGCACGGTAGAGAGTGGCGAGCGAAGGCGATTCGCACCGGTGAGTGCCAGCGAGTACCGACGCCTCGTATCGCCACGCACGCAGCTTGTCGGCATTGAAAACGCTCAGCCAATCGGTGCTCATGGAGGCCAGCGTGGGCACGGCCAGTGCGGACGGCCGCTGCATCGCTTCTCCACCGGCGCATCCACGCTCGGTCGCCGGTGGTGTGAGAAGCAGTTGACGACGGGCCTCTCCCACGTCGGCCTCCACACAGGCGCGGGCGAGCTGAAAAAGTACTGGAGCCACAGTCGTGTAGGCTTCTGACCAGCAGAAAGCAGCGAGTGCGTCGGCGAGTTCCACTCCATCGCTGGTTGGTATCGAGGTGCCGGACGTGGCGGCGCTCTTCCCAGTGTGCGTGGTGGTAGACGCGGCAAGGAGTTCAGCGGCCCAAGGACGGTCGGCGAGTAAAGGCAACGCGCGCAGCCTCAATGACATGACCAACGCGCTGAGGCGCTCCATGGCGTGCCGGAATAGCACCGGCGCCGTGGACTCGCGATAGCGGATCAGAGGGCGGCTCGACTGCCGACCAGGGACGGTAAACGGTGTAGAGGAAGATGACGGCATGTGGATGCAGGACTGTGCGTGTCGGGTAGCCTGAAAAGCAGTCGTGCTGCGCCTCTGCTGCGCGGAAAGAACTTCCTGACACCAGGAGAACCCACGATATGTGACTCGCTCACGTACGTCTGCGCTACTCGCGCTCTGCGCGATCAAAAAGGCAAGCGTGTCGACATCCGATTCGGGCGCCGCTTCGTTGTGCTCTCCTCCACTCAGCGCCACGTTCACTTCGGTCTCTGCGAGCACAACGCCCGCGCACGGGGCGTACAGAGCTGCGAAGCACTGCTGGAACCCGGCCAACACCGCACCCCACTCGCTCGTATCCGCCAGGCGTGCCAGGATGGCATTCATTTGATGCAAGGGCCTGCCCGTCGTCGTACCACCGCCCGTGCGTATCGGCGAGAGTGGCGCACGCTCCTGTTGGAGTGTGAGCGAAAAAGCACCGAGCCTATTATCCAAGTCGACGAGGAGCGGCTCCCAGGTGCCCTTGACCGCGCCCATTGACTGCACGAGCGTCGCTTGATCGAAAAACAGTGGTGCGCTCACGTCCTCTTCTCGGCCGCGGAAAGCCGCTGCCGCCGCCCACACCTGTCCCTCCGCGCTCTGCCCAGGCGCACCTGACTGCAGGATCAGCCCTTGAAGACTGATCGGCGGCTCGCCACGGTAGAGCAAGGTGTGCGGTACGCGAGGCTGCAGCGCGCCGTCTTCGCCCCACGTCCCGCAGATCAACATACCGGTTCGGTCCATCTCCAGCGTACCTGGCCCACAGCGTCTCTGCTGACAGAAGCGACCAATGTACGTACAAGGCTCGCGTGTCTCGAGGAGCCCACGACGACCTCCAGCGTGTCTCTGTGCGGGCAACGCAGTCGCGTGTGCGCTGCTGGACGTGTAAGTGGAGGCAGCTCCGACGAGGACGCCGAAGCCGTGCCGACGGCCAGACTCCCAGCCACCACAATACCACTCCACATCGATACGAACGCCTTCCGTCGCGCCTGCTCCACCAGCCATACCTGTGAGGCACGGTGCGGCGGAGACACTCAGGTAGCGACGCCCACGTCTTCCACACGGACGATCAGCGGCCGATATCGCTGCGCTAGAGCCTGTTTGTCCGCTGACGGCGTGTGCAGGTAACACAGGGCCGCGCGTCTCCTTCGTATCACCCGCGCGTACCGGCATCACGCCTTGGTCGTGCTGATCGTCGTCGTCTTCGGCTGCATTCTTGTTGCCGCTGCCATCCCATCCTCGCCCTCGCCGACGCAATTCACCGAAGCCGTGAGGCACAAAGTAAGTCTGTTGTAGCCACCGAAAACCTTGAAAGAACGGAGTCACTTCGACGATCGAGGTGGTGGCAGCCGTTTCTATGCCGCGGCGCGGCAACGGACCCTGATCGAGCTCGCACAGAGGTAGGAGAGCGAGGCTGCCCATGTAGGCATCTCCGGTTCTCCACTCGGCACGCACCGGCGAGTTGCCCGAGACCCCTGTGTCATCCGCGTGCACAACGACGAGATGCTCTTGTAGCACACAGCACGCAGTAGACGGTGTCGAAGAGGAATGGGGTGGGAGAGGCGGGTGCGGCTGCTCCCGGGCAACTGGCGAGGGAAGTGGCTTGACGAGGGGCGCGTCCGCGTCCCACAGACACGTCAAGGTAAACTCACCGTACACCGACAGCGTTCCCAGACCGTGCCGGCGACCATCGCAGAATCCGCCCCGGTATGTGCAGAGCCAGAGAGGCACCACACGCTCCACTGCAACCTCCTCACCGCATACCTGAGAGGCCTCTTGCGGTTGAGGTGGTGGTGGTGGTGGCTGGAGCAACGTGTCGGCCGTGCAGGCGCCGTCCGAGGCCGCCACCACAAGTTCCATCGTCAAGTAGGGAAAACGAAGACGCGTGCGGCGAGCGTCTCTGCCTATCACTAGCGAAGGCGACGTGGTGGACGCTGCGCTCTGCGTGGAGGGTGCTTCGTAGGGGACGCGAGGGCATGCACAACCGCAAGGTAGCACACCGTAGAGCACAGACACAAGAAACCCACTGGAGTCGTGTAAGATGAGCGGTGCGCACCCACAGGTACTGTCCACCTCCGTCTGGCCACGCGCGTCATCACTGGCAGCCTTGACGAGGCCGGTGTAGTACGTGCGCGCATACACGCCTTCGAACGGTGGCGAGGGCGGTCGTGAAGGACAGCGATCCAGGAAGGTGCGCTGCACGGCAGCGGGGACAACATCCGCCCGCCCCACCGACGTGCGGGACTCCGCGATGGGATGACAGACATCGCTGGCGCTTGTGGGAGTCGTTGTAGGCGGGGCGGCTGCCCCTGTGCGGAAGAGCTGTCCCGACACGCTGTCCGCAAGTCGTGACCACGATCGGGCGAGGCGTGACTGCTCGACGTGATCGGACGTACGGGTGTCTGCCGCCTCTGACACCGGTTTGACGTCTTCCGGGAAGGCCGGAAATGCATACTGAGGCATGTACGCGTGACGGACGTGTTGGAGCCGAGGAGCGGAGGTCACCGCGGTCCCTGAGCTTGGGCCAGAGAAATCTTGGGACGACATGCGCGCTCAACAAACAAACAAACAAACAAACAAGCAGCAGAGCAATGAAAACAAAGCGAAACAGAAGAAAACATACGCCACGCAACGCTGCCACACTTCTCGCGGAGCCGCTGGATGAACAGGACCAACAAAAATAGGAGACACAGAGAGAGAGAGAGAGAGAGAGAGAAAAGAAGAAAAATTCAAGAGAGCGATGTAGCTTGATTCCCAGCGGATGCGACGCATACACACCGATCACTCAAACGAAAGGTCAATCTGATGAGAGGCCATGTCGAATGGAAATAAGGCACGATCAGCGACGAAGACACACACATATACACACAAAGGCTGATCTATACCACACTACATTGATGTCAGGAAGTCCGCGCGAGCCTCGACAACAACAACAGTAAGCTGAGGTAGTCATCCATTTGAGACATTTTTTTAAAAAAGAATCTCTTCATCAATGACACAGTTACGTGTTTGGCTGTACTCGTGCACAGCCACATTTACACACAGACACACACTGACCCCACAGAGAGGAGAGAGAGAGGGGTGCAGAAAAAAAAAAAAAAAAGCGAGATGAAAAGGAATAAGGAAAAAGGAAGCTGCATGATGTTCTCTCGTTCTCTATGTGTTCGTACGTATATGTATGGAAGTCGCCTGTCGCAGCAACCACAAAAAGAAAAAAAGAAAAGAAGAAACATAACAACACACGAGGAAGTATCAGTTGCGTGGTGGCGCGAGGAGAGTCGTGGCAAAACCGAGATAGTCCTCTAGCGCGTCCAGGCCGTAGCCAGCCACCAGTCTCTTGGCCGCGTCTGCTTTGCGTGGGCGACCCCACCATCGCTTGAACCGTGTGATGCGGTGGGCAGCACTTGTCTCTTGTGTGCCTCGTACTCGCACGTACGGCGAAGAGACGACCTGCGCCAGCTCGGACTCGGCTGCCACCACGCCGCCTCCAGGGGTGAGGCCCAGTACGGAGGCTGACCGGGGCCGGTCCGTCAGCAGCGGCTGCCAGCGACGTTGGTGGGAGCGCGACACGCGATCCTCCGCTAAGGTCGGCAGATTGGTGATGAGTGAGGGCCGAGACGGGAAGAGTCGGCGCTGTGTGGGGCCGTACGGCAGCACCACCGACACAGGAAGCGGTGCGAAGAATGCGGCGCAGTCGGCGAACATAGCGGGTGGCAGCGATAGGGAGCTGCTGATGTTCTGATCACCACCACGCGCGTCTAGGGGACTGACGGGTTTCCCTTCCGTTTCGCCACCGTATGCCGTGCCTTCTGTACGGCGCGCCATCGCGGCCGGCGGTGAGAGGGGTGAGGAGGTGTGCCCCTGTCCACTGCCGCAAGAAGCTGTCTTTGGGGTTGAAAAGAGCGACCAAACGGAAGGCTTTGCCGCTGTGGGGAGAGATGACGATGCCGAGGCCGTCGAAGGTGTCGTGGCTACTGCCGCCGCACCTGACACGCGGGACGGTGGCCTCCCGCGTCCTCGCTTCTCCACCTTTTGTGGTGCGACCACCACATCATCATCATCGTCCTCCTCCTTGTCGTTCTCATTGTCATGGACCCCCTTTGGGTCTCGTGCCCGTGCCATAGTGGTCTTGACAGCACGTTGTGGACCAGACTTCACTTTACTCGACACCGATGCAGTTGAGGTGGGTGTCTGTGCACCACTCTTGGGCGGGTCGAGTGGGCTGGCTGTGGAGCTCGCGCTTGAAGACGTACGCGCACGTTTCCGCTGCGTGCTTTGCGTCGTCTGTTCCATCGCCGCGAGCTCAAAAACACCTGGCACATCGTAGTCCACCTGACGCGTTGGGTGATGAACTGTGGCAAGCTCATGCGTAATATCTGTGTCGTAGTTCAGACACGCGCTCAGCTCCCAGCACCGCTGTCGAGGACAGGCCGCATCATTGGCGGCTAGGCAGTCGTGGAGGCGACCTCGCTGCTGATCCCACTCACTCGCAGAGTCGCAGTCGGCGGTGGACGTCGGCGAGACCGCGAGGCAGCTGGCAGACGCACCAGGCACCACTACGTCCTCTCCTGTGGGTGTGAGCAGCAGCATCTGAAGATGGTTCAACCAAAAGCGCACATCCGTCGTAGACGCTTCGGCCATGACGGCGTCGTCGAGCGCCACAGCGGACGGCTCCGCGCCGGCCGTCTCGGATGGGTCTGGCGTGTGCGTGCCGAAAAGAGCACGTCGCAGCCGATCCGCGAGCGCGCACAGCGATTCCACACGATCAGATCGAAGCTGTGCGCCTAAACGGGCTGCCGGCGGTGCGGTGGCAGTGCTCGTCGCCACCGGCGCAGATTCATCTGGTGATGGCACGGGCTGAGGGTTGCCGAGGAGCTTCTCGCACAGCGCCGTTAATCCGCCGTGAACGGTGGGCGGCGTACCTCGACGATGCGAGTGAGGGCGCTGGTCGGCGGTGCGACCCAGCCCAACGCGTGCCGCTCCGTCTGCAGAGGCGGACGCTGGGGCGGGCGTTTGTGACGGCTGTGGGGGTTGTGGCGGCTCAGGGACGAGCTCGAGCGCGTGCAGCTCAACCGCAGCAACAAGAAGCAGCTGAACAAAGAGGGCTGTACGCGGTGGCAAGGCCAGTTGTGTGAAGGGTGTCTGCTGCCCAAAGAAGCCTGCCGCGGCACTGCTGCTAAAAGGCACGTGCGTGTACGTCGATCGCATGAAGTGCGGCGAAGACAACTCATCTGTGAAGCGTAGGTCAGCTTCCTCCATGGCACCCATCGCCGTCTCTCCGTGTGCGTCTTCACGCGACCACTCACGCGCCGACGGAGAGCGGGAGAAGGCTGACACGTCCATCGGATAGCGCGGGTTGAAGAGGGGTAGCGGTGTCCCTGCCGCGCGCCGTGGGGCACCGCTGGTCGTGCCGGAAGTCGACGCGGCAGACGACGGCGCCAAAGCAGGGGTGCTGACGGTGACGACAATCGGCACCTTGCTCTTGTAGGCGAGATCGCGGACGGCGGCGTAAAAGGGCTTCGCCGACTCATCTTCAAGAAGAATGTCGGCGTCCTCAAAGAGCAGCAACGTACCAGCAGCGCCTGCGGATGTGGATGGGCACGTGGTACTCTGGCTGCTACTCGAGGCAGTAAGACGACCCGACGCCGTCCCCGTCGCCAAGTCACGTGTCGGCACCTCATCCACCACGGTCTCCTCCACAGCCTGCACAGATTTGGCGGGCGACACCGACTCAACCTCTACCACATCGACTACATCGGTAGCGGCGGCCTTAGAGGCAACGTCCTTGGGTTTTGTTTTGAAAAACGCGGCGACGGCATCTGCGGAGATGGTGTTTGCACGCCGTGCCTCTTTGCGCTTGCGCTCAGCCTCTTCCGCCGCCGCCTCGGCCTCGGCCTTGAGCCTTTCGACAGCTAGCTCGTGCTCGCGCTTCAACTTCATCAACTCCTCCTCGACTGTGACGGAGGAGCGTCCTTGTTGCAGGCCAGAAAGCCGGTAGCTTCGCGTGAGCTCGGCGAGCAGGTGCTCCACGTTCTTGGGACTCCGCTTCACGGATGCATTCATCTCCACCACGCGGTAGCCCAGAAGCTGAGCGGCGAGGTATACGGAGGCGGTCTTGCCAGAGCCGCACGGGCCGCTGACGACTGCGATGTTTGTGATCTCCTCTTCGCCTCCGCGATCGTCTCTTTCGTTGTTCGTCGTCTCCGCTGCGAGCTTCGCTTTGACGGCCGCTGCCACCCGGCGCACTGGCCGCGTGGACCTCTTGCTTGCGCTTGCTGTTGAAGAGCGTCGTTCTCGTCGACGCCGTCGGTGTGGCTGCTTGTGCTTCTGCGCGGATGGGTCAACCGAGCGTACCGATGATGATGTCGACTCCGATGACTGGGAGGCCGATGACACCGTTTCGGCAGATGACACAGAGGAGACGGTGCAGACAGAAGTTGCCACACTGTGCTCACTCTTCGCCTCATCGTCGTCAGTGTCTTCGAGACTACGGCTAGGAAGACGACCTGAGCTGGACGAAGATGACGACGAGGATGGCGATCTCGAGGAAAAAGACGAGGCGCTGCCGTCGCGGACCACACCATAACGATGCCGACGGCGGTGGCGACGTCGGCGCTGCTCCTGACGACGACGCTTCTGCTCTTGAAGGCGCCGCGAGTAGAGCAGTACGTCGAGCGCCCCTGTGTGTGTCGCATCGCTGGTGTGATGGCCGTCAGCTTCTCTCGCAAAATAGCCTTTCTTCTTCTCCAGCTTCCTCCGTGCCGCCTCTTCAGCAACGCGCTTTTCGACCTCTTTCTGTGCAAGGCGCGCGCTGCGGAGGCGGTTGCCGTAGACATCACAGTACGCCTCGCGCGTTGACCCTAACAGTGCGCCATCTTGCTGTTCTTCCACCATTTCATCGAAGAAGGGCAGGCCGCGTACTGAGCGCGGAGCTGCCACCAGCACCGACGCGCTGCCGTTTGCTGTCGAGGAAGGCGAAGAGAGCGAGGCCGTCGTCACTGCCGGCGCAGCGAAAAAGAAAGAAGAAGAGTGACGCACAGCATGGTGCCAGCGTCGCTTGTAGAGATCCTGCGCCGCAGCCACTGTCGCCGATGGGGCGGCGGAGGTGCTCGTGTCGTTCACCACCGAAACGGGTGCTTGAGACCTCGCCAAACGCGTCTCCGGCGCAGCGGTTGGGGCCGCCTCCGCCGTTTCTTTTTTTCTCACGGTCGCCGGCTCGTCTTTGACGACCTTCGCCGCTGCCCCAAAGAAACGAAGGAAGAGTGTCTTCTTCTCCTGCGCCACCGTCTCGGATGGATCCGGAAGCGGCACATCCTTGGGGAGCGCGTCATCGACCGCAAGGGCGGGCGACGGCCTCGTCGACTCGCCATCTTCTTCGTTTTCCGTGTGCGGAAACTCACCAACTGCTGCTTTTGCCAAAGTCACGTTCTCCGCCTCTAGTTGACCGCGACGGTGCGCTGTGGTTCTGACAGCGCTGCGATCACTGTCACGACCGCGTGTGCACGGGTCCACACGCCCTTGAGGATGCGAAGAGCCGCCAGAACCTGTGCCCGAGGAGAGTGCCTCGCCGGCACCCTGACCCTGGCGCCGCCATGTCCGGAGCCACTTGAGCAACCGGATCGTTTCAGACGCGAAAGAGGTCGTGCGCAGCAAGGGCGGCGGGTAACGCCCGTACAACGGCACCGCACCGTCCCCGTAGACAACAGGTCCAATCGTACTCATCGTTGGTGTTGTTGCTGTCGCTGCTGTATCACGCGATTCATGGCTAGTCCTTGTGATCGGTGCAGTCGGTGCGCCAGTCCCCACCACCGATACCGACGCCGCAGCCTCTTGGAAGACGAGCAGTTGGTGCGCGTAATGCATGGCATCATCAACCAGCAGCGGCAGCTCATGCAGCCTGCGTACGTGACGCTTCGCGTCTTCCTCAGCGTGTGCGGCTTGGCGCTGCTTCCACTCATCGCGGTAAAAAGTCTGCATGTGCTGCGCCAGGGATCGCGCGGCCATCCGGGACGTACACGTGTCGTGACTCTCTTTGCTCTGTGCGAGCGGATCGCGTCGCGCTGCCAGACTGCGAGCCTCGGCGGCCATGACATCGAATGCATTGACAGTGGTGGGTTCTGCTGGCGCACGCACCCCAACACCACCACCGATTCTCGTGAGAGCTGAGGGAAAAGAAGTATGAAGTGGCGCGCGGAGAGAGTCGGCCCCCATGTTACTTGTGAGTGCGTTCTCTGCCACACCACCTTCTTCATCGACGGGAGCGTCCTCACGTCGTCGCTTCCCAGTCCGCAAGCAAAGCGCGTCCTTTGGCCTGGGTGGATGCTGGCTTCTGTAAAGCTGCTGTGCGACCGCACTCGCTCGACATTCCGCCGTGACTTCAGCGTCTCGGTGCGCCACGACGAGCGCGTCCTCGCACGCGTGACACAGCTGAATCTGCTCGTGAAGAAACGCACGTAGGCTCTGTGGCGCCGGGGTGATTGTGTTCGCATCAGGGGACGGAGGCGAGGCGGCGTGGGGCCCACGCGAGGACCGATCTTGTCGCGATCGGTAGAGCGAGGTAGCCGCAGGCTCGAGGAGGCACTCTCCCGCCGCCTTCGAGTACGTGGCACGTCCACGAGCAGGCAGACGCACCTCCTTCGCAGAGCTGCTACCACTGCGACTACGACTGCACGCGTGTACAGATCGCGTCGACTGTTTTGGCTCCTCATTCGAGGCAGAACGCAGTGACTGGTACTCACACGCGAGGACGTCGTCCATGTGCGGCCCTGTCGCTTGGGTCGCGTCGTCCACGGTGAGCTGGAAGCCATCACAAAAGTACTCTTGCGCATTCGCGCCACACACGACGAGCTTTGTCAGCAGCGTCGCCGACGAGGACAGTGTGTGCGTGCGCGTGAGCTGCTCGAGCAGACGCGTCCTCGATGCTACCAAGGCCTCCTCGTCGAATTCGAGTGTCTCGCGGCTGACGCACCAAGCATCCACCGCCGTTCTGCGCTCCAGCGAAGTTCGCCTTTCGTCGTCGTCGTCTTCATCCGAGTCGACAGCGTACGCCTCGAGAGCGATACGCCCATCGCATACGCGTGAGAGAGGTGCCATAGATGGCGTACCAGTGGTGGTGATGCTTGTCGAAAGGCTAGCGGCGCACAAACCTGCCGGCGCGGCCGCATTCGTGTCCTCAACGACGGTTGCGGTGGAGCTGGCTCTCGTGATGGCGGTGGTGGTCGTCGTTGTTGTCCGCGCAGAGCTGATGTGTGCACCAGATGTACGTGCACTCAGCCGCACCACATCTTCAATGTCACCTTCTTCCTCACAGGTCTCTTCGGTGTCCACGACGCAGATATCGCTGCGCGCACCTCCTGGCGAAGAGGAGGCACCGGCTGTGTGCAGCGCCTTGACAGCCCTTGATGGTGTGGCTAAAGTCTTTGTCGTCTGTGGTGAGGCTTTCAAGGCCTTGACACGCGCTGTGGGCTTCGACTTGGAAGTTGGCGGCATCTATGACAACGTATCGCTCTCCAGCTGCGGGAAGAGGTAGTGAGGGAAGCAACTAAACAAACCAAAAAGATAGAGATGGGGGAAAAAAAATGATACTCTATGAACACGGTACACTGTATCGACCGAGAAAAACAAGTTTTATGGGTTCAATCAATAACTAGTTCCCTTGCAGAACCAAAGTAAATGGAGCTCCTGTGAGCGTGTGCGTATGAGTATGACACAGGAATGACGAAGGACAAAAAAAAAAAAAAAACAATGACAACGACGCTCCGCTCACTTCGACAGCTACGCACACACAGAAAGGCGGGGAGTGAAATCAGTGGAGCGAAGGCCAGATCACTCGGCGTGTTCAAGAGAGGCGTGTGTGTGGGGGGGGGGGGGGCGATAGAATGAGGAGTGATGTGGTCGTGTGCGGTACGAAAACAGTATACCTTCCCGCCCAGCATGTCAAAGCTGTGTGGCGGTACGTAGCTGTCCCATTGATGGCACTTAACAACTGTCGAGACATGCGCCTACACCCATCACAGGGCCTTCGACGCGATCACACGCACGCTTCTTTCTTGGCTCTTGTTGCCCTATGGCGTCACTCGCCAGTGGCCCATAATACCAAAGAAATATTCCTGCTCTCTCTCGCAAAATACACGTGTCTTCTTATTCTTCTCGTCACCTTTTGAGGTCGTGCCTCACGTCCTCTCTATCTCTCTTTTCTCACACACACCCTGTGTGCCAAGGTGAGGTATCCATACAATCGTGCACGGAGGAAGGCCTACTACGCGGGTGCGCGCATGACTTCTGACACAGGCACACCACACCGCGGGCACTCATCCGCGAGCTGAAGCCACTCCTCCATGTGCTGCACGTGCCCACCGTGCCCACAGGAGCGGAGCCAGTAAAAAAGCCCTTCCACAACTTCCTCACACACGACACAGCGCATTGCTTGGGTATCGTGGCAGTTGGGACACACAGCGTTTTCTGGTAGCCGATGTCCACGCGTGAGAGCCACTGCCGTATCGGCGTTGTCCTGATCCTCGAGGCTTAGCGCATCGTCATCCGGAACTCGACCTTCCATCTCACCGACGCCACGACGCCGAGCCACAGCCGCCAAGCCGGCCTCATCACCGGTCGAATCACCACCGTCGTCGTCGTCATCCTGCCTGTCTTTGTCTACAACGTTGTCGCCGTGATGCGCGCGCTCGAGTGTGTGCGCGTTGAGGCTCGCCTTGGTGAGTCGATGACCCTCCTCCTCCTCCTCCTCGGAGGCACACGTAGACTTGCAGCTGGCCACGTCCTTGTCGGCGGAATCGTCGGGGTCCTGGCGTGTGCCCGCGTTGGCATCAAGACCGGTCCGCTGCCGATCTGCCGTCGCGGAAAGGCCGGATCCGCCCAGTTCCGCCGCACCAGCCGTGAGCTGTTGGTTTGGGTGAGGACCCTCATTGGCTGTGCGCGTGGGCAGCGCGGCCTGTGTCTTGTGGTGGCTCTTCGCCACGACAGCAGGTAGCTCGATGATGATGGGTGTGGGCACGTGGTCGTCGTCATCGTCGGACGATGTTGTGTACGGAAGTGGATTGCCCGTGAAGTCGTCACTTCCACCACCGCGACCGCCTCCGTACGGATCCGACGATAGAGAGCCCTCACTCGAGCGGTCAGAAAACACAGTGTCATCTTCTTCGTTGAGCACACTATCCGCTCTTCCTCGCCCACCAATAACCCTGACACCGGTGCTGCGACGCCCATTGCCATCGCCGCGCTGCCAACGCTGCTGCCTCTGCTGACCGCGACGCTGCTGGTGGAGACGCAGTGTCTCGAGGGCGGCCTGCCGTATGGCCATCAACGGATCGAGAAGACCGCGCTGGAGGCCCGTCAGTGGCGCGGCGCGAGAGCCCCCAGTCATTCCAGCTGCACCACCTTGCTGTACTGCTCGCCCACCCGCCACCGGTTCCACACCGCTGCCGCGCGGCGCCGCGGCCATCAGCTCAGACTTGGGACACGTACCACAGCACACGTAGGTCATCTGCTTCTCATAGCTGATGTCGGCAGCACGCGGCTGGATGGGGTTCGTGGACTCCTGCAGGATCTCCGGCACGATGAGCAGTAGTTCGTTGAGAGGTACGTACAGTCTCAGCGCATAAAGCGCATTGGTGTACGCCCCAAGCCACTGCAGCGCACGCAGCTTCCACTCCTCGGGTGTGCACAGCGAGAGCTGGAGCGCGAACTCTAAGAAGTCTGTCGTTTCGTTCGCCTCCCTTCCGTTTGGTGCGCTTGACCCGGCTGGGCCAGCGAGAGCGTCAGACCGTGTAGTGTCGGGGCGTACAGACGTGGCGGGCGGTGGCGCGGTCGTCGTCCCCGCGGCGGCGATTGTGTTGGGCGTCCCATTCTGCGGCACAGGCCGATTAGGTGCGGAGCAGAGTGGACACGGCGCGTTCACACCGGACGGCGTACGCAGTGAGGGTGGCACTGCTGCGGCTACGCGTGGCGTTTCTCCCGATGCCGCTGGGACGGTGATGTTGGCTTCGCGGAGTCGATCGCGGTGCGTCACCCATGCGCGTTCCACGGAAGCGGGATCCGTCACGGTCGGGCCGCTCAGATAGCTCGCCATCTCCTCCCCACTCACGGGAGGTCCTTCACGCCTACTGGCGCTTTGCGGTATCGCCCATGGCGCCGCGTCGGCCTCTTCATGTCGCAGCCGCCACCACAAACAGAAAAGAATGTGCAAGACTGTGCAGTACTGTACGTCACCAGCAAGCGAGGCGTACTCCAGCTGACCAATCGTCACGGCGAGGATAAACGGTAGGTTGTGCGTGCGCCAGGCATGGGCCACGGCACGCCACCACTGTGCGCGCGGATCGTTGGTCACGGCGCGCATCTTACCACTGCTGAGCGCACCCGGCCCAGCGGACGGACCAGCCCGTGACTGTGTTGGGCGATACCCTGAGCGCGTCTCGCCACGATTTGTGTGATGAAGGTCACTGGTCGCGGCGGCAGCGGTTGCGGCGGCTGCCGCGGCTGCCACGCCCAATGCACGCGCTTCCTGCCGCTGTTGAATCGCCACACAGCTCTCCTGCTCAGCACAGGTCGAGGCGTTCTTGAGCATCATGGCGGCGAACAAATCGTCCACTTGCGTCGCAGTGAAGAGCGCGCGCGATGAGGGATCGGTGTGCACTCGCGCATCCTCTCCCATAGTGACACCTGTCGCGACGGTCGCCGTCCCGTTGCCACGTCCCGCAGGTGTCAGGAGTCCTTTGCCGAGCGCGCGCCACGACGGATCCTCATCTGCGAATCCCCCTCGGCTTCCCGCCGTTGGCAGCACGGGCGAGGCCACGCTGCCTGCTCCTCCACCAGCCCCAGGACCGCGTCGCCAGCCGCGATCTCCCGTTTGGGATGCCAGCTGCTGTTGCTGCTGCTGCTGCTGCTGCTGTGAGGCTGCCATGACCTCGAGCACATCTTCCCGACAGCGGCGCAGGCGCTTCATGATCAGTGCCAGCTCGTACCCCATATCCCACTGGAGAGCGTACAACATAAACTTATGCTTCTCCGTCTCGCGTTCTGCATAGGCCCAGTTGCACACGACATCGCTGACGACAAACGACTCCAGGCTCGGACGCACACCGCTGTGTGAGGCGTTCAAGTGCTGCTGCAGCAGCAACAGAGGACCTAGCGAGGACGGTGCCAACGTGGGACGGCCTTTTGACGCGGCCGTCGCTGCGGGCGCGAGTGCCGTCACGTCCGCCACGCTCGTCGTGTAGCTTGGCGCGTCCACGGCAGCGGGATATGCGGTGGAGTGCGTACTGGCGAGTGCGTCAGCGCCGCGAAATTGTACAGGCTTTCGTTGTGACTGTGATCCGGAGGCACCACGCCCGAAGCTGGTTAAGCTGTGATGGTCTCCACCCAACACATGATCACCACCGGCACCACCGTGGTCTCCAGCATTGGTGTTGACTGTGGATGTGCGGCCGGCACGGACGGCGGTTGGCGAGGACGGTTGTGTGCCGGTCCCGCCGATGACGGGCAGCGCGGGCAGACCGGTCGTCTCGATGCCCACCGTGTGGTTCACTTGTTGACACTCGAGGAGCGGAAAGAGCCGCAAGAACGTCCGCGCATGGACGGTGCCGGCCACCTGCGCGGCTGTGCAGGGTGACACCTCCATCGGTGACGACGATGTCCGCGGGGCGAGACGCCCATCATGGACGGGCGTGGTGCCTGCGACCGCTGCCGTCGCCGCGGATGACTGTAGATTTCCGCCTGTCCCTATTTCCGCTGCGGTTGTCGTCGTACCAGCTGGTGAAAGAGGTGAGGGTGCCGCCCCGGCTGTGCGCGAGACATCAAGGCCCGACGGCTGCGGAAACGGCCGTCGAGCGGGGAACGTGGGGCTACCCCGCCGTCCTGGCGCCGTCAGCGCTGCCTTTCCTGTTGTCGTTGCGTTCGGGGCCGCGGTCGTGGCCGTGGCCGGCGCGCTGCCTGCACGGATTGAGGGACGAGAAGGAGAGGAAGGCGTCTGACCGGTAGGCCTGTCGACAGCATCCGTGCGGGGTTGCGAAGACCCGAACAGACGCGAGAAAAATGAGCTGTGGCCCTTGTTATGATGCCGCTCAACACGGTGTGTCGCCTCCACCGAGGTGGCAGGCCTGCTTCCGTCCGACTCGCTCATCGTCGATTCTGCTGTGGTGGCCAGCACACTGACGGCCGGCCCAGCTGGCTGCGCGTCGACGTGTGCGGCCTGCGGCCCCAAGGACGCGGCTTCCTTCCCGTCACCGCCCTCTGAGACTTGCCGTTCGCTGACGGGTCCGTCTTCCTCTACCGGCGAGGCCGGTGTCGACGGTGGAGGCCTCAGAGCGGGACGGCCGTTTCGCCTATCCGACTCGCGCTGGCGTGCCTCGTACTCACGCTTGAGCTGCACCACAAGCCGCCGGATGAGCTGACCGCACTCCAACCGCATGACATCGCCGTAGTGCCGTCGCACGGTGCTCGCTGAGTTACGCACCGCAATAACGTGACCGAACCAATTCGCCACAATGGAGGAGGTGGGTAGGAACGCGTAGAGAGTGGAGATACGCGAGGCGGTGTCTGCAGACGCGGCCAGGGCTGGCTCCGCGGTGCTCGAGCGTGGTGCCGTCATGAACGTGAGCGGAATGCCTGCGGAGGCGTCCGTGCTGTGACCTTCGTTTGACAAGGCCGTCGCGCCTCCCGTTTGGGTGTGCGTGCTGCCTTCTTTTGGGCGTCGCGCAGATGACGTGTGCAGAGCAGACCGCACGGTGCGGTCGAGATGGGTGTTGCTTAGAAGACTTGATACGACAATCTCGTTACCGCGCACAGCAGAGACCAGCGTGACCTCGTTGATCCAAATGAAGTCATTTGTCGCTTCCCGTCCGTCGCGCGTGGGGTACTGCACGGAGCAGACCGGCAAGTACCCGTTCGTCGCATCCCACACGTTGACGTCCAAGTCATTCGCGATCGCCGACGTCGCCAACCAGAGCTGCGAGCCGAGCATTCCCATATCCGCCTCGCTCTTGCTGTCCATGTCGCCTTGCCCAATATTCACGCCGGTCGATGCCAGCTTGAGCACACTGCCCGTCTGCGACGAACGAGAGTGCGATCGTGCGGACTTGGATCTGAGTGACGCGGCGGCACTCGCATGTGCGTCAGGGACAAAGGTGAGCCAGGGATGATCAGCCTGCGCGCACGAGAGCTCGCCACACGACGTCGGTCGCCAAAGAAGTCGATTGACACACGCGTAGTAGTCGATCGGTGGGAGCACATCCTGCATGACAACGTGTGGGTAGGGGGGCGTGACCGGGCTCGGTGGGTTCGACCAAGAACCAACCGCCGCTGTGGGTGTCGGCGCCCCTTGCGACGGGTGTGTTGAGACGGACGCCGCCAAAGTCGCGGATGCTGTGCGGCGATGAATGCTGTCCGTCCACGCTGGAGAACGATCACCCATCCCTCGAACCGCACTGGCACTTGTGGTAGTGCCGGAGGGACTCGGTAATGACGGTGAGACAGGGGAGACGTGTCTACCACCTTCAAGCGAGCGTCCTGCACTGTGAGAACGCCGCATACTGGCGGGTGCGCTCGGGGCCGTTGCGGTCGTCCCTTCGACGGGTGCGTGGAGCATATCCAATGTGTCTTCATGCATGACCCGTAAGAACGCGATTCGACAGTCTGTCTTCGCCTTTTCTTTACGATAGCACACCGCGAGCAAATCGGCAAAGAGCGGATGGAAGGCAGCCGCGAGAGCGGGCCCCATCACATCGACGTGACGCGGAATCTCCACCTGCCGACGATCGAAGAGAAGTAGCTGACCTGCGCTGGCGGTCTCCACCGTCACGACGATCAGGTTGGGGTCGGACGGCGAGAACTCAATGTCGCGCACTGTGACGCGTGTGAGGTGTGCTGGTGGTCGAAGGATCAGCTGTGGTGCAAATACCCGGTCGCCATGCACGGGCACCTGCCAGAGCTCGAACAGCGTCAGTGGCGAGCTCAGAGCGAGCGTGTACGGTGTGTGCGGGTCCCAAACTATCTTTTCCACACGCATATAGGTGATGTCAATGTTGAGCTCAATCAGCTCGCGACCTGTCGGGCGTTGATCGTTGCGAGACACCCACGGGCCGGATGGTGCCGCCTGAGACGGCACCGTTGTGCTATTGGACGTCGTCGCCGCGCCGGGCGAGCGTGCTGTTGTGGTCGCGGACGTCGATGTGCTCGCACTTCCCGCACTAGTGGTCGTTGTCTGCATGGTATTGATCCCACCTGGGATGTTCATGATGGCCGTGCTGGTGCTGCCACTGCCGGCCGCTGTCGGCGCTGTGAGGCTCTTGCAGCGCGATCGAATCCACTGTTGAGGCATATAGCTCCCATCCGCCTTGAAGGCCAGCGCGTCCAGCAGGATTGTCACGACACGACTCGGCTGAACAAAAGCGAGCGAGGCCTCTGCCGCGCTCGGGTACCAGACCACGCTTTCGACTTTGACCAAACCGCCAAACGTACCGGTGTTGCGGAAGCCAAAAGGGGCGGTGGCACTCGCCAAGGGAGGCAGGGGGCAGCCGCCTACTTCCGCTGCAGTGTCCACCCGGGACGATCCACACGCTGTGTTTGAATTCGACAAGTGCTGTTGCTCATACTGGCAGACTTCCACGGCGACATTGGGACTGACTTCGACCACGTGGATCTGCCGGGTGCCGCCAACGGCAAGGACGCGAAACGTGGGGTGATAATCCATGCAACTGATGCCATCACTGAGTCGCAGACGAGTCGGCAGCGGCGTGAAGTTGGACTGCGCGACACCAGATGCGGACAAATTCACACCAACACCTGTGTCCACGCTGTTGACGCTGTTGGAGGACCCGGCGACCTGCAGCGAGCTTCCGCCGACCAGCGAGGAAGGTGACCCCGCATGAATGCCGGTGGCGCCACCACGCGTCGCAGTGAGCCCGCCTTCGTGCTTACTCACACCACGCCCCAAGGGTAGACTGGCGACGCTGCCAGTGGGCGTACTCGCGCGCGAGCTGGCGAGCGTGTTGCAGGCCTCGCGCAGTAGCGAATGCGAGCCATAGTGCAGTCGCCCACTGCCCACGCTAACACCGCCCAGTCCCGCCAAGCCGCTAGCACGGTGGCGAGTGGGCACGCTACTACCGGGGCTGACCAGCGGCTTCTGGTGCTGCGGCAATGAGCTCCGTAGTGCGGCTCCCAAGTCGTTCTGTCCAGTGCGATTTGCCGCGTCGGAACTGCGCTCGTCGACATCGTCACCGGCGATCGCGGCCGATACTTGGGTATCTGACACACCGACACTGCCGCCCATGGTGTTGCTGCTGCCTGCTGCACCACCGCCCGCACCACCCAGACCACGTCGAAACAGGCGGCCACCTGCAGCATAGCCGTAGCTGTTGGTGGGGGTACTGCCGGCACCTTCGTACCCTCCCACCGAACTTGTCGGGGAGGCTGGGGAGGGCCCCATTGGCGTGGCAGGGCTGACAGGGACGCTGTAACCACTGCTACTTGTGGTAGTATCACGTACGGAGCCTGTTGAGGCACTACCCGCTCGACGCGGTGCCTTTCGAAGCGGTGCGGACATGGACGTGATGCGCACAGGGACAGGAAAACAAAGTGGGCAACGAATGAGTGTGTGTGTGTGTGTAAACAGTGAGACGACAGCGCGCCTATCCAGCTGCAATCTGGTACAAGTCAGCGTACTAAATCACAAGTGGAGGATCGACAGACCTCAGCAGGTGAGGCCGTACGCGCGTTGACACGTAGTGTTCACTGTGTGTCAAGTACGCCTACAAAGCACAAAGAACAAAGAAGAAGAAGAATACAAAAAAGCGAAACACCGTCACAATCTCCTGTCCTGTATGTGGGCAGTGAGACAAAGAACGCACCGTCGCGTTCGTGAAGTAACGTGTTCCAGCAAAAAAAAAAAAATGAGAAATGGGATAGGTCGAGATAAGAGCGTACGATGCGTGGTGGTGAACTATCAAGCTGCCGTCTCCATCCCTGCACAGATGCACGCCGTGCCAGCTTGGTGACAACGCGAGAGAGAATGGGGTCGCTTCCGATCATTGTGAAGGAGAAAAAAGAATCAGAAAGACCTGGGCGCTCCAGAGAGGATGCACCGCTACCGTGTGTGGGCACACACACACACACAGCTAATTTCGTCGCACCTTTTTATGATTTCTTCGGCCCGCAGGTCCGACAACCGGGAGAACGTACTCTGCGGAACGGAGAGGAGGAGGAGCCGAAAGAAATCTGTGAGGGTACACAGCGACGCGACGATGTGGGTTGTTCAGAGCAGGACGGACATACAATCTCACGTCATCTGCTTCGCACTGCGTGTACGAAGAGAGGGAGAGAGAGAGCGAGTCCGCGCTTTTTTATGTTTTGTTCACTTGATGAGTTCAATACGACGATATATCAAAAAAAAAAAAATATGTAGAGACAAAAAAACCCAAAGATGAGCAAAAATGATCTATGTCACATACCGACGCGTTCCTAGTCGGGGAGAGGAAATGAAGGGGAAAAAAAAAGAAAAGGAAAACAAAAACAGCAAGCAACATTGAGTGACAAGAACATCAGAGGAGAGAGCGTTGGGAAGGTGAGGTAGATCTGCAACAAGACAAGGACGCACCTATCCCAGACAGTGTGTGCGCATGCTTATGGAACGCTCAGTTCGTCGAGCCAAGTACGAGCAACGTCGCAAAGCAAAAAATAAAGAAAAAAAAAAGAGTGAAGGAGAGCGAGGAACAAGTGCAATAAAACAAGGATTAGCACACATAACTGATAGAAACAAAACCAGGCGAACGCGTTAAAAGTAGGTCGTGCCTAGCACACATGCGAACCGAACTGCTTACACTCTTCCACTCTCCGATATTAAAGCCTTTTTTTTTTCTTTTCACAGCTGCCCATACAGGAGAGAGAAGTACATAAAGGTGATGTGTGTATGTGTGGTAGGGGAGAGAGAGAGGCCGATCACATCTGTGCGTGATACATATATCGTTGATGTGCTCTTGACGTGAAAAGGTCAGTGTACAACCGGCTCTACGGGAGCGTGCGGAAAAACCATTGAAAAAGGGGAAGAGAAAAAGAGATACCAGCCAGTATAGATAAAAGCGGGATAAACAAGCGAATCAAAGCAATGAAACGAAACATACCATTCGGACAACATCAGCACCAAGGACCACGAAAAAAACGAAATGACCGAAGCCAAACCAATAAAAAATCCATGCACATCCGCCTGGATGTGCACTCGGATGATCGTCCTGCTCTTCACGTTTTCCTTTGCCGACCAGGATGTGCGCACGCACGCCAGCTAGCGCCACAGCAAGAGAGGAACAAGCCTGCCCTCACACATTTGTATCCCGCGCGCTAGTGGGAAGTTTGTGTGGCCATCAAGCGACTGCATGACAAGGAAAACGGGCGGAGACGAACAGGAGGCGCTGGCATGCTGACATCTGCACAGAACCTTACATTAACTCAAGCCATGACGACACGAACCGTCCACGGCGAGAGCATGAAACGGGAAGAAGGGAAACAAACAAACAAACGAGAAAAAACAAACAAACAAACAATAACAAAAAACGGAGACAACGATAGACAGCTGTACGCCTCTCACAAACAAGTCAACACAGAACGCTGCGACAAAGCCACGGACGGTAGCATGAAAAAAAAAAAAAAAAGAGAAGGAGAGAGAAGAGAAGAGGGAAAACACAAAAATAATGAAAACAAACAAGGAAGAAGGAAGAACCCAAACGGCGAGAACATAACGAATAAACAAAAGTGAAAAAGGACGCCCGGGAAAAAAAAAATGATCGAGAGCGAAGAAGAGGCGACAACGAGTCAACACGAGCACACCATCTACTCCATACGTACAAAAGCCACGGACAGCAGGAAGCGTGTCCTGAGGTTGCGGCACAAGCGTACTTGGTTTAATGACGTGTGCTCTCCTTTTTCTTTCCGCCCGGTCTTCGACGTCTTGTAGCCTGTGCAGCAGTGAAGGTGTCGTATTCTTCTGTCTACCGTCCTTCGCCCTGTGAAGCGAGACTGACCAATCCATGGTCTTTTCACATTTTTTCTTTTCGTCTAGAATTCCTTTTCCCTTTAAAAATACATGTAGCCTGATGCGTTCAGCTCGGGACTCGCACGTCGCTCCATCGCACTGGCACTTCTCGAGTCCGTGCCCATCTGCCCGTTGAGCAAGTCCTCCACGACGCCGCGGGCACGCATTTCATTGTTCCTGGCGTTTGTGCTGAATCGCGGCAGTCCGTCAGCGGTAGAAGACGCCAGTGGATCGCGCGTGAACAGATCATAACCGAACGTTTCTGCCATTGTGATGGACGGCCGCGGCTGCGCGCCACCTCTGGGACTATCACCGTTCATGTAGTAGTTGTACGCGTCATCGAAGTCGTAACCTCCGTAGACGTCGTCGGAGATTTGGCTGGCGCTGTTAACGTCCATCTCACGTTTGTCCAAGGTTTTGCTATTGTCACGGCTACTCTTGGAGGCTGGGACGGACATGGGCACCGAAGCAGGCGCCGGCGCCGGCATGGACGGAGACAACGCCGCAGGCACAGCAGATGGGGGACCGGAAGCTGCGGTGGACTTCGGCGCCGCCAACTTGGCGATTGTTGCTGATGTTGTTGTTGTTGTGGTGCTGTGTCGAGGTGCGGGGTGCGTGCTCTTCGCGTCGGTGGCGGGTGGCACCGGACTGAAGTTCTTCACCTTGAGTGGTACAGGTGACGACTTCGCTGCTGCGATCTGGGCATCGAGATCGGCTTCTGATTTGCGCGGAGCGACTGTCTGTGTGGGGCCTGGAGCTGTCTTGGGCGTGCTATTCTCAGCAGTGGCAGTGACCGCTGCGGCCGTTGTGGTGGTGGCGGTGGCGGTGGGTGCAACGGCGGTCGTGGTCAAGGGGGCGGTAGGCGGCAAGGCTGGGTGTCTTGCGTGGGTAGCGCTGGCGCCGCGTGTGGAGGTCGGCTTCGTGACCGAGTCCGTGCTCTTGATAATTAAAGGCTCCCCTGCTGGTTTCGACTTACGATTGGACACGTGAGTGCGATCGCCGCTGCTGCTGCCACGGCGCCCTCTCACTTCAGCGCTTAAGCCGGACCGACTGGATGGACGCACCTTGGGCAGCACCACCTCCCCGGAGGCCAGCGGCTCCACCCGTCGCACCGGTACGGCCTTCGCACCAGACGTGGGATTGGCCGTCGTCGCGGTGGCGCTTTCAGGCTTGCCTTCTCGTTTCGCCGGTGGTGACGGCTTCACGTCGCCCTTCGCCAACATGCTCAGGGACGCTCTCGCGGTGATCGTCACGGGGGCGGTCGCGTCCGGCTTCTTCGTTGTAGATGGCGTCGGTCGAGCTCCAGTCGCGGTGGTGGCCGTCGACGGGACATCCTTGGCCGCTGGAGCGGGTGGCGGAGGCGACGCCGTCGTCACATGCGCCGCCCCGATGGCAGTCGATGGCAAGCTCGGAAGCGGCTTCCCTGTCGTGCCATCGGACTGCTTTGCGGGCGAGGCCCGTTGCTGCGGTGCTTGTGCCGGTAACATCGGTGATGGCATCGAAGCACTATTTGAGGGAACGTTTGTTGTGGTCGCTGTGGTGGCGACTGACGTGGGTGTGAGCGCCGGTCCTGCCACAGGCGTCGTACCACTAGTCGTCGAAGGTGACGGCACGCTCTCTGACTTCTTGACAGCTGTGGCATTTGATGTGGGGACCGCGCTGGCGTCGGCCGTGCCAGCGACGGACGCTGGCCGCGGGGCCACCAGATCCGTGGAAGCCCGCACAGCGGGTAACGTGGGAATGGTTGTTTTACCCTGTGCAGCTCGCAGTGGCTTTAACGTGACTTCCTTGGCGGTGTGCGTGACGGGCGCGTGAGGCGGTGCACTCGCTGCTGCTGCTGCTGCTGTTGGCCCTGTGGTCTTTGCTGAGGTGGTAGCCGGTGCACGTGCGGCCGGCGCGGGAGCCACGGATGCCATCGTCGCTTCGGGATCGTGCGTGGGCACCGGGCTAGTGGCGCTGGCACCGACACCGGCACTGCCGTGTGCGTTCCGCGCTGCGAGAGGCCCATCGTCCTGCAATTCGGGCAACGCCGCGGGCCGAGGGACTTGCGGAAGCGACTTTTGATGTGGCGGCGCAGATGAACCTTTTTTTGCGTGGGCGAGGGTGGCCGGTGTGCCGCAGACGGGGTAGATCTCACCGGCTGCTATCGGCGGTGCGTGCGGAAGTGGTGAGGCCTCGCTCGTCCGCTCCTTCTTGCCCTTCTTTAGGCCTGCCGTGCTGGGCAGAGGCGGCTGTGCACCCGCATTGCTGCCGCGCTTACCCGCGCGCGCCTTGTGCCGCGGACCCACGGCGCTCGTGCTGAACTCAGGGTTCATAGCTCCACCGACTACGTCCGAGGCTGACAACAGGCCGGAAAGACCAGGAATCGAGTATCCACGCGCAGTGCTCTGACGGTGGCGCGCCGCCGCCGCGGCTCCACCAGCCCCACTGGGACTGCCCAACGGGTGCGCCCGCTGTGGCAGGGAAGCGCGTCGAATAGCCTCCAAGTAGTTGGCCACCTCACTCGTCGACACCTCAGAGCTTGCCGGGGGAAGTGCGGTGGAGTCAATTACACTGTAGTCGACGACAGAGTGGCCGAAAGCGGTGCTGACGCCCATGTCCCGTCCGCTAGCGTCTTCATCATCTGACGACGACGAGTACGAAGAGTCCTCGTCCTCTTCGTCACTACTGTCGGATGCGTCTTCGTCTTCCTCGTCATCAGAGTCTTGTCTATTGTAGCCAACGTACGCACCGCTCTTATTGATATCGACGTTGAAGAGAGAGGGCTCCCGGCAACCCTCGCCACCTCCGTGACGATCTGCGCCACCCACATGGTTCGTCTTGTGCGCGACGAAGTCAGTCGGTTCCATCTCTCCACTACCTGGCGACGTGGTTCTCAAAAGAACCCCTTGTGGTGGAGAGGTGTATTGGAAGGAGTCTACCATCGATCCGTTCAGCACGACGCTGTTGTTGTTGGCCTGGCTGTTGCCTCTGTTGTCCAGCGTCCCGTCCGTGGTTCCCCAAAGCGATCCGACTGTCTGACCCGCACCGCTGGTCTTCTGAGCGCCGTTGTACTCCGCGGAGCGGTTGACAGGGGGACACATCTGCTTTTGCTGATGCTGCTGGCACGGCTGCATCATGAAGTGTTGTTGTTGTAGCGGCACGGGAGCCGTTGGCGTGTGCGTGCCGATACCCGGCGAGCCTGGATAGCCGCACTGCGGCGGCGTGTAGCCTGTCCCACCGACCTGCCTCGGTGTGCAGGCGTTCGCGTCATCAGACGCGGCGACGAGCGATGGGCTTTCTACGTCGAGGTCAATCCCGCGCGGGCTGTCGATCCACGTCATCTCTTGCAGCACGTGCGACCACCAGTTCTCTTTGCAAGGCGTACGACCCGGCCTCGACTCCGCCCAGCCCGGCTTGGTGGGTTTGTTGAAGTCGGCCGAAGGCTGCTGCTGCTGCTGCTGCATTTGGTACATGTACATCTGCTGCTGCTGCATCATCATGAACTGGTGCTGCTGCTGCTTTTGGTACTGAAGTATTTGTTGAGATGGTATGAGGTTGGGACCGGCCGCACCGCTGCTATTCGCCATACCCATACCCATGCCTCCCCCACCCCCACCCCCACCCCACAAGCCGTTGCTCGCTTGTGCCGGCATTTGGCCATAAGGCCTGTTGTGGCCGATCATGTAGGCACCGTTCATCGTGAGTGCCCCCCTGTGTATCTCTTTGATGCCTGTTTGCTTTCTGCAAGCGCGCGATGCGTGAAGAGAAGAAGACTGGCGAGAAGAGGGGATACAGGGAGGGGGGGGGAAGACTTGAAACTTTTTTTTTTTTGAAGCACAGAGAAGACGAGGAGAGGGATGGAGGGAACGAGAGAACAAGGCAGCGCGGTAATAACCTCTTAGTTTACTTCCTTTGACACCTTTTTCTTGTCGTGTCTTTTGGTGACGGACGTGTGCTTCAAATGATCACTTGTGTGTGTGTGTGTGTGTGGAAGAGTGAGAGATGTGAGGGAGAGAGAAAAAGGTACCATGAGATCCGAAAAAGAATTGTTGACCATGTCAAACACACAGACACACAAGCAAACTCTGCAGAACGCGAGCCTATAGGGCCTGTCCACGAGCTCTAGCGGATGATAGCCATCGCCAAAGCATGCGAAGTCGGATGTGCCTTGACCCCAATGGCGAAGGGCCACACACGCACCGTCACAACACAAAGCAATGGTTCACCACACGTCAGCGTCTGCGCGTTCCTACGCCCAACTTGACAGCACATCAGTTTTTCTTCTAGAGGATATTTGCTTTACTCTTTCTCCCTTCGTTTTTTTTTTGTTCATTAAGCTTTTTTTTTTTTGTGTTTACTGACGCCGTACGAGTAGCTCGGAAGATGTGAGCGCGGTTCACGCGAGCCCCTTCACACAGGAGCCGTGTACAAGGGACACCAGAGACGAAAAGCCATACTAGACCATGTTGGGAAACAACGAGCGCACACGGAGAGGAGAGACATAACTTCTCATCTGCGTGTGGTGCGGACGATGGTGCGCTTTTTACGAATCAGATACGCATGACCACACACACACAAAAAAAAAAAAAACCGAGAGAGAGAGATCGTGAGAAAGCTATGAACCGACAAGAATTGTCTTCGTGGACACACAGCAAAAAGGATACACATGTGCCGTACTATACGCCGTTGTACTACCAGAGAAGGCAGTCGAGGCGCAGCAACCTCGAGATACCACCAAAAAGGGTAGAGGGAAAAAAAAAAGAAGCAGAAACAGGAAACGTACCAAAGGACGTTCAGCAGTGTTCAATCCACAAAACATCGTAAAGAAGAAGAAACAGTAACCAAAGCGCGTGTGGGGATCCGTTGTTCCCACACGCATGGGCCACACGTACGATTGACTGAACTGCGTATGCGCACAGAATTGGAAACAAAGAAAGAGCTGTAAAGTATGACGATCATACTAAAGGAGAGTCACAAACAAGAAGAGAGGAATAAAGGAGAACAAAACGAGAAACTTTGTGATAGCTAGCCAAAGAAAAAGCGAGATCGCTAAGAAAAAAGACAAAGAAGACACACCAGGGCTGGCATAATCAAAAGAAAATCAGAGAAAATCGAGAAGGAGAACATCAGGCATTCGGTGGTGAAAAAACAAAACAAAAAAAAACTAAACCAAACCAAACAAAGCCTTAGACAGAAATATAACAAACATCACATTGATATACAGATATAGATTCACGCACAGGGACACCGAATAAAAAAACAGATGAGTCAAAGTAAGGAAAACAAACGAAAAGGAACCGTATGAGAGAAGAAAAAAACTATCAACAAACTACCGCACAGCACACTCAAGTCTCGGTGATACCACTCTTCCTTCTGAGCACATAATTGGTTTTTGTTGGCAACGTGAGCGCTGGTAGCGGGACGCGTTCCCATCGCAGTTGCGTATCCGCTGCTTTCGACGGACTTGAAGTTGGTGAGGAGGTAGCACATGTTGAGGACTTGTCTGTGTATGTCATGTGATCTTCAGACGAGGCCGGCGCGGATGACAGCTCTGGCGCAGTCGTCCGCGAAGGCCCACGCTCTTGGGTACCAGGCGTCTGAGCGAGCGACGCAGAGAATGAGAAGATATGCTCGATGTGCGGTGGCAGGGCTGCGATGACCGGCGCCACCACATCCGCGCCGCCTTTTGTCGACACGGTGGTATCTGTACTGTTCGTGGTATTTGCCGAGTTGTTGTTCGCCGCGCTCAAGTCGGCCGTGGCATGTCTGAGTTGCCGCGGTGATGGCCGCCGGTGCCTTGATGAGTGCGCCACAGGGGACCAGTGACGGACAGGTGTGGGGACCGGCTCTCGGCGACGCAGCGGCGACGGCGGAATACCGACGATGGCGACGGAAACACTATCCCCACTGGTCACACTTGTGGAAGGCGCATTACTCGCAGTACACGTGAATAATGTAGGAGCGTTTCGGCTACGCGTCTGATGATCGCGAAGCACTTGGGGAAGGATGCAGTCACCCGCGTACACAACGCGCACCGCGCCGTCTTCGGTCACCGTCGTTGTCCACCGCTGATCAGCGGTGACGCGTGGGGAGAGTGTTGGCGGCGCCGTCGGTCCAGGGGCCACACGACCAGGCAGCATGAGGCGCGGCACCACCTCCGGCTCTGACGCGAGCTCCCACGCCGCACTCTCGTTGCCGTCGCCCTCAACCGCCGCCTCTGCTGACGGCGTCATTGCCCGCCTGGGGACCGCTGTCGTCGCTGTCGCCTTACACGGGGTTTTGTTCCTTTCCCTCTCCTCTTCGCTACTAAGCGGTTTTTGAGGACGCCCACCTTGACCGTCCCGCGCACTCTCACTTCTGCCGCTGCTGTTACCCCGGTGGATACTCTCCTCACTGCCGCGGCGTCCCAGAAACGCCAGCGGTGCCGGACTAGCCACCACTGCGTTCCATGGCCCGTCACTCACAGCACCAGCGCTGCCGCCATCCGCACTCAGCAGCGTGCCGACGCTGTAGTACGTCTCCGTGTCCCCTGAACTTGAGTTGCGCCAGCTGCTCGCGCGTGCGCTAACACGGACGGAGCCGACATCTCCGCCTTGCATCGCCCGCACTGTCTTTATATCCTCTTGTGTGGTGATGCGGTCCTTGAAGCTCATGCGCGAGGTTTTCATATCGCCGCCTTCGCCCGCGTAGCCGGCCCGACTACTGTTGGAGCTGCTGCGGGTCGTTGGCGTGAGAAGCAGAGAAGCCAGTGGTGAGCGCTGCACGACGGAAAAGGAGGCTCTCTTGCCGGTCGGCCCGCTCTCCGTCGTCGTGGCCGCGAACGGGTCCGGCGCTTTACGCGCCTTGAGAAATCGAATGCCACTGCTGCGACGCCCTTCGGTGCACGGTCGACTTCGTGATTCAGCGCCTGCGTCACTCGTGTGACTCGGCTTGTGGGTTTCAACCGATGCCGCAGAGTATCGCGCGTGCGAGGGGAGATGTGCTACCACACTGAAGACGTCCGGCGCTGTCGACGAGCGCGGACGTCCGGCCGGGCACACCGCTCTGTTTGTCTGGTCGCGCACCCCGTTGCTCGCCGCGGGGGATGGAGAACGACGCGCGGAACTCGTCGCCATGTTCGGCTCGGGGGGCGGGTCTGGCATGATTGTGTAAGGCGTCAAGGACAGAGTGGCGGAGGGTGGGCGTTGCGGCGAACGATTGGCTGGCGCGTTCCTGGGAAAGCAAAAGTCGGCAGCGACTGAGGTATCCCGCGGTGACGGCGCGCGCGGCTGCGCGTCTCGTTCGGTACTGGTGCGATGTGCTGGCAGAACCTGAACGGGTGGACCGCCTTGCGGCACCGGCTGCGACTCTGTCAAAGGGGTCGACGGTACGGGCCAGATACCCGCCGCTTCCCAGAGATCGGCATCACTTGCTTTCTGCTGCACAACATCGGGTGGCGTCGACACACCCGCGCGTCCGGTGCTGCTCAAGGGTCCCGCTGTCACGATAGCGTTGCCCATCCATATGAACAGTTTGCTAACGCTATCAACAGAGATTCTGCCGAATTGTGAGCCTGGAGAAGGAACACCTTCGAGCCGGTCAGCGTCTGCGCCAGTCTTCGTGAGCCGGTGCGATCTTCTATTTGACGAGCACGGCGTCGGCGGGCGCGGCGGTGGCTCCTTGCTCACGTCGCCCATCATGCTCCACGACAGCGACGGCGGTGAGTTTGTGGAGACGCTGGTGTGCGAGTACTCGAGCGAGGGCGGTGATTCCTGCGGTGCCGACGGATCTGAACTTGGCTTATGCGTCGTTTCGCCACCGCTGCTGATTGCGCTGCCGGCTCGGTTCGTGTTGATCTCGTCTGTGCTGTCCGTGTGCGTTTCCGACATGTGCCTCTCGCGCAGCGTTCGCATTTCCATCGTGGGCCGCATCGACCGTCGGAACGCCTGCATGCGTGGGAGGGTCTCACGCGTCGAGAGAGGCGCGTCACAGACCTGCGCGCCGTCGGGATGGGCGCGCGCACCATCCGCCGACGCGGACGCCGGACCCTGAGTGCGACGGGAAAGCGGAGTCTCACTAAGCTGCTGTGGCACCAAGTCGACGTCTCCGTGGCCGATCTTCGGCGCGGACACTCTCTGCTGCTGGGGAGTGTGCGCCGAAACGGCCGGCTGTGGATGGGCACTGGGCGCTGCCGTGGGGAAGACGAATGCATCCATCTGTACCTTCTCCAAGTCCCACGAGCCGTACATGGACAGCTCGCTGCTCACAGTGGATTCACTATCAGAGGCGGAGATTTCGACGAAGGCGTACGGCATCTCCGCGGACGTCGCGGGGAAGGTCTTGCCGTCGGTCGTGTCGGCTGTTCGCGTCCGACGCCGCGGGAGGGACCCCTCACCTTCGTCGTAATCGTGCTCTCTCTTGCTATCGGTGTTGTCGCTGCTGCTGCTGATATTGGAGGCGAATTCTGTGGAGCTTGCTGAGCCATCACTTTCGTCGCTGCCAAGATCATCGAGAACAACATCCGCACAACCGAGATAGTAGTCGCCCATGACGCCACAGAAGCCCTCGACAGACGGTCCATTACCCTCCATATTGAGTGGCTCCCAGTCGAGTGCGCGCTTCCGTCTGCTACAATTGTTGGTGTGTGTTCTCGTCACTGAACGGATGAGGTGACGTGGAGATTACGACAGCTGCGCGCGAGAGTCCAATAAGGATAGCACGCGTGTTTTTTCTGTTTTTCCCCTGTACTCGTTCTGCTTCTGGGTCTCTTATCTGTTTTGTAATCCCCGCACTTTGGTTCGACGGCGGGACGAGGAAGCAGCACCACAAAATTTAAAGAAAAAAAAAAGAACCGATAATACAAAGTGTCGCTTATTTACCCCAAGAAGTGGGTGGCGAAGAAAGGAAAAAAAAAAAAGGAGAACACGAGACGTGGAGTCCACAAAGCGCTTTCTTTTATGGAGAGAGATAGTTCTGATGGCACTCGGCTTTCAACAACAAGGAGAGAGAGAGTAAAAAAAAAAACCCAAACAAACAGAATTGTGTGCGTGTGTGTACCCAACGGTACGAAAAGAGAGAGAGAGAGTGCACGGAAACACGCGGTCACAATTTCCCACGGAGCCTAACGAGAGCTACGATGGAAAGGATATATAATTACAAAAGATAACGAAACGAAAAAGAAAAAATAAAATAAAATATGGTCAGTGAAGAAGACAAACAAAACGAAAAAGGATCAACAATCGTGAGGGCTAAACACAAAAGGAAGAAAAGAAACACGCAGTAGATGCAGGTGGCGCAGCTCAATGATGGTCTGTCGACAAGGGAAAAGAGTTGAGCTGGTGCGAAGCGAAACCAAGTAAACAAGAATGATTTTTTTTTTGTTTCTCCACGTCAAGCTACACGACAATGTTGGTAGTGGTGTAACAAAAAAGAAAAAAAAAAGTGAGGCGTTGGTGAGTTCAAGTGTTAGCGAGTGCAGTCGTGTTTCTCCTCTGCGTCTCGCATACAGCCACAAAAGATGCGGAGTCGGATGGAGAAGTACGCTTTCTTCGGCTAGGTTAAAGAAAACACAAATGTACACTCCGAGCCACACACCTCCAGAAAAAACGATTAGCGTTGTGTTCTCCTTCCTGTTCGTCCTTTCTTTTTTTATTATTATCTTTTGTATTCGGAGCGACAGTCACTCCTCAATGGACCTCTTAGCAAAACGCTCGAGTGTGGGGATAGATCGCAGTATGAATTGCAACAAAACACGCGGTGTGCTTGACGATCGACAAGTAGTGATGATTGAGATCGACGTGCTGATGGGTGCTTACCACGCTTAGGAATGAAGTAAAGTACGTACGTGAACCAACTGTTTGCGTCAGAAAATGAGGACAAGCCAAAAGAGCGAAGAAGGAAAGGTGCTGGCTCCGGGAAGTTTAGCTGATGAACGAGAAAACCCGAAGAGAATGACAATAAAAAGAATGGCGTAGACAGAGCACACACGATAGGCTTTGCGTTTTTTTTTTTTTGGTTTGTTGCCAAAGAACAATAATTAAATCAGTGATAGCCACTGTGCCCGTTGTTTGCCTCGATCTCGATTCCAAATAAAACACAAAGAAAAATGTGGCGGCTGATGGTAGGTCCCGGCCTCTCGACTTGTAAAGAGAGAGAGAGAGAGATAGTGAGAGAGAGAGAGAGAACGCTGAACCGATGGAGGGGTGCATTGCCGACAGCGTAAGAAACAATCGTCTGCGTTCGCCATCCGCACCGATCATACTGCCCACGTGTGTAGTTGACTCATGAGACGGCCGTGGTGACGCCAAGCGTGCGGCCCACGCCATCGTCAATGCGTTTCCTTGGCAACGCGACACAAACATAGACACACGCTCCTCACGGTTATTCATTTCGCATTCGCACGTGTTTGTCTTTTTCCTCTTTTTTTTTTTTTTGGTTTCGCACGAGCCGCGTCGGGTGATGCAATGTCACTTGTCATCACTTTTTTTTTTGTTGTTGTTTTTCGGATCTCGAGAGAACATATACATGCAGGCCAAGTGCTTCCTTTTTCGAAACTTTTTGTTTCTAGCCGTTGAAGCGACGAACTACACATGGCGCAAACGTACGCATGCGCTTCAAAAAAAAAAAAAAAGCTGCACACTCTAACCAATGTGAGTTTGTCCGGAATTTCATGAGAGAAACGCCCACATGACGAAATCAGACACACAATGGACCCTTCCTGCACACAAACAGAAAAAAAAAAAAGGTAACATATCATGCGAAAACGAAAAACCAACAGTAAGTGGAGCTGTACACATGACACCGAATCCCTCCGTGACTCAATCCTTCGTGCTCGGTACATTTGTTCGGGGGGGGGGGGCAGCAACGGTGATATAATTGACTGAGTGCAGATGAGCCTACATGGGCCATAACACCCATACTTCAGAAAAAAAACAACAACAACAACAACAACAAAACAAAACAAAAAAGAAAAGAAAAAAGAAAAGAAAAAAAGAAAAGCGCAGAACAAAAGTTAGAGCGGCAGAGAACAACCCCATGATTGACCACGGGCGTCTAGTTGTGAGGGATGGTGTTTCAAACGCGTGACTGTCGAGAGCGTTACTCACTCCAGTGTCGTCGAAGCCACACCTGCAATGAGATAAGGAGGAACCGAAAGAAGAGAAGGGGGAAGAAAAAGAACATTAGGGCGTAAGTAAACTAACAAGGAGCATATGCTCTGCATATCAAATCAGAAATCAGTCTTTTTTTCAAGAGAACAAAAATAAACACTCACGTCAAAAAAAAAAAAAAAGCGAAATCATTCATAAAGTAGCGCACATTTGTTGAACGAGAAAACAACACAAAACAAACAAACACAGACTCACACGCACACACAGACGGAACTGTGAGCGGGTGTACACAACACAGGTCGATACTAAGCACAGGACAGCGACAGTCGTACACCAGATCAGGTAAACAAAGAAAATAATCTACCAGGTAGGGGGAAGCACATGAAAAGACAGTATGAACATACCAGAGGTCACAACAGCAAGAAAAACAACAACAAAAGAAAAAACAACAACAAAACGAGTTGCGTAAAGAAAAAAAAAAAGACAGCAGCCAATACAACACCGTTTTATAGCACAGTTCACATACTCACGGCTGGTGCCCGCACGGCAGGCGCGACCCTTGGTGGTGAAGGTGTTTTGTCAACAGCGGCGCGCGCCGCTTTCGTTACCCGGCGAGTCGTGACCGGCGCGGAGGTCGGCGCAGCGGTGGGGAGTGCTGCCTTCTCTGCGGTCGCACTCGTCGACTTCAGTTTCGCCGATGAGGAGAGTGCTGGCAGAACGGGTCCGGAGGCCGCGGGAGGAGTCTTGCTGGCTGTCGTGGTGGGTGTGGCGTCGAGGGGAGTAAGTTTAGCCGCTCGGTCATGCGCACTGCCGCGGGGATCGTTACTCAAGAACTTTAAGTTGCGGTGCTTCGACGCAATGTCTTCCGCGTCCTCAAGGCTTGACATGGCAGCGGAAGGCGCACCCTTGGTAGCACTACTCGTCGCGCTCGGAGGAGGGGTGATGTGTGCCGTGATGGACGGCCCGATAGCCACAGAGCCGGCCGTTGCTGTTGTCGCCACCGCTTTGCTTGGTGTGGTGATCGATGTGCGTAGTGCGGTCCCCACAGCGAGCGTTGGCTTTGCCGCGACTGCGGAGGTACGGAGCGTGGCGGACAGACTGATGGGGGTTACGCTGTCGCGCCCTCCGCTGGACTCGTTGACCGGTGCGGGGAGTGAGGGGCTCGGAAGAGCTGCCTTCTTGTGCTCGACAGAAGAAGGCCTCGCAGGTGCGACGGGATACGTGGACCCCACGGATTTAACAGCCACGGGTGTCGTCACCGGCGCGGTCGGCTTGGCAACGTCGCCATTCGATGTGGGCTTCGCGGCCGGCTTCTTCTCCGGCTCTGCCTGCGGTGCGGCAAGGGCAGCGTCGGCTTTCGGGCTGCGCTTGAGTGGCTTGACGTAGGCGTCGAAGGTGTGATCGAGGCCGTACTCGTACGCTTGATCCCCATGGACGGAAAGACTCCCGAAGCGTGCCTTGGGAGTGACCGTGCTGTCCGCTTTGCCGAAGTTAGTGTTGCTGGTGCGGCGATCAGCAGGTGGGGCGGCGGCTGTTCCGATCACGCTCACGCTCACAGGCTTGGCGATGCCGCTGTTGCTCGGAGCACTGAGGCTCGGGCGGGACGGCAGACTCCTACCCGGTGCGACGGACAGCGAGTGGACGCGGTGACTGACGCCTGTGGCAAAAGAGCTCTCGTCGACTCCATCGCGGGCACGTGCGGAGCGATTCGTCAGAAACGTCACAGACCCCTCACCAACGTCACCGTCGTTCTCGTCGTCGGAGCTGCTGGAGAATGAGCCCGTCGTTGTCGCCGAGTCGCTTTCGCTGTCACTACTACCGTCCTCACCGGGTGCCTCGCTCGCCGCGTCGCCATCATCGACCACGTAGCTGGCTTCCATGCCATCGAAACCATCCATGAAATCAGCCATAAGCCCAGATCCCAGCATAGAACTATCCATGTTATTGCCCATATCGTTCGAATAGACGCTGACACCCATCATCGAGTGTAACGAACCCTGATGACCGAGAGAGGCCCCGGGCAGGCCACGTCGCGCGCTACTGTTCACTGCGTTGTTCTTGCTGCTGCGGTACACACCATCTGATGGACCCCGCGACGGCACGCGGCTCGCATGGGCTGCACCTGTGGTCTGACGCGCGTGCTGTGGCGCACCGGCGGCACCGGCACCGCTCGCGCGACGCCCGCTGGCCGTTTTCTTGTCGATTCCACGCCCCGATGCGGACTTCACTTTGGGCGTCGCTGCTGCCGCCGTCAGTGTGGCCACCGTGGACGAAGTGCCTTTCTCGACAGACGTCGACTGTCGCGCGCTGGCGGCCGTGGGCGTCTCGGTGACGCTCGTGCTCCGTTTCGGTGCACCATCTTCGACTTTGAGCTCCGGCAGATCGGGCGTGGCTACGCGACGGGCATCGGTGAGCATGGTGGGATCACACCACATGCGTGTCATCATCAAGATACCGTTTTCACAGAGATTGGCGAGGTCAGGGTACGCAGCGGCGAGCCGGTACGCGCGCGCGGTGTGGCCCACCGTGCCTGTGGAGGCTTCGAGCTTGCGGCGCTTCTCGGAGGCCTCAATACCGAGGGTGCCGATGGGTCCGTAGAAGGAGCCCACGGCAGGCGTCATGTGAGGTGTGGCCGGGGCAGCGGCACCGATGCCGAACGCATCTACCATGCCCGCCGCCATCTGCGCGTCGAAGCGTTGCTGTCCCGCCTGCACAATCCGGCATGCCGCGTCATCCTCGGTCGCGCTGTTGAGCCGACCGCTAGCGTTGTGCGATTCCGTTTTGGACTTCCTCACCGTGGTGGAGCTCGGCGTGGTGCCGTATATAGACGGCGTCAGCACCGCGCTTTCGCGCCGTATGAAGGACACAGGCGTTTCCGCTGTAGTTCGGCCATCACCGGGAGAGGGAGTGTTGCAGCTCGTAGCATCACTATACGCGGGACTCACACTGTGCAGATTGACATCGGCCCACGGCGCGCTCCCCGGGCGGCACCACGTTTCCCGCTCCACGCTGGTCTCCGCCCCGCTGCGGCTCGGCACCCCCGGCGTGATGCCCGCGGACTCACGCAATCCCATATCGTAGTCGTCGGTGCCGTCGTCCTCAGGCGGCCGATCACACTCACGCGTTGGCCGACGCGGCTGCGTCCGCGGTGCTTTTTGGTACGGAAACGAGGGACGCGTCGCAGCGAAGGGGTTATGGCCGAATCCGTTCACGCCGCCGAAGTACGGTACCCAACGGAAGGGCTGCACATTGGTGGGCAGACCGGTGGCACCAATGGACATGACGCTGGAGTTACTGTACTGACTGCTGTGATGCGAAACGCGAGAAAAATGACTTGTTGCGTGCACATCGGCATCTTCCTCGTCGACGAAGTAGCGGAGACTGCGGCGCTGCCGACTATTCGAATTGCCATCGTCTGGCTCCTCGGTCGACGTGTGGGTGAGGTCATCCAGATCATTCTCATCCACGCCGATGCCCTCACCGTGATCGTAGCCGTGCTCATTCGAGGAGGAGCTCTCGTAGCTGGCGTTGTCGTCGTTCTCATTCTCCATCCACGCATCAAAATTCTCCATGCTCTGGTTGTCCGAGGCGTGAGTGTCGTCATTGCGCTCATCACCCTGTTCGTGATGCGCGTTAGCGGCGCTGTGATGTGAAGCGCGACGGCCGTATCTGCTACTGACGGGCACATCACCGAGTGACTGTAGACCAGTATCCCAGCTCTCTGGCTGCACTTTTTTCGTATTGTCAACCCCCGAAGGCCGCATCAGTTTCTTCCAGTACTTGTTCTCAGCGACCTTGGATTGCCAGTTCTGGCGCTGATGCACGCGATACTCATCCTCGTTGATGTCGTCGTACTCCTGCGTGTACGCCTCTACGAACTGACTGTCCACCACATCGCCGAGATCGACTTCTTGTTTCTGTTCGTCGACGTCGATCCCGCGCACACCGCTATCACGACGTGAGTCGGGCACCTCCCCGGACCCGCCGTCAGTGCCTCCGTTGCGGTTGCGGTTGCTGTGCCCTTTGCGAAAAGGATACATCCATTTCCACTTCTTTGCGTCATTCGCGCGTTCCGACGGATCCCTGTCGCTGCCAGCGCTGACGGAGTCTCCCCTCGCGTCGTCCTCGGGAGCGGCGCGTTCATTGACCTCCTCGCCGCGCGCGCGACGAGGGCGGTCGGATGGTGACGCGTTCAAATCCACTGTCCTCATCACTTTGGCACGTGTGCGTGCGAGCAGCTCCTTTGCGGTGGGCATCTCGATCAACTATGCTCGGCACCTTTTTTTTTTTTTTTGAGTTCGTTCGCTTAATCTTTTTGTTGTTGTTGTTCACAGTCTTGACACCGGGAAGTGACGAAGAGGAAGAGTGAGCGAAGATGACTCAGAAGGGGTGGTAGTGAGAAGCTGACGAGCAGAAATGACAATAGATCAGAGTCAGAAGAAAAAAAAAGAAAAAATATTAGGGGCTCGGGATTCGCTGTGATGACCAGTACACAAAGGGATCTGTGCACACACAGACGCACATACACACAAGAGGGGTACACCGATCCAATGAGTTTGTTCCCGCGTACCTACAAAAGGTAAACCTTGCGTTGTGACTGCAACAGCGAAAACGAATAGAAGAAGAAGTGAATCAGATATGGTAGCAGCGCATCGATTCACGTCAGTTGAGAGAGAGAGACAGAGATAGCGTGTGCTTAGTGATGTGTGGGAGGTGCATACACAAGTAGTCGATGATGAACCGGTGCTTGACGAAACATGTCGCCGTGGCGCTTTTGTTCGGCACGTCAAACAGTCTGGCAGCTCGCCAAGCACACGCACCCAGCATCATGCTGGGACGGTGACGGTAAAAGATGAGGGTTGGGAGTGGGGCCCATACCCGTACACCCAATACACACGCACCACCGGATCAATGATCAGCAAGGGGGGGGGGGGGGGGAGCGAGCTGCCACACGCACCGCTCTTCTGGCCCTGCGTGTCCCTATGCTCCTCCACCGGTGGCGGCCGGAGCCGGGGCGGCCTCTTCCGCCCTCAGAGGAGAGAACCACCACACATATCACGCGGAATCAGCTCTTTGCTTTTCTTTGGGTTGGCTCAATAACCGTATGAAGGGAAGCGAACGTCAATCAACAAACAGTCACGGACGCAGGTATGACATAAAAAAAAAAAAAAAGAAGAAGAAGTCAGACAAACAAAACAAAGCGAGAAAAAGTAACACCTACACAGTACACACACGCATATGATGGAGTGAAATAAGCTAAACAACAACAACAACAACAAAAAAAGAAAAACAAGGGACAACCGGGGCATCGAGGGATATGAAGAGAGACCTAGTGAGGTGAGTAAACAAAACAAAGCAAAAAGAGCGAAGAAGCATCTGGAATCAAACAAGTTCGTATTTTTTTTTTTTTTCAAATCCATGCGCGACCCCCAGATAATTTTGTGGGGAGCAGCGGGAAGGAATGACCGCGGGGAAATCTCATAGATGCCCATGTAGTACATTCGTTGAGAGAACAAACAAGCAGACGGCAGTCCGTGACGCACGTACGCGCGTGCAGAGGGAAGGCGAAAAGGGGAGGAGCCATGACAACAAAAGGCAGAGAGAAAAAGGATTAAGAAAAATCAAGAGATACGCACATGTGTCTCATTTCCAAACACACAAATATATATATATATATATATATATATATATTTAAAAAAGAGAGAAAAGAAGATCAAAAAGGATTGTCATCGCTGTAAAGACACGCAGTTGCCCGAAGCTGCAGTCACTTTTCTCTCAGACCCAAAGACAACTGCACGACAACCCTACCACTGCTGGTTTTTCTTCGTTTTTCTTCGTTTTTTTTTTTGCGGTTCATTTGTTCATTTGTTCACACTGTGAGACACCGAAAGAAGACGAGTGAAACAGAGAACAGAGACACTCACTATTTTTTTTCTTTGAAATCCGTCGAAGAGCCACCGTGCTAAAACAAAACAAAAAAAGTCAGTCATACTAGAACTAATAAGGGGGAAGCACATTGAGTAAACGTAACGAGCTGAGGAGAGAAAAGTAAATGAGCACGTATAGACATCTGGAACAGAGCACCTTGAAAAAAAAAAAAAAAAGACGGAAAGAGCGACGGACAATGGATCAAGCAAACAAATGCAAAAAGAAAAAAAAACAAATATCCGGACACACTACACGGAGATAGACAAGAGTCCTTCACGCGAAACAAATGTGGTCAACACGGAAATGATGAGGTCAGGAAGAAAGAAGGAGCAAAAAAAAAAAAAAAGAGATCGTAAAAAAAAAAAAAAGAGATTCGACGTGTAAAAGAACAACGCCCCCGGTTTCCGCTGAGTCTTCTTTTGAGCCATTTTATTCCTTTGTTGTTGGCGATGTTGTGTGTGCCGCACAAACAGCCACTTCATCCAGGGTTCCTATATATATGTTATATCTATTTTTACATTGTTCCCCGATGTGGAGTCGCAAATCCACAAGAGAAACGTGCGGATCGAAATACAGAATCAAAACAAGGAGGCAGAACAACAAAAAAGACAGAAGAGTAACAATGAAATATTTGAGGAAGGAAACAGAAAGAGAGATGGGCACGCTAAAAGCGGCTGCGGGAGAGCACCAACACAACAGACACACACACACACACACAAACACAGTGATCAAAACAAGCATCGATGGAGCGTCAATATCACCTATGCGCCAACACCCATATTCACACAACTTGAATATGTACATGGAAGAAACCGAGTCGTGTAAAAGTGGCGCCAATGAATCCATCGAGACCGTCCTTCCCTGCAAAACGGAAAATATATATATAAAAGAAGCAACTTGAGGAGAAAACTCTGGAGCACGAGGGCGTTGAAAAAAAAAAAAAAGAAGACAATCGTCACCATCGGCGGGAGCGAAGGAGGACAAAGACGTATCACTATCGTGTATACGTAGGTGTGTGCACATATTTTCACTTCACTTCACCTGCTCATGTTCGTCTGCCCATCTGCTTTTTTTTTTTTTCTCGCTTGTGTGTGTGTGTGTGTGTGTATGTGTGTGTGTGTGTGGACCTACACGGCTTACGCGCGTACCAGGTTATCAGTACAGATGCGATTTGCTATTTGCTTTCGAATCGCGTCTGGCGCGTTCTTCGGTCCTGACATGTGCGGTCACCTTCCCAGCATCTTCTCCGGATGTTTCTTCAGCGTTGTGTGAGAGAAAAAGGGAGGGAGAGACCCCGATCTCGAGCGAGGGGTGGAGGGCAGCGGTGTCCGTACACGTGTGCTTCACGCACGCTTCAAGCCTCGATCGGGACCGCGGCCTTGTTGATCTCCTTGATGTGCTCCTGCTCTTGCCGCTCGCGGTGCGCGTTCGCGACTTCGGCCCCGACACCCTTCAGCGCCTTCGGATTGCGCTTCTTCTCTTCCGCCTCCCGCGCTTCAATCTCCGTCAGGTCAGGTGACGACACACGCACCGCATCCTTCAGCGCGTCACGGAACCAGTCATTCCCACGCTCAGGCCTCTCCGGACCATAGAAGCTACGCGGGGTGCGCGGACGGCGCTGACGCGTCTGAGCGGGCAGGTCCAATGGCACCACTGCCGGATAGGTCCACATGGGCTTGCGATGACGGTGACGCATGAGGGTGAGGATGTTGTGAATCTCATAATTGAGCTCCACGGCCTCGCCAGCCATCTCCGGCGGCGCCTTGCCCGGCGCTGGGAAGCTGTACAGGTTGACTGTCGCCACCGCCTTCGCTCCCTTCTTCCTGCCTGCGGCACCGAAGCACTTACCACAATCCGCCGCATACCTCTCCGCATCCGCAGGACGATACGAGAGGATGGGAACGGACTGCCAGACCTCCAACTTGGCGCGCTGCGCTGTGGTGTAGAGACTACCGTCGGTGGGCTTGCTGCCCGCACTGGGTGAGACCGCCGCCGAGGACGGTGGTGTGGCCCCGAGTCTCGTAGAGCCAGGCTTATCCAGCGCGGCGTCCATGCGACTCGCATTCGACACGTTCGTCGGTGTGATGCCGGCGATCGAGTGGTCGTCGTGTGTGGATCCACTCGATGGCGCCGACGGGATCACACTCTTGGTCGGCGGCTTCATTGGGCCGGTGCGATGACGAAGCGGGGCGGCCGCGGGCCTATCGGGTGTCGGTGTTACACGAGTCGCGCCGGTGCCCTTCACGTTCTTGGGCGGCGCGCCACCGATAACGAACCTGGTCTGTAGCGACTGTGCGGGCGGGAAGAGCTCTGCCAAGTCGTTGAAGTCATACTCATGATTCCAGTCCATGGTGCCGAGTGCGTGGCCGTATTCAGCACTGAGGATGCTATCGGGGACAACGGAATGCGCCAGTTCATGCGCGTGATGCGGGACAGCATCTGTCTTGACGATATTGGTGTTGTTGTTGTTGTTGTTGAGGTCACCGCGGCCAGTGCGTTGATGGCTGTGCGCATTGCTGCCGTGGTCCTTTTTGTTGCCGAGAAGATCCGCGCTGGTGCTGGCACTGGCGTTCGCTTGGGACGGCGCTTTGCTCGTGCTAGCGACAGGGCTCGGCGTCGCGATCGGGGCCAAGTTCCGCTTCATGGACGGCTGCGAAGGCGGCCTTCGGGCAGGGGTCGTTGATGCGGACGGCGGAGCAACGTGGCCCATTGTTGAAATGGTCACTGCCGCCGCGCGGTTGGACGCCGCTATAACTTCCGCAGCGTTTGCTGGTGCCGCAGACTCACGTCGGGTCGTGGTACCCTCGTGCTTCTCGGGGCTCACCACCGACATACTGCCTTCCATGCGCTGCCGCCTGCTGCTATTCGTGGACCGCTGCCGAATCGACGACAGCGAGTGTGGGGAGTTGGCCAGCGCCTGGGCTGCGGCTACCTGTTCTTCTAGACGACGAGCCTGCTCACGCACCCAGCCGCCACGGCCACCGGTGAAGCTACCCTTGTGCACGCTCACGCGATCGTTGAACATCTCGGTCGACTCATTCGCGCCGTCGGCGGCGGCAGTTCCCGTCTCCACGGTACTTTGTGGGCGTGAGGGATACTGCCGGCCCGCCCCCGCCCCCGCAGATGCGTTGAGGAGCCCGTGCCCCTTGCCGCCACTCGCTGTAGGCGAGGTCGCCGATGGCCGTGATGGCGCCGATGACGTCGCCTCGGACTCGCTCACGCGACGACGACTGCTGAGGGTCCCGTTCTGGTCGGTGCTCGTCCCATCGCGGCTGTGGCTGTTGCGGATGCTGGGCAGCTTCACGTCGGCGGTGGAGCCATTCACACTGTACGCAGCGCCATCGGCGCCGCTCCCACCAAACGTGCGTTTCGGCACGCGACGGGCCACACCGCCATCGCGGCGGTCTTGTGATGCAGTCCCGACTGGCACCTTGTCGCCGCACCGCGTACTCGCACGCCTGCTGGCGTCCGTCACCAGTGCTTCCTGATCGAGTGCCGTCGGTGGCGCGCGACGACCGAAGCGAGGAGCGCTCGTCGTGCTGTCTGCGCCCTTGACCCCTTGCGTTTCGGCTTCCATGACACCAAGCAGGTCATACCCGCCAACGTCGAGGTCTGCGAGACTCATGGTGATGTCAGGACAGTGTGTCGCGGCGGCGGAGAAATAGACGCTTGTGTAGCAGGTGAAAAGGTCTTACTTCTCTAGGTGCGTGTTGTTATACGTCCTCGCACTCTGGTCCTCGCTCTGTGCTTGATGATGTAGTACAACAACGAGGGCGGGTGAGCGCGAATGAGAAGCGGATTATGCGATTCAACGAGGAGAGAGAGCGAATCGGCACTCGCCTTTGTTCTGTGCGCGGAGGAGTCAAAAGAGAAGAGAAAAAAAAAATGTGAGCTATAAGTCTTTCACGCTGAAATATGGAAAGCGAAATCGAAGCAACACCGACACGTCGAACCAATGCAGAAGAGGACGTGGCGTGGAGCGGCTTATGGATCCCTCGCACTCTCTCTCTCTCTGATTGTGGTGTTGATTTTTTTTTTTCTCTCCAACTTCCGTTGCGTTGTCACGGAGAGAGGTTAATCTGCAGATTCAGTAATAAATTTATTCACTGAACTCACACACTGATCGGTCTCTCCTTTCGAAACACACCGAAAAAAAAAAAAAAACACCCACGAGCACGCGTGGGGGCGAAGACAGAAAAAGCAAAAGGCCTGAGACTGACGTGAACACAGAGGTGCACAGCCACGCTGACAGGAGGAAGAGAGAAAAACAACAAAAAAAAAACACAAGAAAAGAACTATACAGATATAACTCTCTTTCTTTTCTTATAAAAATTTAATGCGGTGTCACTCTTCTCGCTCTTGTGGGCACTGCGTTTAAGCACGTCAAGAGAGACTGCTGACTTGGATGTGTACACAGGTGCGCGTCAGCGAGTGAAGGCGTATTTAAAAAAAAAAAAAGAAGGAGGGAAAGAAAAACAGAAAATAACCTCTAATGGCAGTCACGATGCTTCTCTTGATTTGTTTACGTTGGAGGGCAAAAGAGTAAACGGAACAAATATGATAGCGAAGTAGAGGAGAGAGATCGAGAGATCGTCAAAGGAGTTGATATATGTAAGCTAGACAGGAGGAGTGTGCGTGTCTACGCACCCAACGAATCACCACAGTGACGTCAAGAGACGCTGACATGGAGACACGAGCAGACTAGGGCACTGTTTTCGGTGAGACGTCACCGGTAGTGCAACTCTGTCTCTCGTCAGCACCGCACGATAATGAGGTAGACACCCTCTTAACGACACGCTCAAGGGACGTCCGCGGAGACATGGGCTGCCACTCGATTATTGCCCTTCTACCTGTCCACCACGACACCCACACCCACACACACTTAAAGCCAGTCAGTTGTGCCATGAGAGTTGCGGTGAGATCGACAGAAGCTTTGTGCGACGTTCTTTTTTTTTTCTTCTTCTTTCCTGACAAAGACCCATTCACATAGTACACACCGTAAAAAGAACAAAAACGGAAGAAGAGAGGTGCTCAAAAGAGCGGTGTGAGCGCTGAATGCAATCCATCCAAACAGGAACGACCTGACAAACAGAAAAAGGTATAAAAGAGCGAGACTCGACTCATCGCCACACAGACAAAGAGAGTAGAGGTGACTGAGGTGTGACGCGGGTAACAAATGCATTTCTAGTGCAACACTTACCCACCACTGTGTGTCCTCGCGCCTTTGGTTGAATTGCTCACTCTTCCTTCGTGGTGAGCTCAACAAACGTGACAACGCACATGCAGTGCGTGTACATCCATGTCCAAGCTCGATGGACACACCTCTTTGTGCGGCGCACGCAAACAAACAAACGCGAATCACACACACACACAAAAAAAAAAACAACAACAACAACAACAACAGCAAAGCATGATGAAACAAACAGACAAACAAAAAAAAAAGCAACGTCCAGACAGTGACACGGGAGCTTTCGTTCTCACAGAATATCTGTACATAGCTCCTTTTTTCGTGGAAAACGCAGAGAGTTGGAAGATGTCTTCGATACGTATATCTGGATGTAGGAATAAAAAACAAACGGTCAAAAAAAAAAAAAAAGAGAACAACAACAACAACAAAAAAAAAAGAAGACTAAAGCGAATGAACATATGACTTTGAAGATGGACGTTGAGAAACAGAAACGCTGATGGTAGATCAGCGTGCTGCCGTCTTCTGTTGGCGTCTGTCATCCCATCGAGCACCACTCGCTCAGACGACACTGCGTCATCGCCGTTCTTTCTTACATAGGGATACATACACAGACATCTGTGCATGAATAAACGCTGGTTCCTTTCGAGATCGCCTAGAGCGTACACACACACACAGTTGTTTCACTCTTTGAGAGACGATGTGCGTCGCCAGTGATTGTAGAGAGAACGGTGAAGGCTGTCGTGCGACGAAAAAAAAAAAAGAGAAGAGAAAACAAGTGTGTTAGTGGAACACAATAAGGTTAAAGCTGATCACATGGATGCACACATCCAGACGCCTCGGCGTGTAAGGCGCGACCTAAGCTTGTACTCACCACCGCACCAAGAGGGAAGTAGGAAGCAGCAACAATTCACATTGGGGGAAACAAAAAGAAGGAGGTGAGGGCGTAAGAAAGCTCGGAATGTGCAGTGACCTATCAAAATAGAAGAACCACGTCAGAAAGGGAAGCCAAAGCCAAACCCCCCCAAAAAACAAACAAACAAACAAACAAACAAACAAAAGAGGAAGCAAAAAGGCAACATCTCGCACCCTAATGGTCACTCTCAGCACAAAGAAAAATGGAACGAAAGGGAGAAACAAACTAACACCGGTAGTAACGCGACGTGTATGTCGTGCGAGTTCAAGAAGAGCATCGTGTTCTTCAAAACGATCAAAATACACGAGCAAACACACACAGTTGACGTGTTTGCCACGATCGCTAACGGAAAAGTCCACGAAGAGCCTGGACAAACTTCGATTTCTTGGGATGCTGGCTGGATGAGGATGAGAGGCCACCTGAAGACAGCTCCTCGTCGCTCGAATCTTGATGGGTATTGCTATGATGGTTACCCTTCTTCGCCTTCTCGCGTGCCTTGGCCGCATCCTTCCGTGTGCGCTTGTTGGGTTCGCGCTTGTAGTGCCCGCCGTTCGCACCTCCACCGGCGAAGGACTGGGTCGGCGAGTCTACCCATGTCGAGTACACAAGCGGCTGCACCCACGACTCGTCGTTGTCGACGGTCGTCTTAATCTTGTGCACGACTTCTCCCTGCGGCGTCACCTTCCCACGCTTACCGTTGAGCTGTGGACTGAGGCGCGGAGGAGGCTTCGACGGGTCCACAGCGGGCTTCGGACGGTTGTCTTTGAGGCGGCGCCCGTCCAGCCCACGGGTGGGGGTGACATCCGTCGGCTGAGGACCGCGCGCGACAGGCTTGCGACCGTAGAGACCGCGGCCAGCACCACCCGGTTGACCCATGTAGGGCTGCGGCCACGAGGACGACGGGCCTTGCAAGCGATTGACGTTCGCCGAGCTGGGGCGGTTACGCGGGCCGCCTTGTGGTGGTCCTTGTGGCGGTCGCGGCATCATGGGGTTTGGCTGCGCCTGGGGATGCGATAGAGGCCGTGACCGCGGTGATTGATTATCAGACGGATACTGTTGCATGGGCTGCTGCGGCGCCACGAGGGAGTGCCGTGCGCCTGAGTCCCCATTGTGACTGAGCATACCGGGACTGTTCGACGGCTGCCATGAGGGGTAGCCCTGTCCACCACGCGCTCCGCCTGGTGCCTGCGGGCTCGGCTGATTCTCGTGAAAGCGGCCCCCACCACCGTTGCTCGCCATAGCCGCGTTGGGCGGTCGGGGTGGAAGCATCGCGCCCTGCGGTTGCTGTGACGGCTGACGCAGACAGGGCGACCCCTGGTACTGCTGCATCTGAAACGGAGGGGCGCTACTACCACCGGAGGCGTACTGCGGAAGAAAATTGTTCGTGATGGGAGAGACGTTGACATTGAGCTGAAAATACGGGTTGGGCTTTGGGGAGTTGTTGAGACTATTCGGGATCGTACCTCCGCCGCCTGCTTGACGACTACCCGCCATCCGACCGCTCACATCACTAGATGGACTCCTGTTCACAGGTGTACCTTGCGGCGACATGCCATAACCGGGCCTTGGCGGAGCTGAACCGCGTGAGGGGCCCGGCGGCACGGCCCCCATACGAGTCATCATGGGCTGTGGCGTTCCTGCACGTGCTTGGGTGGCCATCGCCATCGTGAGCCACACGGACGCGGTGCGTATAGAGAATATGCAAAAGCGAAGGAGAATTCGCGAGTCTAACGAGACCACAAATAACGAAACAGCAAAGAAAAAAAAGTGATAGAGAAGAGATGCGACGAAGAGACGTAACCACTACTTTTTATTGCTTTTTTTTTCCGCCGCTCCTTGTCCGTCAGTGTGTGCGTACAACTGATCGGAAAAAATAAAGTAGCGCGCTCAAAACACCGTGGAAAAGAGAATGAAGCAAGGAGAATGACAGTTCGCACTTTTGGCTCAAGTACGTCTCACAGGCGCGTGTACAAACGTAGAACCGAGAGGGAGAGAGAGAAAAAGAAAGGATCCGTGTACAAAGAATGCCTTGCCGATGCAGAGCACGCCTCTTGACGTTTCTTTTTAGCAGAGAGAGAGAGAGAGAGAAAAAAAAAAAACCAATTCGAAGAAGATATATGGGGATGCGTAGAGAGAGAGAGAAAAAAAATGTGGGGTGGGGGTGGGGTGGGCGGAAGGAGGCGAGTGCTAGTCAGAGCATGAGCATGATATCAAGAGCTAACGAGTGGATCATAAAGCGTTGGCAACCGTGTATGCGCGTGAGCGCGTCGAATGCGGTTGGGTGTGCCACGTCGAAACAGTGGCGACGTGATGCCACGCGCAGACACAGACACGTACACGCACACATATTCAGAGGACGTAGGTCAACAGAGTGAGCGGCCCCACGAGCGATGAGTCTCTTGATACGTAACATGTGCGTCTACCGTTCTGTGCGCATGCGCTCCCCTGTGTGCACTCTGATGCCCGCCATCGTCGTTTTTCTTTTTGGCACGTTCGTTCGAACTGCTGACCATTCATACGGTTACAGCCATTGAAAGAAAAAAAAAAATAAAAAAAAAGAAAGAAGAAAAAAAAAATAAAAAAACTTAGTACACAGTCACGATGCGAGCATAACCGTCCGCGTGATTGTTCGTGTTGTTCTTCCGATTCACACTTGACGGCTCCGTTCTAATGGGAAAAAATGAAGACCGCTAGCCGCGAAGACACCGCATGGCTTCTCGCTGCCGGAGGACGACGAAAAAACAAATTGTGTGCCGCGGCAATCGTACACGTTCTATTCTCCTCTCTCTCTCCGGACCAGCGAGTTGACGCTCTACATGCCACAGCTCGTGTGTGTGTGTGTGCGCTTCTCGATCGTGCTCGAGTTCTTTTGAAGTTTTGAAGTGGATCCAGGACCGCTACACGCGTGGCCTTGGCGCACAAAATACAATGCAGGCGCACACACACACACACATGAAAAAAAAAAAATGAGTACTCAGGTAGTGAAGGTGTGGACAACGTGGCACATTTTTACCAGCAGGAAACGATGCACTCAAGAAACGGAAAAACAAAACGAAACGAAACAAAACAAAAAAGAAGTCACTGTTCATTCTCTCTCAGCTTCGCCATGTTCCTGTGCACATGTCTTGGAATTGGAAGTCAATTCGCTGAGGGGGGAAAAGAAATACACAGAATAAGAAAAAAGAAACGCGTGAAATGAAAAATACAAAAAGAAAAGAAAAGCAAATCAAATAAAGATGGATAAAAAAAATGAAGAGTATCAAAAACAGAATAGGTGCGTACGCGAAATGAAACGAATACGTTCAACGCGACAACAAGAATAAATAAAACACACACACACATGATTGTGGCTATGCCGTCCCCGGAATGCACGCGCAGAGAGTTGGAAAAACAAAACAAAACAGAAAAATAAGCACATCGGGGGAAAAAAGTCGCGTATATCATCACTCGATTCAATGAAGATCACAGAGGAAGGGAGTATGACATGACATGGGACCACAAAAGACGGAGACAACAGAAACGTACACGCACAGAATGGTGAAGACCGTGGGGTGTTTGAGTCTCACGCATACGTAAGAAGAGAACAGTGTGACCACACAGTGCACGTTGAGGGAACGAACAATAGTAACAAATTAAAAACGAACCAAACAAACAAACAAAAAAAAAGAAGGACACGTCGTGCTTTTTTTTTTTGTCAGATTCACCTTCTATATATGAACCACTGCGTCTGTGCGTGAGAGGGAACACATGAATAAACACCAGTACGCTTTTCTTTTTGTTCCTGAGCATCCTTTAAATACCCCGAGAGAGAGGGAGACGGATAGAGAGCGAAGAGGTGATTAGAGTATCAATAACCAATGATGAAACAAGCGGCGTGATGTCCAGGAAAGCGACAACGAGCCAAACAAACAAACAAAAAGAAACTACAACAGAGGTCGTGAGTCTGGGGTGAGATGGGGGCTTGGCACCCAGCTAATGATAGCTGCCACGCCGGAGAACCACTCATCACCGACATTTCGGAACATGGACGCCGGTGCGACAGCAGAAGGACGTTCTAACGTGTTCGGTGAATGTGTCAGGACTATATCGAGGTCCTCAACGGGAGGCGATGTCAGCCCCATATCGATTTCAACACCGGCACCGTTGTTTTGGCGATGCCGTAGTTGCCGCAGATCGGCCACCGCGTCGAAGCGATCGGAGGCGTGCAGAGAGGGCAGGGACGAGACGACGGACGAGGCGACCGAGTGCGCTCGACACCCTTGCGAGCGCTGCGCCGGAGTCACAGACAGACTCTGTGTGGAGATACGCTGGGGAAAGAGTACGTGTGATGGCTGCCGATGTGGTGGCTGCGGCATCTGCGGTTGCTCTAGTGGCGCGCGTGGGCTCGGGTGACCCATCGTGTCAAGTCTTGGACTGAAAACAGCGCAGCCTGGGTAGCCGGGGCTCGTAGCCCACATGGGCGATCCCATCACGACAGGACTACTGACGCCATCCACGTTGCTGTGAACACCGACAGAGGTAAAGTGCTGCGGCTGAAGAGACAGCCCGCCGAGAGGACGCCGCGGGACGGCTGCCCCTGCACCGACACTTCGCTGCGGTGGCACGACCGTGAGAGAGCGGGCGTGTCCACGAGGCGGCACCGTGGCCGATTCTTTTCCGCCCATGTGGGGTGCTGTGATCTGCGACGTGGGAGGGTGTACGGAGGAGGCGGCGCGGGCACGGTGACGATGGGTCACGTGCTCAGAGGAGCCGCTGCTCGTGCTGACGGGCGGAAGGGTCGTTGTTTGACCTGGCGAGTATCTAATGCGTTGCTCCGCGCCAGGTCGAGCTGCCTGACGATGCGGCGCGTGACCGACGGACGCGTATTTATTCAGCTCTGGCGTCCGTTCTCCCTGCGAACGGCTGTTATGACGCCCGCGGCTCTGTGGCGCTGAGTGGTTGGACTTCCCACCTGTGTGCATCACGACCTCGTCCCTTTCGCTCTCCTCGTCCGCCTCTTCGTCGACGTCCCCCTCATCTTCGTCATCAGAGGAGGCGTGCGTGATGTGGGCAGGACCGCCTTCACGTGTGCCTGTGAGACGTAGCACTGACATGAGATGGGCATCACGCGTCACACTCTGGTGGCCCCCACCCACCGCGCAGCGCTGATGGACGACGGGATCAGCCACAGAGTCAAGGTCGTCTGACATGGAGGTCAACGTGCTCTCAAGGGCGGAGCTACGTCCACTCGCCATACCTCTGCCAGCACCGCCGGTAAAGAACGTCTCGCCAGTGGAACCGACGGTCGCGAGGAGCTTCGGCGGACCTTCGGTGGTATGTGAGCCGACAGCGTGTGCATCCTTACGAGGATTGACGCCGTGCGGACGGACAGACTTGGGCGTTGTTCGCGATCCTCTGCTGTTTTTCTCTGGCACGTATCCGCTGACGGGTGTGTGCCGGGTGCGATTGGGCAGATTCGGCGCGCGCTGGAGGAGGTTCCGCTTCTGTTGACTTTTCGCCGCGTGTGAAAAGAAGTCGGGATCGGCGCTTTCGTCGTCAACAACAATGTCATCCTCGTCCTCATCGTTGCGATTGCCGCGTGCGCTCGGGCCAGAACTACGCCGGTTACCGAAGATCGACGCCCCGTCGAAGCCGGAAATCGCCTCGCCACGACGCTGCGGCGATGACCCGCGCGAGTCCGAGTCGTTTGTCACGTCGTCATCGCTGCTGTGGTCCCCACCAACGGCCGCACTACGTGAGAAGAAGGAGCTCACATTATTTGTTTTTGGGTTATTCAGTCTTGGTGGCGTGAGCGCGGTGATCGCCTCCTCCTCCCGCTTCCTCGGCACGGGAGCAGCCGCACCGGCGGCGGTACCCGGGGAGGCCGACCCCGCGCCCAGTAGCTCCTGCTCGCTCTGTGCACGCGTCGGGCTTGGTCGAGATGGTAAGTATAGGTAGTCGTGTCCACTGATGCTGCCGTAGCTCGCCCCGTTCACACTGGTCTCCATAAATCCGTTTCCATACATCTCGAGGGCCGCGAAGTACCCACTATACTCGTTAGAGGTCAATGACTCACGAAGACGGTTCATGCTGCGGCTGCTCGCGCGGGTGATGGGGTCGGCTGCCGAGCTATGGCTGCTGCCCTTGCTTTTTGCACGAGCAGCATATTGATTCGTCCGTGCACCGCTACTGACGGCGGAAGAGCTGAATGCACGCGCGCTTGCCGAAGCCGCTGTCGACGGCAGAGGAAGGGATCGCTTCTGCTGCGCTGTCGCCGATGCACCGCGATCTCGGCTAGCCGGCGGTGGAATGGGGCCTTTCACTTCGTTAGACGAGAGCGCGAGCGGCGGCTGCTTCCGCACGGCAAAACCACTGAGTTGTGGAGGACTCGGTGCGAGGCCGGATCCGGTGCGATGGGGGGCCTTGGTGGTCCCATGACTCGAGTTCCCCCGGGATACACGTGTGCTATCCTCCACATGAGCCGGGAAGAACGCCTCTAACCCGTACTCGTCGTCGTCATCCACGTACATCATCATACCTGTCGCCTACTGTGCGGTCGTCGTTTTTTCGTGCACTCACGGGCCACTTTTTTTTTTTTTTGTACCCCGTGCAGTTGTCTATGTGATGCGAGGGATGTGTATGCGATATGGATGTGACACAAAAGGTTCCTTTTTCCCCGAGACTGCGTTGATAAAGTATGTAAACTCACAGCACAAAACGCGTTCAATCGGGATATGCGGCGAAGACGGAGGCTGCGATCAGCACAAACGGAATGGTAAAGCGCGGCTGATTGTCGTTTCCCCCTCCTGCGTTCGCGCCGAGCCCTTCGCTGACGCACGAAAAGGACAGCAACAACGAAGAGAGAAAGGGGGGGGGGGGGTACGACCAGGCGCGATGTACGTGGCGAAGGGGTCACGACGCAGATAACGGAAAGAAAAGGAGAGAAAAACAAAAAGAGCGTGTCGAATGCGGTCACTCTCAGGATAAAAGCGAGTGCTGGTTGGTTAAAATAGTTTTTTTTTCTCCCACTTCCAGTAACAAAGTTGACCAGTCGGTCACAAAAGTGAAGAGCGTCAATGAGGAGGAGGGCGGGGGAAAGGGGGAGATGAGGTCAGTGGTGTGTGCGCGTGTGGACCGGGGCGTGCGATGCCCGAGGAAGAGAGAGAAGGAGGGGTATCAGCTCAAAACGGCTTCCCATCACTCATCTACCGCACGGAGCCAACAAGGCTAGAGACGGAAGTGGAGGGTGAGTGGGCAAGCGTCTGCGAGGTAAAAAGCGTCCTCAAAACGCATGGAGGCGACACAGCGCGCTGTGGGTAAAGGCCTTCATCACAGACAAGAGATCTCCGGATTTCCATCTCTCGTTTCCGTGGTGCATTGAGGGAGAAGGGTGTGGAGCTGACTACGCTATTCAAGTGGGATCGAGTGAGCTGAAAACCCTCCGTGTTTTTTTTTTGCTTTGGCTACTCGCTACTCGCCACGGCGAATACGTTCGTCTCAGAACTCAGAAGGACGACACTGTACGTGAAGCCATAAACAATTGGGAGAACAAGAAGTTGACTCTCCGCGGCCATTCGTGACATGATTGTGCGCGCTAAACCCCCACAATATCAAAGAGGAAGCTTCATGGATAGCGCACGGTGCCTACACCTGTGTCGTGAAAGCATACAAAAGACCACACAGATGTGTATATAAAGTGGTTTCTTCGTTTGCCATCTGTTCCCATGTTTTTTTTTCTTTCGTACTTGTCAACGTCACGACATTGGCTGTGCGTTAGCTCGCAACACGGGAGGCCAGTGCAGCAAAGCCAGAGGCGTCTGAGAGGGCGAAGCTGGGAAAACAAAGAGGGCGTGAAGCGCGCCCCACACCAGCGGTTTGACAGCTGCCGTTACGTGCGCGGCAATAACCACATCGGTGGGAGCCGGACGATCCTGTAGTGGCTCTGATTCCTCTCAGAGATTAACGACATGTGCACACGTACACTTGACATAGGAGAAACAAACAAACAACAACAACAACAAAAAAAGAAGGCTGAGCATATAAAGAAACAAGGATCGGAACGTGAGAGATAAAAAGAGACGAATAAAGAACGGCTTGTGCTGTGCGAGTGAAAAATTTAGGAGGGGGAAGACCATACCGACGTGATAAAAAAAAAAAATCGAAGAAGAGCAAAAAGAAATCGAAGATGTGAGATCAGTACCATGCATCTACACACACTTGGAGGAGCGAGAGTGCGGGACACAACTAAGAAAATAAAAAGAGGGAGAAAACGCTATAGCCAGTGGGATGGCGATGCGGGGTTATGTGCTCGCGCACCGCGCGTTGGTGCCGCCGAAGTTTGAAAAAAGAAAAAAAGAAGAATGACGTTTTCCTTACAGAAAACGCACCCATCCGTTGAGAGGAGGCGGTAGACGAAACAAATATGCATCCGCAAGTCGAGTACCAGCGCGTCGTGCGGCGACAACAAGGGAAAAATGAAATGGAGAAAAGCGTAGTTGATGTGGGTGGCCGAGGCCGAGCCGCATTGGTTCCAATAATTCAGACAGAAAAACAAATTAAAGGAGGAAGTACGCGTAGGGACGCAGAAAAATAAGTGTGTATAGGGAAAGCTCAGAGATGGACAAAACAGTTTAGTTTAGCCAACATCTTGAGTCGATCGAAATGAAATGCCCACCCGGGAGGGGGGGGGGGGAAATGATATGCAAAAAATGAAAAAGATAAAAGCGAGTGTGACAACACACCACAAGGAGAGAAGACGTACGGAGCAAGGGAGGAAAAGAAGAGAGCACATCGCGCGACGGCTTTTATAAAACTCGACTGGTCGCTTGGCGTATAGGCGTTCGTGGACTCACTCATTTTTTTTTTTTTCCCGTGGAAGGAAGGGAGCACATGCACACAGAATCAACAGGAGACAGGAGACGTGGAGGAAAAAAAAAAAAAACGAAGAAGATGTAGACTAACAAGCACTCACGTTGACATCGTGTCGTTTTTCCTCAGCGTGCGTCAATCCAAAAATGCAGGAGGAGAGAAACGCAGGATGAACAACTGCAACGACAAACAAAGAAAAATGAAAATAAGTGTCATCAAATGTCGCCGTCCCTCTAGTAGGAAAGCGGTGCGTGGGGGAGAGATGAGGTACTTGTCCATGTCCAAGGAAAGCAGGTCTGCTGGCTCCACCAGCACAGCATAGCCGGCTATTTCGAAAAAAAGACACGTCTATCCCGTGCATGACAAGGAAGTCCCCCCCCATACACACTCGCACAGTCGTGAACAATCTCTCTTAGGTGCACTGACGGCCATCGACGCCATCCGCGTGACCCACCAGTTGTGATTCGATTGAGCCACTGCTAGGACAACTCGTCGAAGAAATCCCCGAGCGTGGGAAGTCATGCTTTTCGTTTCCGCGGTCGTCTTGATGCAGTGGCGGTGCGACACACGGATTGTCTTCATCGAAAGTGACTACCCCGCGTCCGCGATCGGCGCTCGCCCACGAAGAGGCGGCAGAGACCACGCCACGCACCAACGAAGAATGGAGCGACATGCCGCTCTCACCACTGATGCTCTCGTGCCGCTCGCGGTGCTGCCATCCGTCTGGCGACTTCGTGATGGGCGCGCCGCCGTACGCGTGCGCCGGCATGTGCCTATGGATCTTCTGCGGCCGCGTGGATCGGTCCGCCGCGCGATCGTCGCCAGCACACACCGAGGGATCGTCGCCACGACCGACCATATCGGCGTTGTCTTCGATGAAGGTGATGAAGTGCACGCCATCCGTCGCTACCCCACCACCGCCGCTTTGCACCGGACTTCCACTGCTTGCGTCGAAGGACGTGAGGCGACCTCGTCCGCTGTAGACCTGATGACACGCGCCTTCAAGGGTGCTCGCCTGACCACGCGGGGTGTGCGCGCCGCGGGGAAGGGAATTATGCACGTTGAGGGGCATCGTCGGGATACCGCCGCGCGGTTCTCGGAGGCACGACGGCCTTGTGGGACTGAGCTCTGGCGAGGCGCTGCCTTCGCCGCCCTCCGCGGACGCACCGTCACATACAGTGCGGCTCGTTGCAGCCGACCCTGTTGGCATCGCGCTGCCAGCTGTCAAGGCATGAACGCCGCTTGCTGTTCCTCTCGCAGCGCTGTCCGCGGTGTGCGTGCCTGTGGAGCGTGCAGGGGCGCCCGGTACCCTCACGGTACTTCCCTCTACAGTCGAAGGCTGACCTGGCGGTAGTGTCGGTGAGGCTATCGTGGTGCGTAGAGCCGCCCCGGCCTTGTCGCGGTAGTGACGGGCCGCGTGTGTGTGTGGATTGGCCAAGAGGCTGTCCGTGACATTCGACATCCTCATGGCGACCGCAGCTGCAGACGTGGGGGAAGCACCTGCGCGGGGAGGCTCTACAGTCGCCTCAGCGGTACTGCTCTCATCACCCGATGTCGTCGTCTGCCGTTGACGTGCGGACGACGGATAGCTGTGTTGACTGGCACCCCAAGGCGAGTGGCAGGCGTTTGCAAAATTTGAGGACACACACGGCAGACGTGGCCAGTCGCTGGCGTCCAAGTGCGCGCTTGACAGCGGGCTCAGCATGCCGTAGGAGAGCGTCGCTGACCACGACGACGAGCGCACCATGGCCGTCATCATCGAAGAGAGTCCTCTCGGTGCGGCGCTTGCTTGTGCGTGTGCGGCAGCCAAGAACTTTCGAACCTCCTCCTCCTCACATTCGCGCTCCGCTGCCGTGCGCTGCTGCCCTGCGGCCGCGGTGGGCGAGGGCGGGCGGCACGCCTGTGCCTCGCTGTTGACGAGGCCACCCGCACGCACCCCACTGGCGCACCGCGCGCTGCACTCCTCACTCCCAGCCTGGGAAGCGTTCAGTGTGATGGGCGGCGCGGTTCCCACCGGCTCCAACAGTGGGACCGGTAAGCCAATGTGTGGCCGCTGCGTGGCGGCGAGGTCGTCGCTAGTGACGTCGCCGGAACTTCCCGCTGCCAAGCTGGCCTCAACCAGATCGTCTGCCTCCCGGTTCTCGGTGTAGTCGTCTGAGCCGTCTCGTGACACATGGATCCTCGGCGGACGCGGTACAACACGCCCGTGGTTCAGAACCGCGTGCAGCGCGGGCTGGTTGTGGACACCGCTTCTTCTGCCACTGCCGGCGACGGTGGCTCTGCGCGCGGTGGTCTGCGGTATGGGAGTGCCGCTGGTCGTACTGGTGGCCGTGCTCGACACCGTTGAGCCCCGATCGCCCGACACAATAGGATCATCCCCATGCAACAGGAAGCTCATCTCCACCGGCGCGTCGCGACCCGCGCGTGCCGAGTCGCCGCTACCTTGGCGCGAGCTGTCCTCTGCCCGCGACGAACTTTCGTCGGTTAGCGTGCCGTTTGAGCGCACTCGGAAGAGCTGATGCCGGAAAACGTAGGAGCCGAGAGAGCCCGCCTTCGGTGCTGTGTGCCGTTTCCCAAAAAGCACATCGTCGGAAAAACTGACCGAGGACATCGTAAATGTGGTTTTTCGTTCACGCGAGGTGCTGGCCTCACTGTGATTGTTGCTGTACGGATTGAACGCGCCCCTGAACGGCGACCGTGACGGCCGTGTGAGCACCTCCTCCTCACTAGAGAACGATGCGGCCGAGTGCTGGCTCAGTTCTCCGCTACGCCTGAAGTGGGAGGTGTGGCCCGCGATGTGGCGCAGCGAGTATTCGCCCATGAAGACGACCACAGGTGCACTAGTTAACGAGGTGCTAATCGGTGACGTTGGCGTCGGCCACATCGGTGACCACACCTGCGGGTGCGACGGCACGTGTGATTCCGAGTCGGCAGCGGTGGCGGCTGCGGCGTTCGTCTTCGCGGCGGTAGCACCCGCGCTCATTGCACGTGTCTGTAAGATGGACGTGATCGGTCGCGTCAGCGGTGACCACGAATGACCCGCAGGAAGGACTCGCGCAGGGCTGCCCGGCAGGATCAGTTCGGCAAGCACACTGCGGAAGGCACTGTGACTCTCTCCAGCGGCTGCGTCGCCAGTAGTGCCGGTGCAACGGTTCGCACTGTGACCGGATACCGCTGCTGTCGCTGTGATCCCTGTGTTGCTCGACGCGTTCGGCGTGCACGCAGCACTGTGAACCGACAGGCGAGGGCGATGGGGCGTCTCTGTCAAGGAGTCACGCACGCGTACAGCACGGGGCCTTTTGGACGTCATCGGGCTCACCCACCCATCAGAAGCGGCGTCCGGATGTGCGTTTGTGGGCGCGCTTGACAGCCACTGCGACTGCCCTCCCGTCATCAGCAGCTGAGGTTGTAGTACGGGCGTCGCTCTCTTTCGAATCCCTATCAACGCGTCCGCTGCCGGCTTTCCTTGACCACCTTCGGGCGGTGGTGATGGTGGCGTGGCGCCGCGCGCAGTGATCGACAGCTCCTGCGTGGGTGTTTTGTGTGCGGGCGTGGCCGCCGCTGTGTTCGCCACGGTCTTAGTGGCACTGGGGAGTGTGGTCAGAGATAAGCCCCACGGTTCTGTGTCGCCGCCGCGATCGGAACGACTCGCGTTCCAAGAGGCGAAGAACGCGGGCAGTGGACCGAGCGGCGTCCACCCACGCTCGCTCTGCCGCACTTCTGCCACAGCGGCGGCCGAAGGTGGTGCGCTGCTGCCACTGATCGCGTGCCACAACTCCGTGCGCGACTGAATAAACGGGAGGCTCGCCCCAGAGGCGCTCTCGAGCAGCGACTTGGGCAACGCTGCGGGCGGCTCGTCCGTTGAAGCGAGCAGCGTTGTGACAGGAATGTGGTTGCGGACAAAGTACCGTTCCGCATCGGCGCGCGAGGGGAATAGGATTGACCACGCATCAGCCACGTTGAGTCCCGGGGGCAGAGCGCACCAAGGGCGAGGCGCGCGTCCACCACCGAGTCGGGCTCCCGCATCCACCGCATTGATGCGCTCGGAGGCCTTGTGTACCGCTACCTCGTATCTAGTCAGGGAGCCTCTGGCGCCTGTACGGGCGGCACCAGCCTTGCCCGTCGGTGAGGTCACATACGCTCGACCACCATGTGGTCCACTAAATGGGTTCAGTCCACCCCGTCCTGCGCCGCTGCTACCACTGCAGGCGCTTCCGCCACGCTTCGTGCGTCGCTCCTCGTCGTTGGGCACCGCCATGGGGGCTTTGCGATGAGTCGATGGGTGACGGAATATGAGGCCAGGGGAGCTGATGCTGCGGTCCACTGACACACAGGTCGAGCTCTCTGGTGAGTCCAAGAGGTCAATCGCGTCGTAAAATGAGTCGCCGTGGCGAACGGTGTTCATACCTGTTTTGTGCGGCATGGGCCCCTTCGTCTTCTTCGCTCACGTCGACTGTTTTTCTTTTTTGTTTTGTTTTGTTGTCGACTGGTGAGAAGCTTGAACTCGGTTGTATGTGCGTATGTGTGCGTCAGCTATTTTCCTTTCGCGCTTTTTGACCACTTCCTCGTATCAGAGGCGATGAACACACACACACACGCACACACACTTTTTCAGGAAATAAAAAAGATCAGAAATGTGCAGCACCGAAATACGGTTGCGTGCGCTTCTTCTTTGGTTATAGCGTCGTGGCGTCCAAAGGTCGGAAACAGAACGAAAAAGAAAAAAAAATGAAAAAAAAAGAGAGAAATAAAGAAAGCAATATCGTTCGAATGAAGAACAAGAGCGGGGAGGTCACCGACGGTATGATTAATGGTGCCTTTGTCTTGATACTTGTGTGGACAGACAAGAGGTTTGTGTGTGTGTGTGTGTGTATGACGGTGTGGCGCTCGACGGAAGAAAAAGCACAACCAAAACAACAGAAGAAAAAAAAAATGAACAGAAGAATTAGTGGCAAAGAAGTAAAAATAATCGTGTACAGTGAAGTGTAGAAGCGTGAGAGGAGGAAGCGTTTTTTTTTCTTTTCTTCGTTCGTCTCGTAAAAGTGCACGAGAACAAGATGACGTCACGGTGATAGTTCCCTGTATGGCAACACTCGGCTATACATAAAGAGAGGATACATATGCATATGAAATGCCAGTGTGTGATCAAAGCCCCACCGCCCCCTTCCGCTTCTGCGTCGACGATGACCGGATTTCTTTTTCTTTTTTTTTTTTCCTGGCAGACGAGGAAATGGTAATCGAGAGAGAGACAAACGCAAAGAAATACACAAATACGTGGAAAAAGCAGTCCGTGTATGTATGACGTCACCTTGGGTGAGACCTTCTTTGAAATCGATGAAGGGGTCAAAGACAAGGTGGAGTCAGTGCGGAGCCCTCAGATGCCGTGCTTCTGCACACAACAACAAACCTACTTTGCACGTCGAGTACGTAGAGTATTGTTGTGGCCTTCAAAAAGAAAAAGAAAGAAAAGAAAGAGAGCGAAGGGAACCGGCAGAGACCGAACGTGTCTTCTTTTCCCCCTTCTTCCCTTTCTTCGGTGTTTTGCTTGATAAATGCTTGAGTAAACACACACACACACACCTACACGGAGAGGGATACTTGGTCAGTGGCCTCAACGCTGTTCTTGGCGCGCTCAGCGAGGCGGAAAAACGTACGGAGGAGGTACACGGTCAGACAACATGACGAAATCACTCATGAGAAATGAGTCGCGGAAAGAAAAGAAAAGAAAAAAAAAGGAAAAAAAAAGAAGGCAGTATTTGTGGAACAAGATCATCAGAAACGAAAGGGAGAAAGGCCAAAGAGGAATGGGAGGAGAGCGAGAGGGGGGGGGGGTGCGAAGCGTGATCGTGAGAGGTGTGAAAAAAAAAAAGTGCGGCGTTGCATTGGTGAGAAGACGCGATGAATGCGATGTGAGCAGGCTCATCGCGCCACTCACGGACTGCCTTTCGCAGCAAGACCGCCGAGCGGGCTACCGTGGTGTTTGGTACGCTGCCAGAGGCACGGGCGTGTGTGAAGCGGACAAGGCAGAGGAACAGATACGCCCACGACCCAGGACCGCATTTGTCAGGACACCCAAGCCCCTGTCGACTGAATAGCGTTTCTTACGGTGTCTCTTCGCAAGCTTTCGCGCGTCGTGTGTGTTTTAATTTTGATGCACGACGTTCGCACCATGACCATAAGTGAATGGAAAAAGGTATGAACCCCCAGTTGTGGCGAGTGAGCACAAACAAACACGCAGGAAAAAAAAAACCTGCCAAATCAAGTTGTGATGAACACAATTCGCGCTGATCGTGAGAGTCTCATAGCGAGACGAGCTATATCCAGACGCAAACACGCACACGTGGTGGGCGGGACGCCGACTCAGCGCTTCTCTAGCGTCGCGGATAACGTACCCTTCCGATACATGGCGACGATGTCGTCGTAACCGCCGAGGTACTTGCCATTTAAGAAGACTTGCGGGACGGTGTGGACGTTGGTGCGACCCACCACCTCCTGGAACACCTCGCGGCCGTTGGGGATAATATCGATTTCAAGCGACACAAACCTGTGTTTGAGCTCGATAAAAAGCATCTTCAGCTTCGTTGAGAACTGGCAGTACGTCGCAGAGATAAGAACAATGCGGTTCTTGCGGAGCATACTGTCCAAGAACTGGGGCGCCTTGGAGGGATCGAGAATACTACCCATCGTGATTCCACGTTGTATCTTCTTCCCTTTCTTTTTTTTTATTCTTCTTGTTTGGCTGCGCGCGTGCGAAGCGATGAGCAATATGAAATGCAACCTTTTCGAACAACAACAACAACAACAACAACAATACAATTCAGATGGACAGGTCTCAAGCGTGGGATGGCGATTGAGCGTGCGTGTGGTGTTTATTGGCGACACGGAAACGTACGCGCCACCAACGACGGGACAGCCGATATCATAGAGAATGTTGTCCCCGACTTCATTACATGCGAGTTTGAGGTCACTGACGGTGAACAGTAACGCTGACAACAGATCAGATAACTTGACTGGTCATTTTTTTTTCTTTTCGCGTCCTTGTCCGAAAGCGGCGTAGAGGCTGTGCGTGCTCTCGACGTTTCTTCTTGCGTTTTACGACGCGCTTCTGTTTCTTCTCGGTCGTTCGAGATGTACATTAGTTCAGATTAATTCTTGATCGACTTCAACAGACACAAACAAATAAACAAGGCATAATGACACACACGCATGCAGACGAATGCGAAATTGAAAAAAGAAGAAGAAATAAAAATGGTGGCCGAGTCGGGTCTCTGACTTTATTCGTACAAGTACGCGGAGTCCGTGCTGAAAGAAGACAGAGACTGATTATCGAGGCTGAACTCCTCTGCGAGCGCGCTGACGACGGGTGTAAAGCCGAGTGCAGGGCTGACGAGCGGTGGACTGGGTGCGAGGACGAGTCCAGGTGAGCGGGTCCCGCGCTGCTGCGGTGTCGGTGCACTCTCGTACAACGGTTCAGGAGAGTGTTGATGACCCTGCCGGGGTGAGCGCGTGGCCGCCAAGCGGGGAATACCGAACTTGATGAGAGGGGACGTCGAGGCGCTTGAGGTGGGCGGCTGTAAGGCGGCCTGCGTATGATGCGGCGGTGTCCTGGCGGGCGAGGAACGCAGTGTGGGGGAGTTCCGAGGACGTGGAGACGTGTGGCTGGTCTCTGCGGCCCTCACAGCTGGCCCGTGTAAGGTTGAGACACGCTGAGACTGCGGCGCCTCTTCATCGCCTGCGCCATTCTTATCCTTCTTATCCTTTTTGTGTTTCTTGGCTTTTTTCTCTGCACGCTCCACGTCGGCATTGAGACCGCCTTCGCTGATGTGAGGGCCATCAACGCCTGAGTGCAGCCCCTTCTCAGCCCCTTCACTGCGGTGATGCTTGCGTTTGTGCGCCTCGTCGTGAACACTGCCCCCAGCGTCCTCTTCCTCGGCGGCGCCATCATCTGTCTGTTCGCGTGCCGCGCGCTGGCGCTTCTTACGCTCCTTCTTCTCCTTGTCCTTCTTCCGCTGCGCGCGGGCGTCATCGTCCTCTTCTTCGTCGTCCGGCGTGCGGTCTGCATCAGAGGCGTGTGACGCCTCGCCCTCTTTCCGGCTCTTCTTATCCTTCTTATCCTTCTTATCCTTTTTGTGTTTCTTGTCCTTTTTCGACTTCTTGTCTTGCTTTTTGGATGTCGTCGCGGCATCTGCATCGGCCTCGGCGTCGATCGCCTCCTCAGCACGGTCAGCCGGCGCCTCTGCAGGCGCTTTTGACGCAATGGAAGGTGATGGCGGTAACGAGCGTTGTCGTGCGCGTGCGGGTGGCGTCGATGGCGGCGTCAAAAAAGCCGCTGTGCTGAATTGGCGGGCAGCCTCATCCGCTTGTTGCGTACGCTGCATGCTCCGTTCGACATCGCTGCCCTCGGATGTCAGTACTTTGGATGCAGAGGCGGTCGCCTCGGCCGTGCGCCGTGGGTCTGAACCAGCTCGCGGAGGCGTCTGCCCGACCGCCTTGCTACTGGTCACACTGTGCGGCGGCGAGGCAGAAGCTTTCTTGGCGGATTTTGTCGTCGCCTTCGCGCCCTTGACACGCGCCGCAGGGCGCGAAACGTCAGGTTGTGCAGTGAGCACCGGGCTTCCGTCCTGTTCATCTTTACCCTCGGCACTGGTACTGGTGCCTTCGCTGGTACGTGTGCGCTTCTCCCGTGTGCGTGGACTCGACGCCGTGTTCTGCGATGTCTGCGTGGCACTTGTCTTTTCGCCCTCATCGGCGAGGAACATGTCAAGCACGGTTGGCTCAGTCTGTGGGCCGCGCGCGCGCGTACGCTCTGCGGCTTTCGATACGGCGACGGGTTTATGGCCCGCTTTGGCCTTCTTGTCCGTTGTCCGCGTCGCCTCTGTGACGTCGATGCTGGAAATCGTCATGTCGCTATCCTTCACCACATCACCATGTGCGACCCAGTATTCACCGCCTTCCTTCACCCAGAAGCACCCGTCCGGCAAGCCATCAGACGGACAGAGCTGAAACCAATCGCTGCCTGGCTCCGCGGCGGCGTCGTGGGGCGTCGAGACGAGCGCCTCAGCCAGAGGTGAGGCGTGTTCAAGACGTTCCACCAGATAAAATTGAGAGCCACCGAGTAAAACACGGAGATTGACGACGTTGTTGAACGCGCACGCCTTCGTACCACAGAAGAGAACATGACAGACGCCACCACCTTCACGCGATGCGTCGAGTACATCGATTTGGAAATGACTATCCTTCTCCGTATCTGCTTGACTTGATGCCGTCGTTGAGGAGCTGCTGGCACGCGACGTGGTCGCCGCTTTCCTTGGCATGATGGGAGCTAAAAGATGAGCCGAAGGATAGTCTCCAGGAGCCGCTTTCTCAGAGTCGTCGAAGGATAAAAGGAGGAAGAGAGAGAGGGAGAGGGAGAGAGATACGCAGATTGATTCCTTGGGTTCAGGACACTCATCAAGAGAAATGTGTGCTTTTCTTTCGAAAATCCCCGCGTACGAAGGGAAGGCCGTTTGAATCATCAAAGATGTGAGTGGGTAAGGGGGGAAGAAAGATCGACCCTCCTACGAATAACAAACGCAGGTCTCTCGCGCGTGTGTGTGTGTGTCACGTTAGATATGGGAGCATGGCGACAAAAAAAAAAAAACGCGATATCCCAGTGCTGAGCCGCGCACGGCCATCACGTCACGATGGTCCGTGTGCTGCTGTCCAACTCGAAGCAACCAGGAAGTATCCCGTCACAGCAGAAACAGACCATCTCAAATGAAGGGAGACATAGAGAGGAGCAGAGAGACGCGTCAGTAAAAACAGTGCTTTTATTTTCATCGGAGAGCTATCGTCTCAGCCGTTTTGTTAGGATTTAAAAGTGTTGTCTCATCACACACGTCATCCACCCTACCGGAATCCACAGCGAACAGGGGCACCTTGTCCACGATCAAGTTACCGACACACGCACACACACCTCTGCACACAGACACATACACGTCCACACGCGTAGACTCGCAGGACGTCAATATGAGGCAGAGAAGAGACTTGCAGTGTATGTGGATTGTCAAAACACCGCCCGCACAGATACACGTAGCAACGACTAGGCAGACAAGTGGCACAGGGACATACAGAGGAGCAGAGAGACGCGTCAGTAAAAACAGTGCTTTTATTTTCATCGGAGAGCTATCGTCTCAGCCGTTTTGTTAGGATTTAAAAGTGTTGTCTCATCACACACGTCATCCACCCTACCGGAATCCACAGCGAACAGGGGCACCTTGTCCACGATCAAGTTACCGACACACACGCACACACCTCTGCACATAGACACAGCTGGCATAATGCGTCGAACAGCATCCGCGCACCTCACGACATCAACGAAGAAGACTTGGAAGGAAAAAAAAAAAAGCTGAATGTGAAATCGATGTAGAACAGGTTTAAGAGAGAGAGAGAGAGAGATTGGAGAAGAGAGAGGAAGTGTGTGGGGTGTGCGCGAGACACAATCTACGAAAAAAAAAAAAAAACGCAAAGTTACACTGCCCACGAGCAGAGTTGTGCCTTGTAGAACACAGTCGTCATGTACTCCGTTCGTATTGATGTTCCCACCTGACTGAGGACCTGCGTTGGCGTGCGTGGGAATACGGCAAAGACTACTACTTGGCGACCGGCTCGTCACCCACCCACAAGCCGAAAACGCAGGAAATGGAGGCGAGCTTGAGATGAGAGCCTCGAGACGGAAAAGCGACGACTTCCACTCCGCTTTGTATTTCAGTTCGTCACTTTGCGTTGTCTTAGTTAATTATTTCTTCTCATCCTCTTCGGTGGAGATGCAGACGCCACATTCTTGAACCAGCTCGTCAAGGTGATAGCCTCGAGACGGAAGAGCGACGCGCTTCGCACGAGCAAAGGTAGAAGAGACACACAAACATGGAGCTGTGACCAACGGTCATCGATAGCGAACAACAACAACAGCAACACACCAATACGGAAACAGGCAAGCAGACATCGAGACATGAGAGGAGTTCTCACTTCGCCTTGATGTCTGACAGCAACTTTTGGTAGTTTGCGGTTTGGTGCCCCGCGCGCACCATATCCTTCTCCATCTTTTCAATATCCGTGCCTTTCGCCTTCGTACCGGACGTGCGCTTCTCGCCGCTTGAAGGCACCAGGGAGGCCGCGTAGCCGAGCGCGAGGAGCACAACGAGAACGATGAGCGTCATTTGAGTGTGCTTCTCGGCGCCTATCGCAGAGGGGTTCTGGTTTTGCCGCGCAGACGCGGATGACGACGTAGAGGATGCTTGAGAAGCCGCACTACTTTTTTTAGTCGCGGCTCTCGCGGATTGTGACTTCGTCGCGGTATGTGTGGGCGCCACGGCAGATGTGGCCTCGCGGCCACCTTTCTTCAGACAAGCTGAGAGCAGGAAGGAAGCATCTCTGCATAAGTAGGGAAACACAACGTGAGCGCCGTAATTGACACGCTGCCCAAGGCTCAGCGCCTCGTAACGTCCGTAGAGCCCGTAAAGCACGCGAAGTGTGAATTGTAGCGCCTCAACGGCCTGCTCGTCTTCAGGCGACTTGGCGTTCGAGGCAGACGATGGCGATGCGCCAGCCGCGCGTTCGCGAAGACTGGAGAGGAGTACAGATCGTAGTACCGGCGTCGTCAGCGTGCGTGTGAACATGAACCACCACTGTTGCCGGTCGCTTGGCAATGCGACGTCGCTGACGAGACCGCTCTCGTGCAGCGGTGGCGGCGGCACGGGATGCGTCCCCTCCCGCACAGGCGACGCCACACTCCAGTACAGGTGCTCCACAGTGTTGAGCACGCGCGGCACCGACGTCGAGAACTCGTCGATCTCCTGTTTGGCCTTTGTCGCTGTGGACGTGGTGTGACTAGTGGGGCCCTCACTCTGATGGGCAGACACGCGCTTGGCAGCCAGCTCCTCCAACAAGAGGCCCTCGAGCTGGACGCGTGCGGCCAATATCGTCAGCGCCAGTTGCTTCGCATCGACCGCGGTGATACCAAGAGCGGGAAGCTCGTTCATGTCGTAGCTGTACGCCAACGCCCTTTCAAGTAGCTGCAGGGCGTAGAGGAGACCTTCTCCGCTGACGTGACCCTTGGCCACGTCACCGCACCAGCCTTCTACAGCCACGTGTGGACTGTCGCGTGCGCGCAGCACACTCGAGGTAAGGCGAGGAAGAAGCGCTTTCATCGGCGCCTGGTCTGCGGAGGCGGGTGAGGCCGGTGTCACTTGCTGTGCGAGCTGCACGGCGGCCACGCACGCCACGAGCTCAACTCCGGTAGGCGGCGCCTTCGGTCTCGATGTGTTCGTCGGCGCTGGCAGCGACCAGTGTGTCGCCAGCGCTGAGGCTTCCGTTTGCGTCAGGATGGCTGCGCGTGTGCGGGAATGGATGGGATCGGCAGAAGGAGGTGAGACCGGCACAAGGAGGCGGATGGTCGGTGCGCCGATGGCACTCTGGTGATAAAACGTGCGTGTCGATGCAGCCATCGCCAACGCTGGCTGCGGCCGCACCGTAGTCGCGAAGTACGGACGGCGCATTATCTTCTCGTGTTTCTTCTCTTCGTCGTACTGCTCGGACGCTCTTCTTTTCGTTTAAAACACAACACACATGAAACAAAGGAGGACTAGTGACGGACACTCACGCGCACGCGCAGACCCAAACAATACACTGCGATGACATAGCATGCAGAGACCGTAGCCAGTGCACATACACACATGAGCGGGAAAAAAAAATGGATTCAGAAAATAAGAAAAAGAAAAGGAAGTCAGAGAAGGAGAGGGATGACGCGGACAGGTTGAGCGTGTGCGGGCACGATGACAGCAATGACAGTGAAGTCACTATCTTTTATTCTTTCTTCTTATAATGCGACACAACGAAATCTTTTTCCCCAGAAGAGAGAGAGAGAGAGAGTAGGACAAGTAGGAAGAAGGGCGTGTACGAACGCACATCACTCGGACGTGATTGGCTGCAATCCGCTTGAGCGTCTTCGGCCCTCACTCGTCTTCTCTTCTTCTCCTCTCTATCATCCTCTCTTTCTTTCGCACTCTGTCTTATGTGGGGACACTGCGTGAACAACAGACTGTGCTTTTTTTTTTTTTTGGTTTGGCTTTTTTTTTTCTCTTTTGTTGAAGGGCTGATGCCGACTTCTCTACTGAAATCAATAAATAAACGGAGAGATAGAGAGGGAGAGGAAACGATCAAGGAGCAAGACTAACAGAATCACAGCAAGACACACCTCTTTGCTACTCGCACTGCTGTCGCGACGAACGTGGAGAACGAAGAGGACGGTATAAGATTGGCTTTTTCTCCGTGACACCGCTTCCACACAACGACGATCTCTTTAAGGGATAGCGATGCAGATATGTCCGCAAAAGGTCTGCACGGCGAGGCGTGAGTACGCCCGCGTGGGAGACTTGAGGCAGTAGCTGCGAAACGAAACGGTAAAAAGGAGAGGAAAAAGCGCCACGGGCGTAAAAGAAGTAAAATAGGTGTCTACTTATGCAAGCAACTACGAGACCGCGGATAGGCTAGTGCTCACGTAGGACGCGGGCACAGCAGAGACGAACGAACGCGAAGAGATGGAAACAAATATCACAGCCAGTGAAGGTGATGATCACAGGCACTGGCACCACACGCTCTCTTCAAGCGCCTGACTTCACATGGACACGCGTGCATCCACACACAGCGCGCAGAAAGGGATGGGGAAAAAAAAAAAATAATAATAATAAAGAGACGGAAGAACATGAGAGGTTGAGGGGAAAGCAGTTATGCTCCATCCTTTTGCCTCGAAAAGAGATGACATACATGAACAAAAACGATACTCAACGCAAGACGAGGTGATGCGTAGACACCGTCCGAAATAAATGAGTCGCACACATATACATATGTAGAGAGATATTAACCAAGTGCGATCCGTGCATTTCTGACCGTCGAAAATGAGCGACGGCGCAGCAACAACAACAAAAAGCGCACGAAAGAGCTGGAGTGAAGCCACCACTTCGATTCTAAGGGAAGAAGAACAAAAAGACGGATAATGAGATCTGTTCAGAGACTGTGCGGCCGTTATATACGCGCTGCGATTTGGGAGTTCTTTTTTTTTTTTCTTCTTCTCTGGCAGATTCGCAAAGTAAAGATGATTCGCTTGACCTCCACAAGCAAGGGCCCGGTAGTGGATTATGGCTCCTCGACGGTAGCCAGCTTCGCACGCGAGAGAGGCACGAGCAGGCGCCGTGTTGTGCCTGTGGTGGCGTGACGTGTGGCCGAGTGATGGACGTTGTCCAGCGGGCCTGCATCTCCCTGACCGTCTGCTGGCAGACCAGCATCCGCCGCGGGTACGACGACGGCAGATGCTGAAGGTCCACGTCTCTCACACTCGTTGTGCGCGCGCAGCAAGGGAGGCGAGCGCCGTGCGACTTGTGGCTCTAGCATCGCACCTGTGACATCGTGCGGACAGAACGTGACGAGATCATTGCAGAGCGGACAACGTACACGACGTATGGCACTGAGAGTGCGGCTGCCCGCCACTGTGGCGTTACTGCCGGTGGTCAACGGCACACTCACGTCTTCCTCGACATCGCGGATACCGCTTGCCGCTGCTGTCATCATCGGGATGTGGGTGGTGCCTGCCGCACGGACTTCGTGGGGGTGTGGGAGGCTGGGCGTAGCGGATGGTACGGAGCTCGCTCCATAGCCAGCGACGCCCCCATCTATTGGAGGAGCACCTGGTGCGGCGACAAGGGTTTGTCCTGGCGCCGTCGGATGCACAGTAGCGCGCAGGGCTTCAACCTCTTCTGAGGGCAGCGGCAGCTGGATCGCCTCCTCTTGTTGTCGGCGCGGCGGTTGCGGAGAGGGTGTCCTCGGCGCGGAGGACAGTGTGAGTGAGGCAGCGGCCGACGAGACAAGCGGGTGTACTTGGCCGTCAAGGTATTCGAGGACGCGTCGACGGGCGACCAGCGCCAGCTCCTCCGTTTTCTGTCGTTCCACGGTTCGTGCACGGCGTAGCGGTGAGGCGAATAATGGCACCATCGTGGTAGCCGTGAGTTCATCACAGTGATGTGGCGCGCCGTTGACGTACTCCGCGGTACGACGAGGCACATCGCGAGAGAGCGGACATCCTCCAGCGTCACGGTCCACGGAGTCATTCTGCGCGGCGCATACCACCAAAGGCGTCACCAGTCCCGCGTGCAATGGGGTCGGCACGGGCTCGACGACGGCTGCTACAAGCGGCGCAGCCATGACGGTCGCCGCCGCTGCCGCCGCCTCGCGTTCGTCGTGAGCGCCGTTCAGTGGTGGTGCCGAGGGTGGTGAGAGCAGCGCGTGCGCCGGGCCCACGCCCACGCCCACGCCTGCGCCCGTACTGGCGGTGTCCATCACGTGACCGGATGCCCGCCAAAGGGACGCACGGGGAGCCCACAGATGTGAAAAGGACGCGGGCAGCGAGCTGCGCACGCCTTCTTCACTGCTGAGCTCGTGCGCGGATGGCCACGGCGAGAGCGCACCTCGTGGGAACGGGTGCAGAAGCATCGATGGCTCGCCGCGTCTCGCGTGAGGTGTGGCGAGCGGCACGGAATAGGAAGCGCGCGTGGTGGGGACCGAGGAGGCCGCACTGTCCACAGGCGTGTGACGGCGCGCGAGGGCGACACGTTGGAACGTGGGTGCCCCTCCGAGGCTCGCACTCACATGTGCGGGCTGATACGAGCTCGTCGGATCCGCTACGATTGGTCTGAAGCCGGACCAACTCTGCTCATGACGTGGTCTAATGACGCGAAGGGCGTGGCTGTCTTCATGGTGCTGCTCAGAATCGGGCGAGATCACTCCTTGCTTATCTAACGGGTCGCACACATGCGTTACTGTTGCCGCAGCGCGTGTGTTGGTGGTTGTCGGGACGGTGGTGGCGACAGCCTCGGCTGCTGGCACACCTTGGGGCATCCCTCTGATTTGCTGAAGGTAAGAGGGTGGCGCACCAGCTCTCGCGTTCGTTTAAGAACAGGAAAAAAAAAAGAGAGACTTGTAGGTTTATCTTGTTCTTTTAGCGGCACGATCTCCCTTTTAGAGATGTACAGAACAAGTGAGGGTGACACGCCGCTCGTGTTGGCTCTCCGAAAGTCAGCTCGTGGGTAGACAAGGGAAAAAAAAGTGGAAACAGGATGGCCGCCGTTCGCGGTAACACACATGCACGACACGACGACACGAAACACACACACACAAAAAAAAAAAAGGAAAAGTTTTCTTGTCGTAGATCGGAGTAAAGGAGGAGAGATAGGGGAGGATCGAGAAGAGAAAAAAAGAAAAAGGAAAACCAAACAGACGAGGAAACGATCGGCTTTTGAAAAATCCAACAGGCCCGAATAGGAGGACGTCGGAATGTGACTGTGAAGTCCACGCAATCAAAGTAGAGTTAAGGGCGAAAAAGGCAGAGCAGCAGCACTCAATTTAAGAGGCCCACTTCAAAAAAAAAATTTAAATAAAAATAAAAATAAAAATAAACAAGCAAACAAGCGAATAAACAAGTTCCCGTCGGGGGCAGTATCGGGTTTCGATCAGCTCTGAAGCCACGTGTTGTGTGGTGCACTGATACTATCCAATTTATAAGGTGAAGAGGTGATGACTGAGGGTGAGGGTGAGGGGGGCAACAGATAGGATAGGAAGGCCGAAATGAGAAAGGATCAGATGATCAGATGATAGGAGGGCTGGTGAGCGGAAAACAAAAGAGAAAACAAAACGAGCGCGTCGCGTACACGTGCGACATGATCATTTTACCACGTGAGACACCATATGCTGCGCTTCACGATGCGTTGACCTGTATTGTGGAATGGGAGGAACACACGTATACACGTGTGTGCGTATGCGGGCGATGCATTCTTCTCGTCTTTTTGGGACAACTTTTTTTTTCTGTTCTGATTGCAATAATCTTGTTCTGTGAATGAATTGTGTGCGACCACCCTAGCCTTTTTTTTTTGGCTCCTTTTTCTTTCGTCTTCCCACTGTTCTTTTACGCTCACTTCAAGAAGTCCCTTCCCGAAGACGGATCAATCCACGCCTGGGATGCGAACGACGCGATGAAGTCCTCCCGCGCCTTTGCCGCCGACTGCTGCTCCACGTAATACTGGAGGCTCTCATCCGGTAGCCCAGACCGTATCTTGAGAACACGGTCATCGCTCGCGGCGGGACGCGGTCGCGGGGCCTGTGTGTGCGTGGGCATGACGGTGTCGCGTGTGCCGGATTCGAGCAGCGACAGCAAGTCCTGCCAGTTGTGCAGTTCACTCGTCACCTCAGCGACGGCATCGGCGGCGTCTGGCATCGTACGATGCGTATCCTTGGCATCCGCATCGCCACCGATCGGCGCACTTGCAGAGACAGCTTGGAGCATATGCGCTCGATTTTCGGCTGAGCGGACGGCGTTCGCCGCGACAGACGCGAGCGTCTCCAGCGAGCACACAGAGGCTGGCTGCTGTTGCTGCGGCCGCTCAAGGTGTTTTCGCGCGAGTGCCAGTCCATCCAGCTCACTCACGCGATCAAGAAGTTGTCCGCACACGGCGGCGGCCTCCGGCCAAGGGGACGTTGGCTGCGCGCCGGCCTTCAACGCCGCCAGCACAGATTGTGGACCCCGGTGCGCGGCACCCTCTTGCTCATTGACACGTAAGAGTGTGTGCATGCCTCTGCGGCCACTCTTCTCCTCTACGTCGGACAAAGGCCCTGCCGTGTCCTTCTTTTCGGTTTCGTCGACAAAAAGAAGGGCTTCTACGAGTGGTGCCGCCACATCCCACGCGGACGTCGCATCAGCGGGCTTTTCACTGACGGCGCGAGGCGCCATTCGCGCTTCGCGCAGAGGCGACCCTCGTCTGCGACGTACGTGTTGGAGAACAAACGCAGCGTCATCTGTGGCTTCCGCCTCTGCCGACGAAGCCGCTCCGGCGTACTCGAACGTGTCGACGAACGCTGTCTTTGGCAGTGCCGCCAAGCCCGGCAGAGACTCATTCACGCGCGTCCTCAGCAGCACGTAGAGCAAGTCTGCGGCCGTGGTGGTGGCCTCGTGCGCGCTTTTCGCCATCGCCTCCGCAAGCTGCACAACCAGCGCCTTGGTGCTCCGTGGACCGCAGCGAAGACCCTTCTCGGATGCGAAGAGGCTGACCGCCAGCTGACGTGTGCGTGGCAGCATCGGCACCATGCGCGCTGGGAGGGACGCGAGACGCACAAGCTCCCACTTTTTTGAGTGCTGTAGGGTGAGAATGTGATAGACGAACATGGCGTGAAGGGCCACGCTGGCGGTCGTTGTGCTTTGCACTTGCTGCCGTTGCTGTAGCGGTGATCGGTGGTCTGTCCGAATCGGCGTTGTGGTTGTGGTCGTGGTGGCTTGTAGTCGCCCGCAGAGCCGCTGCTGAACGACCAGTCCCTTGGCGACGTGAGGCGCGTTCCCTTGCAGCACGTGCACAATGTTCACGGACGGGTGCATCATGAAGGCGAACACCTCCGCATCAAACTGGAGACCGTGTCGCGACATGAAGTGTGCGTAATCCAGTGCGACCCCGAGCTGACCGGCGGCTGTACACACGTAAACCCACGCGGAGAGCAGCTCTGAGCCCATCTGAGGCTGCTGCTGCTCCAGTCGACGGAACAGCTGCTGCGCAGAGGTGAAGTAGTGCCTGTCGACGGTGCACGTACAGGCTGCCAAACACAGTAAACGCTTCAAGAGCGTTGTCGATAGCGCGAACTGTTCCTCCGGCGCTTTCTGCAGCGATGCGAAGGAGAGACATTTCATGAAATCTTCGTACATGACGTGCGGCAGTGGCGCGTCTTCCGCAAGCATGACCGCCTCGAAAAGGAAGAAGTAGCTGTGCTCCATGATGACCTTCAGCGTATCATGGTATGGCTGTCCACGCGCCGCGAGCTCGAACAGAGCCTCGTGCGCGGGACTCGCCCAGAAGTCATCCTTGTTGGGCAGGTAGCGTGTTTGAGAGACCTGGTCGCGCCAGGCGGGCACCACATCGCGCAGCCAATCACTTCGAACCTGGCCGAGACGCTCTTCCTCGAAGAGCGGCGTGCTCGGAAGGCCATAGGGCACCTCCGGCAACGCCCGGGTGAACTGCGGACGTTCCGCGCTTGGCTGCGGTGCGGAAGGGGAGGACTGCGGCGAAGTCACGCGTGATGATGGCGACCGTGACGCCGACTCGTTTGCTTGTGCCTGAACCCGATGACGGAGTGTGCTAGGAAGCGGCCGCGGCACGTACACACTGCCATCGTCACCGCTCATGCTGTGCGCAGCTCGGTGGGGTGTGTGAGGACATACAAAAAGCGCCGTTTGCCGTAGGCGCGAGATCGACCGCAACGCCTGATAGTGGCGAGCAGCATGCGTCGATGCTCGCCGCAGCGTCAGTGACACAGGCTGTGTGCCGGCGATCAGCGGCATCACTGCTAGTCTGTAAACGAGGATAATTTCGTCTTTTCTTTTTCCTTTGTTACGGCGATTCCTGCTCATGCGCGCAGAACCGCAAGACAAGCGTGGAGAGCGATTGAGGGGGGGGGGGGGGCTCGTGAGTGCGTGTGGCCGCGAGAGTGAGAGTGAGAAGGATTGAGAGCGCTGACGTTTCACGTGAACCACAAGGTAGAGTACAGGCCACACAGCGTGACGACCGCGGTCAATGACGTCCATATCACCTGCCGCCACAGAGCACGCGCAAGGTGTGGCCGACAACGCGGACGCGCCATCGGTAGAGAGAGAGAGAGGGAGGGGAATCGATGTCACGTGCGCGAGGCGTACCTCGACTATTCCATGCTCGCACACCTTGCCAGTGGCGGTATCGTAAGCCGTCTTGTGAAGTGCCATCTAGACGGAGTCTCGAACACCGCCTCTCTCTTCCCTTTATTCCTTTATGCTTCAGTTCACCTTTTTTTTTCCTTTTTGGTATCAAATGCAACACGGTGCTTATGTTTACCTTTTCCTCACAAACTCCCAGATGGTTACCCACAGAAAGCCGCAAAGCGCACATAGGAGAGAGAAAAACAAGACAACGCAGAGGTACACGTCTGCTGTACTCGTTTTTCAGTTTTCACCGCTTTTTTTTTTTTGTGCACAACGAAAAGCACCGATTCAAATGACGGACACAAGTGCGTGATCGAACGCGCGTGTAACTGGTGGCGAACGAAAATTAGAGAATATGCAAAACAAAAAACAACAACAGCAACAACGAGAAACGAGCAAAACGTTTCTCATTGTTCGCTCGCTCTTCGCGTGGTGATATCACATGAGGCACACGCACCCACGAAGACACAAGGCAAACCAAAAAAAAAAAAGAGCGAAAAGAAGCGAAGCAAAGGATGATTGAAATAAGTTGTCTTTACCTTTTAAATACATTGTATTAAGGATTCAAAAATAAGGAGAGCAGCGTACCAACACACTGATGGTAATTAAAATAAGAGACAAGCCAAGTTCACGAAAAATAGAAGGAGGGGGGGGGGGGGCGAGAGGCGGAAAGCCCGACGACCACAAGACCTGTGTTCCTTTTTTTCTTTTTTTGTTTTCGATCTTTAAACACTTGTGAGCAGTTCAAGCTCCGGTTGCTGCGTACGCACCTTGACGTCGAGCAGGTCGTACCACGCCACACCGCTCTCTTCCTTCTTGCTGTTGGCGTTGTTCGTCAGCGTCATGACGAGCACAGTCGGGATACTGGGCACCTGCAGCAGAGGGTGCTTGCGGTAGAGGTACTCGGGGTTACCAAGGTAGCCCGCGCGCTCAACGGGAAGCTCAATGTACAGCACGTTCCTCTCACCGTGCTTCTTCCGAAGCGTGCTTACTGTATCCTTGAGGATACCCTTGGATGCGGCGCACGGTGGGCACCAGGACTTCCCTGTGTAGGGGTCCTTGCTGCCGGAGATGAAAAGAAGCACCACAGCCGCATCGCTCGTGCCAGCCGCGTGCTGCTTTTCAATGAACGTCTTCAGCACGGGCGCCACCTCGGCGTCGAACGTGGACGGAAAGCGGAATGCGAAGATGTTGTTCTCAAAACCGAGAGCAGGGCCAGAGGTCGTCTCGAGCGGGGCGTGAATGGTCTTGAGGAACGTCTTGCGAGCCTCGGTCGCGTCGGCCTCGGCACCACGCGGCAGAGCCAGCCACTTCGGATTCGACTTGAAGAGACGCACCGTCTTCGTGAACTTGGCGGGTGTTGTGGTGAAGCGATGGTACAGGCCTGCGGGCACAGCGATGGCGTCACCAGCCTTCACCAAGATACGCACCCACTTGTCTTCCTTGTCACGGACGTCGAAGTAACCGCTTCCCTCGAGCAGCAGGCGCACCTCATCATCCTCGTGCAGGTGCTCGACGAAGTGTTCCTTCGCGAGGCTAGCGAACTTTTCCGCACCGAGCACGGGCTCGCTGAGCTCACAGATGTCGTAATGCTCGTAGTGGATGCTCTCAAGGAAAGGGCGAATGAAGGTGTCCACGTTGTCGCTGATCTCTTCGAGGTCGTAGTGGCGATAGAACACACCAACCTCGGCGAGCTTCTCGTACGTGCCCGGACGGTTGGGAGAGAAGCGATTCTCCTCGCGCTGATCCTGCGCGAGTTCCTCAGGAATGTACCACGCGTCGGACATCGTGGTGCGCTGACGTGTAAATGTGAGAGTGTGAGAGTACAAGTGCTTGCGGTGGCGTGGCGAGCACAAGGTGGACTGGAGTTTGTGAAAAGAGGCAGTGAGTGAGAACAGGCGTTACTTGTAGATGTGCGAGTGTGTGTATGTGTGTGCACACGTGGAGAGTGGCAGAGACGAAAAGGTAAGAGCGAAGAGAGTGAATTGAAGAGGAGAGGATGGACCACTACGAGAACAGCTCGGCCAGAGTCACTGCGGTATGTACATTTCTATCGCACCATCGTTTTCTCCACGTGTGTAGACACAGATGAGAAACAGACAAACAAACAAGGCTAGTGCAGATATCACGCGCAGAGTGGGTGATGTCGTGCGGGTTAGGCGGATGCCATGAGCTGGCAAACGGAGAGAGAGAGAGGCGAGCGCTGACGTAGTCAAAATGATGTGGGTATTGCGTACCTACACGTACGCATGTGTCTCTCTGTGTGTGTGTGTGTGTGTGTATGTGTCTTGTCTCTCTGTGTGTGTGTATGTGTGTGTGTATGTGGCCATGCGAGGCGGGTATACCGAAGCGCCACACGGAAAGAAAAAGAAAAGAACGACCAGAAAAAAAAAAATGAGGGGGGAGGGGGAGAGACAGGAAATAACATAAGAAAGAGAGTAACGTGCTGCACAGGTCTTCAACCTCGACGACGTCACTTCGTAAATGCGAGAGGCTGACCAAAAAGCAGGTCGACGCGGTTGACATAGATGTAGGGCTGCAGGTACGCTGGCGACCTTGTCCAAAAAACGAGAGTCGGGCCCAACAAAAACGACACCGCGACACCGCGAGGAAAGAATATGTGCGAAAAAAGAAAATAAAGGACCGACACAAACAGCTTGAAGAAAACAACAAGAAAAACTCCCTAAGAATAAATAACAACGATGTCAACAGGAATACATATTCACAGCATTTGCGGTGAAAAGAACTCGAAGAAAAAGATCAGATCAAGAAGGACGCATGTCACGAGGCGTGAAGTTTGAGCCAGTCGGCTCTCTCTCTGCTGTTCACACACGCTCGCTCTGATGCCACGTACGTGGATGACTGCCTCGTCGCTACAAGGGCCCCCACTTTGACTGCCGCACCTCTTGTCACTTCTAATCGTCACTGTCCTCGTTGACACTCGACGAAAAGGTCAAAGAAAGCAGATTATCATCGGCGTGGTCGTTATCTGCACCCGTCTCCTGACGGTAGTCGGGCCATGCAGCCATGACCTTCTGCAGCTCCGCTCGCACCATGACCATCCACTCCACATCCCACGTAACAGGGTGGTTTAGGATGTCATCAATGGTCATGCGGCGGTCCGGATCGCGACAGAAAATCCCCTCAAAAAGCTCCACGAGGGAGGCCGGCAGCTGCACGGTGTGTGTGCCCAGTACAGCAACGCTGCTCGTCGTGATGCACGTCACCGTGCGGCTTCGCAGACTACCGCGGTGAGAAGAGTGACCGTGATCGTGGCTGTCGATGGCCACGTGTGCGTCGTGTACCGTGACGGTACTAGTCGGGGCGCCGACTGCCTCGGCGCGCAAGGCGCGGGGCAGCCAAGGCCCCAGCGTTGACGCATCCGCACCACGCTCCCCCTTCACCCCACCCGCACTCTGCCAGTCGTCGTGGTGGTCGCTGTAGCAGGAGTTGGTGATGGTCGTATTGCTGCTGAGGTTCGCGGATTCGCCTTGCAGAGGCGCACCCGCCGCCGCGCCCGCATGATCCGCGGAGGACGTGTGTAGAGATGGGTCTTGTGACGTAGGCAAGAGCGTGAGCAGCGCACGCTGCGGCGAGGTCGTTGTTGTCGCGGTGGTTTTCGCATGCCGCTGTCCCACCGCGCAGTTCCCGCCCCGCTGATAACTGCCCTGTGAAGACGCCGCCTCACTTGGGTCTGCGCTCTCGAACTGCGCGAGGGACGGCTGCGGCGTACCAATCGCAGCGGTGTTGCCGCGCGTGCGCCAGAGTTCGCTGGTGTGTGCCACAGATGCCATGACGCTTTCGTTGTCGTTTGCGGGCGGGCTGTACCCCATGTGGCGTCGACTCCGCGTCCGCTCCATTTTGCCTGTCGAGGCGGCCTCCTTGAGCGCGGTGACGACAGACTGGGTGACCTGATCGGCGTAGTGGTTCTCCATGCACGTGCTCGTCACGCGCTTCGTGATGGTGATGGGCAAGGCGTCGGCCTCGGTAAGAGAGCGGTAGAGCTCCACCATGGCTGGCACATGTAATCCGCTGAAATGGCCAAGACTCAATCCGATGATATCTGCAATGAGACACCCCATCGACCAGATGTCACAGGGCTTGCTGTACTGTTCCCCCAGCATCACCTCGGGCGACATGTAGGATAGCGTGCCACGCATATTCGTCAGCCGCAGCTTCTCCGTCACACGCGTCGCAGAACCAAAGTCGCCCAGCTTGGCCACGCCGGCGGCGAAGAGCACATTCTCCGGCTTGATGTCGCGATGGATGATATCCCGATGGTGCAGGTACGCGAGCCCCGAGCAGACGTCGTGGATGATCAATATGGCCTCCCTTGGCGAGAGCAGCGCTCCGGCCCCGACGGCACCCGTTCCACCACCGCCCTCGAGCCCCGTCTGCCGTGCGGCGGCGGCGGTGGTGGCGGCGTTGCCCATCGCACCCGCGAAGCTCTGCCGCACGACGCCCGGCTGGAACCCCAGCGACGCGAACGGATCGTCGGTGACGCCGCTCGGTGTGCGTGAGCCCATCGACGGCTTTCGCGCGAAGCCGGCCGTCTCCACCGGCTCGCGTAAGCGCTGGGCTAAGGTGCCGTCACCGAGTTCCATGAAGATGGAGTACGTGTTTTCCTCGAGCCGTGTGTGGGAGAAGCTAATGATGTTGGGATGATCGAGTGCGCTCATAATCATCACCTCACGATACAGCTGCTCCAGCACAGACACCTTGACGTTCTTCAAAAAGATACGCTTCATGGCAAGCCGGCCACGCGAGACGTACATCAAGACCTCGAACACATCGCCGAAGGCACCACTGCCGATTTGTCGTACAATCTGGTAAGAGTGCCGCAGACGCACGTCAAGCAGGTCTTTGAGGAGCCGCTTTTGACGTATAAACCCACGTGTGCGCTCGAGAACGACGGTGCCAAGCACGGTCGCGGCGATGTCAGGTGAACACACCACCGCGTCCTCCGGAAGCAGGTCTGACTTCGGTAAGGGGAGATCCCCGTACTGACCGTTGGGGTGGATGGTCACGTGAATGAGAACGACTGTTTCGCTGAGCGCGCGTGAGAGAAGTAGACTGTGCACTTCGGGCGTAATGAGCGCCGCACACCACTCCACAATGAGCACATCGAAGGGCGTCATCCCTGCTCGAAGAAACCGCTCGATCTTTGCGGGCTTCGTCACAAAGAGCACACTGTGCCCGTAGCATCCCAACGTCTCATCGATCTCATCACGCTCCTCGGTGTTGTAGACAACAATGTGCAGTCGACGTCGCGCGATGGAGGTGGCGTTGGACGAGAGCGTCTTGCTTGGTTCACGTGCCGACTCCGTAATGTCGCCTGTGCGGCTGGCGCTGCCGAACATGTCGAATCGGCTATCGACGGCGAAAGAGTCGTTGTTGTGGTTCGTCTGACTCGCAAGGGCACCTACCATGGACGAGTCCATGACCAGGTGGCTCTGAGGCTGGCTTCCACTTCCACTCGTCCCTGTGGCATGACGTGCAGCGGCAACGGCGGCCGTGGCCCGTGCGGCGCTGCGCAGCGCCGGCCCAGCCGCACGCGCTTGCTTGTTGACGACAACATGACCCTTCGCCGGATCCATTGGACTGTATGTGGTGGGTCGCACGGAGGGCAGATCGACTCGATTGCCGGCAGGCGAGTAGCTGGAGCAGAGCAGCGTGCCATTACCACTGTTCGTTGTCGTTGGGTTTGTGATGGTCACGCCGGCCACCGTCGAACCGTTGGCGTGCTCGCTGATGAGTAGTGCATGGGGAAGCTGCACGACGCCATCGCTGATTCGGGGCACCGACTGCGCCTGGGGCTGTTGAGGTACATCATGACGCGACTGTGGAGGCTGCGGCAGAGGGCTGTCTGCCGAAACCGATGACGGCAGGTGGGAAGTTTGTCGCGCCCCCTGCGTGAAAAACGGTGCGTCCTCAGAGCTGCTCACCTCTGTCATACCCTTGTTGTCTTCGTTTGGGATCGCGGTGCTCAGACGAACGAGCAGGTCCGCTGTCTGGTTGTTGGGTCGGAACCCACCAAACAACGGAATGATCTTGGAGCTGGACAAAGTACCGACTGTGGTGTCCGCATTGCTGTGCACGCTCATACTCTGTGTGGTGTTCACGGTTTTGCTGACCGGCGAGGGCGAGTTGGGCACACCGACAATGGTGACTCTGCTGCCACTGGTGGTCGTGACCACGGCGTGGCGTCCTGTCGACACACCGCTGCGGCCTACTGCGTGACCCAGCGATGTGCGTCGTCGTATTGGGGTGAGCTGATGCTGTGGTGTCGTCGTACTCACAGGGCTTCCCTTCGCGGGGACGCTGGCGCCGAGAATGGGAGTGGTGCCACCGCCTGGAAGGGGCGAGGATGTGTCACGGCTGTACATAGGGAAGCCATCGGAGTCCGCTTGCGTGGACGCCATCGCGCGACCAATGGGGATGCTGGAGGCGCTGCTGGTGTTGATGAAGTCGTGGCTCGGAATGCTGGTCATAGTCGCTGTGTAGGTGAGACTGCTCAGGAGCCCAAAGTCCGAGCCGACCTCGCCACTACCCGTGGCCACCGACGTCACCGGCACGAAGTTTGGCAAGGGTTTACTGTCGTCGATAAAACTTGAGGGCAGCGCCGTGTCAGGGCGATGCATGCCTGTGGTGGTTTGGGTCCTCCCTGTCGCCGCCATCGTGTTGAGGGGTGAGTGCGCCAACGGCAACGACTCCGAGCTCGGCACACAATGGACACTCATCGCGTTGAAGCTACCACTGCTTGCGCTTACGCTACTCGAGCTGCCCACACGCCTCTTCCTGGGCCCGTCGAGGACGCCCGAGCTCGTGGACGGCCGTATCGGACTCGGCGCGTTCTCCAGCACCAGAGGCAGCGTCGCGGCACCGCTCATCGTCGCCTCACCGGGCGAGGACGAGACGGGTAGGGACAGCCACAGAGACTCTGACGATCCGTTATCGTTTTCCCAGCGGCTCTTGCTCATGACACGCACGTTACCATTTCCCTGTCTCTCGCCAACGGCTGCTACGGCGTCTGTTGTGGCAGCAGAGCGTGACGGGAACGAGGGCGGCTGATCTTGATCCATCGCGCCATCCGCTGTCCGTTGCGCGCTGGGATGCCGATCCTTGGTGTGTGCCTGCTGCTGCGTCGGATCCTTTTCCTCCAGAGCAGAGACCGACGAGACACGACTGATTTCGGCGTTCGCCTCCTCGCCCGATTCCTCCGTCGCCTCTGATGAGATGGAGGATGCGTATTGTGGAGAAGGGGAGAAGAAGTCCATGTCGTCCGCTGGCGAGTCAGGGACGACTTGCGGTGGTGGCAAGGCGCTGGCGTCGCCCACGGATCGTTTATCCTGTGCATCCGTGTCTCCCAAGGAGTCGGCGCTCGGTCGGCGAGTGTCTTGAGCCCCAGTTGTGCTTTCACGCCCGCACACACCACGCGTTGCATCGGTTGCCCCCGCTGCGTGCGCGCGCAGACTGGTTGCGCTTGCCAGGGTGACACGCGTGGGCCGAATATGCTCACTCGCCACGTGTGATGCGTGCAGAGCGGCCGTCTCCACCACTAGCGGTGCTTCCACGGCGGCAGTCGAGGCGTCCGCCCCTGCTAATTGCGCCGGCGCGGGCAATTTCACCGACGTACTCGCGCCGGTTGGCGATGAAATTGTCTGCAAGCCGTAGCTGTTCGATATGCGGCTTCGACTCGATATGGTGAAGTAGGAGCTGACGTCCTCCGCAGACGAGTTCACGCCCGGACGCGCAGAGGTCGAAGGCGTTCTGGACGTGTCGCTCACGTCCGCGTGACGTGAGCCGAGGCTGGCCTGAAATCGGGCGTAGTCCTCTGCGGCGCGGTCGTACCGGAGCGGAACGATCTTCGGCGCCGGCGCGTCGGCATCCGCTACGGCTTGCTCGGTCAAAGCGTTCGCCCCTGCGACGCCGAACATCGTGAGGCCCTTGGCGGCCGAGAGCTGCACCTGTGGGTTGTCAGACAACAGCGCTAGCCGCTCTTTGGTGATGAACGGAAAACGGATCGAGGCGCCGTTGCCAACAGAGAGCCGCACATCAGCGTCATTAGCCACCAACTGTTCGATGAGATCCTCGGTGAGAAATGTCGCGAGAGGCACCGACTGCTGATCTTCCTCCGTGATCGGGCGTGCCGCCACCACTGGCTTAATGCCCTGGGCAGCGGCCGCTAACTCTGACGCGTCGCCCACAGCTTCGTCGAACAAATGAAACGTGTCAGCGCTGGAGGTGCGCATCATCTCCGGTGTAGGCTGCTGTAGCTGCTGCTGCTGTTGCTGTGTTGTGATGGCGTGATGCAGCGTCTGACGCGCTTCCAGCACGCGGTACACACGTTGCAGCGAATGCAGCGTCGACTCGCGCGCCGCGCGCGTGCTGCCCAGCTTTTTTCTAAGAAACTTGATCTCGCTCGGAAGAATAAAGTCGATGGCCAGGTATGCGCGCTTGAACACGTTGATGAAGCAGCACATATCCTTAAAGCCCATCTCACGCAGCTTACGCAACGTGGCCTGCGTCAGCATCGCTAAGATGACAAAGTTCGTCAAGAACACATGGGGCACATCCTCGGCCATCGTCACGTGCCGCACCCCGTTCATGTACATCATTTTAGAGCGGAGACTGTCGGTGGTGAGTTCGTCCACAGCGAGCGCGCGCGTCTGGACTGCGCGGCACACAGGCCCTGTTGTATTTGACGTGGCGAAGCCAGTCAACGCCGTCGCCGCCGACGGTCCACCCGCCACACTCGGGCTCGTGCTGGCAAACGGGGAGATGACGGATGTGGTGGTGTGGCGACCGGATAATGTCCGTAGCCCCGTTGAGGTGAGGCTTTTCGCGGGTGCGACGGCCTGAGGGCTGCCGAATTCGGGCAGCGGTGCGAATTGATTCGCGGCCGCACCGAAAGAGGTCGGATTCACGCGTGCGTAGGCACTCCCCGCATCGAGTGCGGCGTCGACCTGGTTCCGGACCGTGAGCGGGTAATCTTCCGGGCTACGGTTGCTGCTGACGGTGTGGTTACTGTAGTCGTATGATAAGCTTGTATCGGTGCTGGGTGAGCGCAAGAGGGGCTGCCGCGTGTGCGGCCTCGGGCTCACGCGGGGACGTTCGTCTGTGCGCACACTTGTCCACCAGCGCCGCGCGGGGCCGTGTGGGGAGAAGGCCGGCGACGAGGTCACCGCCCCCGCGTTCACCGGCGCGTTCAGCGGTGAATTCTGTGACGGGCTGGTCGGTTGTGTATATGCGGCACCAGCTGCCGCCGCCGCCGCCGAGGACGCAGTATGCAGCAGACAGGGACTTGGTAGTGTCGTGCGCAGGCCACGCGCCTGGGTGGGTGCATCGCTGCCGCGGCCATCAGAGGACGGGACGGTGGGTAAGTTCACCGCGGCGGGCTCGGAGCCGGAAGCAATTTGTGACAGAAAACACAAAAAGAGTTGTTGCTCAACCTGGACGCGCCCTCCCACTGCGGGTATCTCAACGCTCTTACACAGTGAGAATGCGGAGTAGTAGCGACCTGTGGCGAGACTGTACGCGATGACAGATTGAATAGCAGTGCTCTCGAACAGGTCATCGACGCTGTGGATTTCAGCGAGGGGAGGCGCGTGACCCCCATTGTTGCTCGCGTGTGGGGATGTGCGCTTCTCATCATGACCCACGGCGCCCGTCGCGGTTGGTGAGGTCTCTTTGTTGGTTGGGTCCTCGTTTTGTTGTAGACCCGGTACCAAGGAGGCGGAGCCGTCTTCCTGTGCTGCCCGTGCTGGCAGGATGGCTCGCTCCGCACTCAGCCGTTCGGGCGGCACGAGTAGCTGCGGCTTCCCGCTCCATCCAGCACTCACACCGTGCGATGGGGCGGTGACCGAGGGTTGAAAACGTTCATCAGGCAGTGAAGGTGGGGGTACCGTCAGAAAATTGATGGACGGCTGTCGATCACGCGATGCACAGCTGATGAGGCCGAAGCTGCCAGACGTCCCTATGCGGCGCGATTGACTCGTGAAGGACACACCATAGTCAACCCCGTCATCGGCCGCCAGGAGAGTGGATCTGTCGTGGGTGGTATTCGCTCGGTAGCAGCAGAACATGTTCTCGAAACTGCGACCGATGAGACTACTCGCGTCTTCGTAGCCGAGAAGATCAACAACGAGCTTGTTGGCGCGTACAATGGAGGCCACCGCATCGGTGGCGCAGCTGGGACCACACGCGGGAGACGACGGGGCACTCTGCGAACCAACCTCGGCTCGCGCTTCTCCACCTGCCGACCCTATCGACGGTGAGGTTGCGGGCCGTGCGGGTCGCGCCCGGCTGGCCACCGACACCGAATCCGACGTGCTCTTGATGCCTTCCCTCTCCGTTCTCCTCGTGTCCTCGTTTGCGTACGGTGTCCGTAACTTGTCGTCCTCCATCGGCGGAATGGCTAGAGGATGAGCCGCGCTGGCTTTGTCTCTGTCAACGCGATCAGGGGCTTCAGCATCACCACCATAGGTCATTTTCGGTGGCGCACGCACTGCGACGGTGTCGATTCCGCAGAGCGAAAACGCGGGAGCGGGACACGCGCACCCACATGTGACAGTGCGGCGCACAACAATGAGCGGGCACACGGCATCCTGAGGGCTCTCAGTGATACTCGTTATGAGGAAGGCCGTCAACGGATTGGCGCTGAACGCGCTGGCCGCCATCGACTCGCGTGAGGTGTCCTTCACATTCTTTTGTGTGGAGGCTTGGTGCCCGTGGAACAATGGCGGATCGAAGGCACTGCGGATGTCGAAAGAGTCACTGTTCTCAGTGTTCGGGGGAAAACCATCCACCGATGACTGAGATGGAGTCTGCCTCGCACTCATCTTTTGTCCCGTGCTCCTTTTTCGTGCGTATGTATGCCGTTCTGATTCGCTTGTCACGGTTGACACGCCAGTGCCTATTCGCAAGGGGGGGGGGCGATTGCACACCTGTCTGATCCTGTATGTGTATAAATAAACGTGACACTTTTTTTTTAAAGTTTTCGTGTGCGTACGTGTGTCAGCGGTGAGGATATGTGAAGTCGCGAATCAAAGAATTACATCAACACACACACACAAAAAAAAAAAAAAAAAAACGTGTGTTAGAAGAGCGGGCCGACGAGGAAGCCAAGACAGAGCCAGAGAAAACACACGCACCTCAACTTAGGCAACAACAGCGATGAAAAGAAAAGAAAATCAAATTAAATAAATAAAAAAAAAGAGCAACAGAGAAATCGAGATACTGGACCGAAAAAGAGGAAAAGTGAAACCCAAGTAGAGATAGGTAACTCAGCGAGTATGTCAACGCGCGTCTGTGTGCGTCTGTGAGCTTCAACGAGATGTAAGACCACACACGGCAACGATGTAGAAATAGTGGAAAAGAAGGGAAAAAAAAAGTAGTACAAATAATAACCTACTTATTTGACTCTGTAGATCAGTAGAGTCCCAGTGAGAGACAGTGACGTAAAAGATGGAGGGACGATGAAGTGTTGGAGGTGTAGGGAAACACGATCACGCGTATCTCTGGTTGGCTTCCGTTGATAAAGCGGATGTTCTGGGTGTGTGGCACCGCAGCATTTTCCCATCTCTGCGCACAAGCCACAGGCCACACAAGAAAAGGGACATTCGGTCGCCTCCTGCCGATGGCCGCGGCTTCGTACACGTAAGAGCGCCACACACTCACTCTGATCAGCGCACCTGTGTCACGACACGTTCGTCACGCCCTTCCATCGTGTTTAAGAAGGCGTGCAGCGAGAGGTTTGCTGAAAAGCGGAAAAGGAAACCCAAACTGAGCATTGGCTCGCGCTTAGCACCTGTTTTTTTTTCTTTTTTTCCCCCGTAACACAGTTTTCTTTGTACTTGATGATGGGCAAACATTGCATCATGGATGGGAGAAAAAAAAAAGACGAAGAGAAAGAACAGAGACGCACAAGGTATCGAGGCTGGCGCCGTCACACTGCGACCTTGGACAACTTTTTTTTTTTTAGTCTTTGGTCATCCACGGGAACAACAACATCTTTTTGCGGACGATTTACGACATGCACACGATTACACCTCGAGGCTGATCTTCTTTACCGTCCAGCTTGTGTTTAGCAGATCGTGAAAAACAAACAACACAAACGAAAAAGAAAAAAAAAAAAGAGGAATAATAGACAGACAGTAATCGAAAGAATGAAACAGCGAAGATAGCATACTGCGCGCGCGTTCTCTCTTGTTGAGGCGATTGTGAAAAAAAAAAAAAAGTAATAATCAAAACGAAAGGGCAACGCGATCATTGAAGGCGCCAATAAAGGAAGATGCAGAAACAAGAAATCAGTGTGAAGCGACGGAAGCAAAAAGCCCTGTCATCACAACTGGTTCTATCTATTGGCGATGCGAGAAACATCTTTTTTTTTGTTGTTGTTTCGATCGCCTCCAGTTTTTGTTTGCACACACACCACTCTCTCTCCTTTTGCTGATCGACGACCGTTTTTCACGTCCGTAGAATTGACTGCTGTGTCGCACGAAGAGCACAAAGTCAATAGTGGACCCACGCGCACACCCACACCCCCTCCAAAAAAGAAAAAAAAAAGAAAGAGCACGACACGCCAAGACCGAGTATATCGGATGCAAACGCTGTAAAGGTAAGTACATGTCGAACATACGTGCGCAGAAGGAAGAAATAATTATATATGTACGTTGAACACCTGATGGCACTTGAGGGATATCCTTATGTGATCGTGACATGCGTCGCACACATCCGCACCCATGTAGATCAGAACGACCCTCAGAGCACGCTTGAAGAGTAGGAGCTAAGGTGGGCACATCAACATATCACATCAAACAAAGCACGCTATTTCTTGCACAATGACCTGATGCGAGGGAACGCCGCATCGCTTTTCGCTTGTTGATTAATAATTAAAAAAAAAAAAAAGCAACACGACATACGTGTTCGCTCTCTGTTTTACCGCCTCAAAACCCTCAACTTTGTGAGGAGAAGATGAGTTTCTCGAAAACAAGGGAGCAGCCCATCGAGACACGTACGCACAAGAGCGGAAACCACTGACACACCAAAAACACACAGAAAGATCAGGCGCTTTCAATTGTGGACAAGGATGAGTTGTATAGGGCCGCTGTACCATGAACCTACGCTGCGTCTTCCGCTCAAAGAGTCTTCCTTAAGCGCGAGATGATCAAAGAAGGGCAAAGGGGGTGCGAGAAGGGGAAACGGACTGAACACACGCACGCACACACACACACACACACTCGCCAACACACAAGCCTGAAGAAGTGATGAAAACGTTCCTCCATTTTTCTTCAAAGTCAAGAGCGTGATATGTAGGCTATGTATAGCTGAGCGTGGACGTGAGCGAGAACGGAGACAAGAACAGAAAGAAGACGAAGAAAACAAAAAAAAAAAAAGCAAATCCAAGATCCAAAATACGAAGCACATAGGGTAAAATAAAAGAGGGAAGAACGCGCACACACAGAAAAAAAAAAAAAAAACGATGAGGGGCCGCGAAGCAACGTGGCCGTGCGGGGGGAAACAAGAAGACGTTCATCGAAAACAACCGTGCGAGTAGCCTGGCCAAATGTGAAGACGCGCATCCCTCTCTCTCATTTGACGGCGGCAAAGCTCAAGCGAATACGGAAAGAAGAGAAACGCCGGAAGAAGAGGTGCATGTAACCCACCCAATGATCACACTGCGCGCAGGCGTCAACAAGCTCGATGCTGGCCCAGTACATGTCAGAAACACATTCGCGGTTGAAAGCGGGAGACGCTCTTTTCCCTTTTTCTAACCCTCTGCGTGACCATTCGCATATGCTTTGTGGCTGTTTGTCCTATCCCGATTTCTTGCATGCGAGACGCAGAAACTCTTTTCTTAGGGAAATAAACATAAAAAAAAACGAAAAAAGAAGAAGGCGATCAGGTGCAACACGAGCAGCTCGATGATAGTGCCAAACACAACCATCGTTTGGGTTGAGATCGTAGGAACAGTCAGGAACGACTAAGACATCAGCAGAAAAGAAGAGTCGAGTTCACTCTTACATCAGTGAACGTAGTTTTTTTTTTTTTTTGTGATTGGTGGCAGGACATTAAAGAAGATGAGAATACTTTTTTTTTTTTTTCCTGACACCGACAACGTAAGTTGCCGCATAGAACAAGAAGAGAAAACAGACAGCGTGGCAAGAGAGGCGAACAAGTAAGACGATCAACAAGGGAAACCATGTGGAGAAGCACGGCTCGCACCACAGGCCCTGAAACTTCTGGAAACGGAGAACAAAAAAAAAAAAAAGAAGATAGCGACCCTAACAACAAAAACAAATACTGGTCAACAACTTGTGTATCTACATTGAAGGGCGACTATGCGGGACACGCCGCGGGGACGCATTGTGAGGTTCCACCTTTTTTTTTTTTTTTCTTGGCTCCCGAGCGTGCTTCGGCGCTCTCGAAAAAAGTGGAGAAAAAATATGAGGCGGTACCACGAACGACACCAACAACAAAAATGGACAAAGAAAACAAAACAAAAACAAAAAGAGCCCTCATCCTTTGAGGAGGAAGCCAATAAGCCGTGAGTTAAAGTCGCGCGATGGAATCCCACAAAAACAAAACAAAACAAAACAAAACCGAAGAAGAAGAAGAAACGAAGACGAGTAGTCGAAACAGAAAGCTATCAGAGCTCCCCTCGGGAAAAAAAAAAAATGGGAAGCGTATGGAGCACATCAGACAAAACACACACACACAAACGCAGAAACCATCAAGATGAGCTCGTTGTCATTCCGTAGAAAAGAAGTGATGAGCCAGGGCACGCACACAAGTACCAAGTACCCAAAGCAAAAGGAAACGGCATCACTACCGCGGTACCATCTTGTTTGAACGGGAGAGAAGAGCCCATCAATTGTCAAGTTGACGTGGCGGCACTAGAGCAAGCGAGGACAAGAAAAGCGTTCTGCGATGTCAATCACAGCTCTTGTGAGGAATCAGGAATCAGCGGACGAAATAAACCCGTCGCGTCGGATGCCAGGCGCGCATCTGTCGGATGCACATCCTGCAAGGACATGTACGCGGCTTCGTCGAAATCGTTCAGAGTGGGGAAAAGCTCACCTTCGGTGACGGACAAAGCGGGCGGATCTGGGTGTGTGAACGCGGTACCACTGAGTAAGGCGTTCTCTCGCTCTTGGGCGCGCAAGAGGGCGGCGCTGCCCACACCACCACGCATACCTGGCGAGGAAAGAGGAAGACTGTAGTCCACATAAGGGATATAGTTGCCATCGATGGGGTCAAACCAGCCAGTGTTCATGATGCGATGAGCGCCGAGCCCACTACGACCGTCTCTGCTTGGGTACATACTGGTGGCTGCGCGGCGTTGTGGCGCGCGATCGGCAACAACGTCATCGTCAAACACGTCTTCTCGGTCACTACCACACTCTTCTTGATAGGCGTAGAGGGGTCCGAATATATCGCCCTCCAGCGTCGTTGGGACAGGGAGCACATCCGGGCCAAAAGCCTCCTCAACCAACTGCAGCTCCTCAATTTCTTCTTCGAGCTCGCGCAGGTACTTCTTGTTGGGCGTTAGCTCTGTCGGAAGATGATAATCATTGGCCGCTCGGTGTGTGCGGGGAGATGCGATGAGCGTTTCGTTGTTTTCCTTCGCCGCATTCGCATCGTCGCGGTCGTCGGCGCCACCACGCGCACCACGCTCACGGGCGTACTGCTCACGCTCGAGAATCCCTACGACCGCGTCGCGCAGACGCCGCGCCGCAGACGAGCCTGATGATGGCGACTTGTACATGTCCTTGTGCAGCAAGACAGGTGGCCGCAGTCGGCGCGCTTCGCACGCCGCCCAGTCGAATCCGTTAAAGAAGGGATGCCTGCGCATCTGCGCGAGGGTGGAGATACGCTTCAGTGGGTCCTTCTCCATCAGGGCCATCATCAGGTCACGTGCGTTCTCTGTTAAAGGGACTTTGGGAGGAAACTGCAGAGAACTTCCGATAATCGCACGCTTGGTGCTTTCGTTGTCCTCCTTCAAAAAAGGGAAGTAGCCAGTGAGCATGGTGAAGAGCACCACGCCGAGACTCCACCAGTCCGCCTCCAGGCCATACCCGTTACGTGGAGGCGTGCGCTGCAGCACTTCAGGCGCGAGGTAGGCGAGCGTGCCACAAGAGGAGTGCTGCCAGCGAATGCGACCGCGCGGGTGTCGGGTGTCATCGGCACGCCGTACTTCCGGATGTGGGCTTGCCTGCAACGCTTGTGCCTCTTGTGCTGCTACCGGGTCGTCCTCGACGATGGTCTTGGCGAACCCGAAGTCGGTGAGCACGGCGTGGCCATCGGCGTCGAGCACGACGTTATCTCCTTTGATGTCGCGGTGTACAATACCCTGCTCTCGCAGCGCCTCGAGTGCAATCGCGAGCTCAGCAATGAAGAAGCGCGCGGTGTCGTTGTCGAAGTGATGTGACTCTGTCTTCTGCGTGTGCACGAGCAGCTCACCACCAGGCAGGTAGTCGAGCAGGATGTACACGCGGCTGTCGGTTTGGAAGATGGTGTGAATCTTCATCACATACGGGTTGTCGATGCTGCGGAGTGTGTGGCACTCACGCCGGACCTCCAACACGTTGCGCATACCGTGGAACTTGAATTTGCGAATAATCTTCATCGCGAAAAGCTTTCCGGCGAGCCTGTGCCGCACAAGCAGCACACGACCGAATCCGCCCACGCCGAGCATATCCAGGTACTCGAACGCGGCCGGACCGACTGGGTACGAGATGCGCCGGTGGACGAACTCGCTGATTTGCTGCGGCGCGGCCGTCACGCGTGCGACCTGACGCCGCGAGCGTAGCATGGTGGTTGTCGCCATGATGTGATCGAACCACTGTGCGCGCACATTGGCGTTCTGAAAGAAGAAGTGGTGCAGCACACCTTGGCAGAGGAGGCGCAGAGGGTGCACGCTGAGCGCGACGTGCTCTTCGCCTTGAACGCGTGTAAATGGCTGCGCATGCGCGAACCCACCGGATCCATCGGCGGACATCAAGGACAACACATCCGGCCGCGAAAGACGCTGCTCAAGCTCCGTGGCGGTCGCTGTAATGGCATCGAACTCAGCGCGTTCATCACGGTCGCTCTGCCTGCGGCCTGCGACGGGCAGCACAAGCAAAAAGAGCTCACCCTCCTTGTTCTGGACACGGTAGACGGTCGTATCTTCACTTCGTGTACCCTTCAGGAGATCCGCATTGTGGTGCTCGTCGGATGAGAAGAGCGGATCAGACTGGGCTGGGCGGCCACGTGATGTTCGAGAAGCACGCACGGGCATCACCTCCGCGTCGGACGGACCGCTCACTAGCCGCAGATCACTACCCGCAGCCCCAGCGAGATCCATCAGCGCGATCGGCGCGTTCAGCTCCACATTGGCCGATGGCGACGCGACAGGAGCTGAAAGGTCACCACCAAGCAGGGCAATGGTTGTTGCCATCGCGTCGTAGACGTACAAGTAGTGTTGCCGCAGCGAGATCATCCGCGTTCGCATCTGCCACAGACTGACGACGGACGGTGTCGACGCGGCGCCGGAGGCGGCGTTTGTCGATGATGACGCGCCTGGCGCCAGGGCGATGCGTTCGGCATAGTGAAGCACGAAGGCGGACTTCTGCACGAGGGGGCCAGACATGGCGGTGCTCGCCAAGGGCGCAGCTGTGCTCGCACCGGCGCCGGATGCGGTGACTGTGCTGTCCGTGAATCGATGAGCGCCACCGCCCCTACCAAGCAGCATCGTGGACTCCTCGCGGAAGTACTGCTGTGCGATGCTGGCCATGGGCACGTCACGGACGCTACCACTGCGCGCACGTGCCGCGCCGACGGCGGTACTGCCCCCACTCATGTAGTTGTTCAGCTGCCGTGAGTGCGCTGTCGGCATCTGCGAAGGGCGGATGGCGCTGGCACTAGAACCATGGGTCAGAGAGGGTAGGCCAGCCGGTAGTGAATGACGCAGTACGTTGTCGACGCCGCTCCGCGATGGCGAGTCCACGCTGCCTGCGCGGGCTTCCGAAACGCTTGCCGAGGCCGCTCGCCAGGTCTCGCCGCGGCCATCCGAGGAGTCCGCATGTGCGAGCTCAGTGAGCGCGGAGAACATGGTCGTGTCGCAGCCCGATGCAAAGGCCAGCGTGGCGCAGACATCGGCGTAGTGTGGCAGCACGAGCTTCTCCACGATCGGCACCACGGCCAGGCGACACGCTGTGGAAATCGCATTGGAGCACGTCAGGCGCTGCGACGGGGCGGGGTCGTCCGTGCTGGAGAGCGAGATGGTGTTCCCGGCTGGCTGCAGAACCGCGTGGCTGTTCGCGCCTGTACGGGAACACCCACCAAACGACGCCGTGCTTGGTGTATTGAGCACCACGTTCGACGCGCCACCCGGCGCGAGGGCCGATGCGGCGCGCTCCTGCACGTCACAGACCACCTCGAAAAACAGAACCCACAGCGCAGTGACGCTGTGCTCGGGGACGTGAAGATGTGCGAGAAGCGCGTTCACTGACTTGAGCACCGATGCCTGCGTGTGTCCTGTGAGCTTCTCCGAGCACTGAAGTGAGTGATCCGCAGTCATGTACGTCAGCGCAGCGGCGGTGTGGTGACTTTGAGGTAGCTCCGCGAGTGCGGCGCTGCTCATCGATACCATGGAGCTGTTCTGCGTCGCAAGGGCTGCTGGACGCGTGCCCGACGCGAAGCTGGGCCGACGTGAGGCGGGGCGCGAGGCGACGGTCGCGCCGTTACCGCTCACATTGCTGCCCGACTGAGCGAGGAACGAAGCTGCGTTGGCGAATGAAGGGGGTGGCGCATGCGGTGTCAGCACGCGGCCCGTGAGTGGGGTGCGTGGCGCTCCAGTCAGATTGTCGAGCGAGGAGATGCGACGCTGAGACTGTTGATGGCTCTGCACGAGATGAGATGGCTGCGATCGTGCTGGCGGCATCGGAATCGAGCTGGATGCGCGGGATGAGCTCAGCTGGATACCGCTGTGCTGGCCACTGTGTTGGCGGGAGGCGAGGCGCAGATCCGAGTTACTGCTTCGCGCGCTCATCGACATCAGCAGCGCGTTGTTGTACGCTTGCTCACCGAAAGATGTCGGCGCGACGCGCATCTGCTCGTGCTGCCGCTGAAGCTGATAGAGCTGCGCGTTGGTGGAGGCTCGCAACAGCGAGTCCTGTGATCCGCTCATCAAGAAGCTGCTGGGGTTCGACAGGCTGCTGAATAGCAGACCCGCGCCCACCACGGGTGCCGAGTGACCGCGGCTACCTGGGGATACGGGCCCTGCCGCGGCCGTGGCGAAGCGCTGCGATGACGCACTACGCCCTGTGCTCGGGGTGGGGCCTTGTTGCTGTACGCTGTATTGAGTTGGAGTCGTCACTTGACTCTCCATACGTACGCGACGCGTCTGCCCGCTCACAATAAACGCCAACGACTCAAACAGCGCGAGGCAGCCATCCATCTCCAACGAAAGGAAAGCGAGGGCGAGTGCGTCCACATCCTGTGGGGTGATGTACGTATTGTTGGCAGCAGCCCCACCCGCCGCGGTCGCGGGGCAACGCGCACCGGGAAAGGAGCTGGAGAGTACTGTGTTGGTGCTGCGTGTACTGTACGTAGCATTGGCCGTGGCGAATAGCGGACGTGATGAGACACAAGAGGTGACGGGCTGCTGTGGCGGAGAGCCGCTTCCCTGCAGAGAAGGCGGTGCACCGATCTGCGTGCCGTTCATCACCGACACAGCGCCCCCGCTCGCCGCATTCGTCAGCCCGCAGACGCCATCGCCCGTTGTGCACAGAACCCGTGTAAGCCACTCCAAAAAGACAGCCTGATACTCGCGGTCGAAGGTGCCCCAGTTGATAGAGAGCTGGCGCACAACTTGTGCGACCATGCTTTCTGGGGACTGCGACTGCGTACCCGCACCGAAGCCCTGGACACTGTTGGCCGATCCCATATGCGCCGCCGTGTTGTCAAGCGAACCACGCCGTTGGTACTATCGTTTTGATCGTTGGGTATAAAAGTGAAGCGCGATGGGGAGAGGGCGAGAAGAGCACGCACCGATGTATATAAAAAGACAGATACAGCTACGTGGATATGTATTTATGCGCGCGCCCCCGCAGGATGGTAGTGCACAGTAACCCTCTTCCAAACAAAAGAGAAGAAAAAAAGTGTTGTCGACGAGAACGCCAAAAGCACAAGAGCGAACGCACGACGACGTGTTCGCGTAATAGACTTCGTAACTTCACGTCAAGGGATGCAGAGGACAGAACGGCACAATCCAGGCGAACAGATAAGACTGACTGGGCACAATGCTGTTGCTTTTCTTTCTCTCGTACGCGCCGCGTGCGAGCTGAGGGCGAAGTTCAAAAACACGTGTGAAAAGAAAAGAAACTGAGATAGGAAGAGCGGGAACAGAAAACGAAATGCTGATCTGTTAAGAAAAAAAAAAAAGAGAAAACGATGTACGCACAGATGAGGGGCCACAACCTCTCGCTGTTTGACTAGATAGCTTGTCTTCTCTTGTCCTCCACGCACTCTTGCTCTCCCCAAGTTAACTGGGAGGCGTGGAAGAGACTGTGTGCACTGCGAGCGAGGGAGAGACGTCAAGTAGAGTAAGGTCAATAAAGCTGACTGTTCGTTTTCGCTCCAGAAAAATGAGTAGGGAGGAGAGAGAGAGAGAAAGGAGGGAAAGACTAATGGACAGCGTGGTGAGCTTTTTTTTTCTTTTGACCTCTTTTCTCCTTTTTTGTTTTGTTTTGTTGTACGTTGCGGCGAACCACTCCTCGCGATCGTAGAGGCTAGATGTTTGCAAAGGGATGAGCACGGTGCCAGACGTAGGAGGAGAGCGGAGCGATGATGTTGTGATGATGGAGGCAGTCGCAAGTGGCACGATCCACTTTTTTCTTTTCTCACCATGTATGCGGGTAATAGGCAGGTGCTTTTCCAGAAATGGGACTTGGACACAGTGCATACAATAGACAATGCACGAAGGATGTACACCGTAGTTCTTGTTTCTTTTCGTGCGCGGTGTACCCCCCCCCCGCTTGTCACGCGTGTCATGTACGCGAAGTATGACATCATGAGAGATGCCTGCTTTTCTTTCTTTTCTTTTTCTTTTTATTGTCTGAGATGTAGTCTGTTCGTGTGAGTGATGCCATCGCCGCATCGACCACAACAAGGATTAAAGAGGACAACGCAATGACTGTGAGAGCAAGAGGCGGGTCGAAAGGAGGCCGGACAGCGCAGCGCAGCGTGTACACATCGCTCGCTCGCTTCTCACTCATTACTCCCCTATTCCTTCCTTCCCACGTTTCCGTGTGTGTCTGTGTGTGTGTGAGCCGTTTCAGAACCTCACTTCGCTGTCGTTTTCCGTGCAGGTCTGGCAACCTTCCGGGGCATCTTCGCACCTGACAAGGTCGGTGTCGAGCTCGACGCGGTGACCTCTGCTGCCATCTGTCGCGTGGCCGTGCTCGGTGCGTCTTCTGGACGCCTGCGCATCGCTGTCTCCCGGACCATCTCGAGCACTACGCGCGGACGCATGGCCTCACCGTTCGTATCGACATCCGCCTTGAAGGCGGTATGAGGGTCGTCGTGCCGACGTAGCTCCAGCGGCGGCTGCAGACGCACACGACGCACCTTGCGGGGCAGTACGGGCGGTGACGGATAACCCGCGGCAGCTGTGGCCGTCACCGCGCGGTGCTCTCCGTACGCACTGTCCACCTCACCACCCCGGGCTGCGCTGTGCGGTGCTCCTAGCAACGCCTCAGGGCTCCATCGGAGCGGGACGCTTTGTGGACGCCGATACTGGCGGGCACGCTCGCGTGCGACGGCGTCCTCGGCAGCGAGCGCGACGTCCAGGAGCGGCGAGGACAAAGACGCGGAGGATGAGCTGCCCTCTGCCTGGGCCTCGTGGAACGCCTCATGGAGGGCCGCGTCAGCTAGCTGTTGTGAGACCATGGCGAGTCCAGCGCGCGGCACTCCATCGATACGATCGCGATGACGGGCACGCGGTGAGGCCGGGATCGAAGTGGACTCGTTGGGCGTCGTGTTCTGACTGCGTGCGCGCTGATGAGATAGTTGAGGGTAGTTCTTCAGTACATTGTCATGGCCTTGAGCAGACAGCGCTGGTAGCGGTTGTGCTGATTGCAAGGTGCGTCCTGACGACGGCGACGTTTGGGTTCGCCAGCTGGACGGCACCAGGGTACGTACCTGTGCGTCCTGCGACGCCGTACGCGGCGTCATGGCACCGCACGAAGCGCCCAGTCGCAGTACGGCGTCCTCACTCAACCGCGTCTCCGCGCTGGCCTGCGCGTCGGTGAGTGTGAAGAAATGTAACCATCCGCTGTCCTCTGGCGCGTCGTCATGTTCACCGTTTTCGCCCCGCCGCATCGCCACACCAAGCATAGACGGAATGGATGCGGTGTCATCAGAGAGACCAGCGGCACGACGACGCTGCTGCACAAAGCGCACGTACGCGTCCAGAACGGTTTCACGAAGGTGCTTACCTCTCTGCCACGCATCGCGATCGAGCATGCTGTCGCTGTTATAGAACAGCGAACGACCACATGGTGATGTCGGCACTGTTTCTGACGCAGACGCTTCCTCTTGTCGGTACCGTGCAGATCCATCGCCCTCGGCACGTGCGGACTCTTGCGGTTCATCCTGACCTCGCGTCCGCAATGACCGCGCGGTCCGTGCCTGCCTCTTCCACAGCGCCAACGCTGGCCCTGCTGTTAACGGCGACACGGCAGACTCGGCGGGCCTTTGGACCGTGCGCGGCGACACGTTTCTCGACGCACTGTGCGGCGCGAAGAGCTGTGAAGAGGCGGCGGGCAACATCGTCGACGGCTCGGCACTTTCGATGTGGGCGACATCGTGGATGCTCTGGAGCACCTGCTCTTCAAACAACACCTGCGCGATTCTTTTTTCGTGAGGACTCACGTCATCACGCGCCATCGCAAACACGGGTCGGCGGAAACGAGCCACACCATGCGCCAGATGTGGTACGCTGCGCCGCCACCAGACCGACACGGTGCTGTTCGCGGTGACGTGATGGGGATGCAGCGTACCGTTCGCTTCTGCGTCCCACATGGCCACCAAATGAGGATGCGTTTCGCTCAACGGGGCGGCGATTGATGTGGTAGCTCCTTCTCGCGACAGAGAAGATGACGGCGAGGGACATTCCGCCGTGTCGCGTGCCGACTCGGGAGAGATTCTCGCTTCAGGCACACCGCGTCCACGGCAATCCGGGCAGCACGCCGCCTCCTTCGCCAGCCGCTCCTTGATGGTCGCCTGGTAGCTCGCGTGACACAGCGGGCAGCGCCACCACGCCCGTACAGAGTTACTACACAACACAGACTGCACATCCACGTCGTTCATCTCAGGGATCCAATCATCGACGAGGTCAGGACGCACAACAGAAAAACGTTTTCCAGGGCTCGGTGACGGAGAGGCGGAGGCCGCATGGGTGTGCCCGAGTCCGTCGTGCGCGTTTGCAACAAAAGACACATCGCGACGGAGCACGACTGTGTGAGAAACTGGCCGCACAGCGATGAGCGTCGCCGCACAGACGGTGGTGTGTGGGGAACAACAAGACCGCGGGACCCAGCGCCCGGATAGGCGGATAGACATGAGTAGTTTCTAAAAATGGAAAGGAGTTGCGTGTGTCGAGAGAGAGAGAGACCAACACGTATCAATATTGTGAGAGCGAGAGATATTGAGGAAAATAATGGGTACTGTCGAAGCATGCACTTGTCGCGATTGAGCAGGCTATCAGATCACAAGTGTACTGACGAGCCGCGTCCCTGTGCGGCATACACCGAAGCACAAAACCGTCACGTGCGACAGAGACTCTGTGTGTGCGTTTGTGTGTGTGTGTGTGTGTGCGGACAACGAATTCCGTTGCGTACACTGCCGTCTTTGCTTTCTTCCCGGTTGTTGGCTTACTCGAATATTAGAAGCACAGGACCACGATGAAACGGATTATGCATACACAGCAAAGAATGTCAAAGAAACAGAGAGAGAGAGAGACAGAGAGAGTACACAGCTTTGACCCACGCGAGCAGGCGCGCGACACCACTCGCGCCGTTCCCATCTTGACTGTGCTCTGCTCGTTCCCTCTTTTTTTTTTTTTTTTTCGCTTTCGCTCTGCGCCGCTGTTAATAACGCTTACCAACAGCCCGCTTCGTCTTACGCTTTCCCGCCTTGCCGAGGACGCTTGACCCCACACTCGACGTCTTCGCCGTATGAGGGAGCCCACTCACGATCTTCTTCTTTGTCACGACGGACGACGCGGATGGCGCGAACCGGGCCTTGCCGGCACGGTGGGCGCGGCGCTGTTGGCGAAGTGTCTGCTGGTCCTTGATGAGATCAATGTCGTTCCAGAAGGCCGCGTCCTGTGCGCTGAACACATCAAACGGCGCGTCGCCTTCGACACCGTTCACAGCGGAGCCGTTCGTGGGGTGCACGGCAGTGGTGCGCAGCGTCGGCTGGCCGTCCTCGTCCACCGTCATGGCCTCCGCGCGACGGCGCTTCGCGTTCGCGCCAAGGCCGGCTGACCGTGCGCTGCGCTCGGGGTAGTGCACGTTGAAGTGGAAGAAGGCCCCGTCACTGGTGTCTGCCGAGTCAACGGCGGGCGAGGCGTCGGCGGTATCCCCGTCCTCTTCACGGCCACGCGTGCGGCCGGCGATGCGCGTCCGCTCACGTGATTCGACCGTGTCTGCGGATGAGGTGGCACGGGTGCTCTCGCGGGCCAGCGCCCCGAGACCCGTCGTCTCGCGCAGCTTACGCGCCAGTCCCCTAAAGTCGAACTCAAGATGACAGCCCACAAACTCCACCTTCTTTGTCGGGGCTAGCGTGCGAGGATGGACTTGAGTGGCCTCTGCGGCTGCGATGAGGTCGTCAAGACCACTACTGATCATTCCGAGCGGGGCGTACGACTCGAGCTCCTCGCGCTGCTCGGCTGGACGCGCAGGGTCGGCGGCGGCCTTGAGAAGCACATAGTAGCGACTACCCTGCGTACGAGGCATGCCCATGTTCCCACAGAGAATAGCACCGGCAGGGCGACGCATCATGGTACTCGCCAGAGAGCCGTGCGCGGGGCCTGGGGGCAGCGTCACCGACTCATCGGGCGAGAAGCCACCGAAGATGGTCTTCGTCGTGCTGCCGCCCATCTCCACCAGGCTCCCCTTCTCCACGCGCACTACAGCGGCGTCCGCGAACGGCACGAGACCGGCCGTCCGCGCGGCTGCTGCATCTTGAAAAGTGACCGGCAGCGCGCCAGCGACGTTGAGGCGCAGAGCAGCCAACATGTCCGCGGGAGGCACTTGGCCAGTCAGGGCGAAGATGAAGTTGGCGACTGTGTGTGGCCGCTGCTCAGGGAGTGGCACGAACAGTTGGACAACGACATCTCTCGGATAGTTGGGAAAGCGAAAAGACAACAAGGCCTGCATGATGCCTTACTTCCGTGTCCGTTCGCACGTCTTCCGTTTACGCAGTCGGGTTCTTTGTATCGGTATTGTGACAAATGGAGAAGATATGAGATGTGTGTGTGTGTGTGTATGCGGTGTTACGTTGCATGTGAGAAGTCCACGCGGAGCTAGACTCCCTCGTTGACCGATATATATATATATATTTCCGATCTCATCTGCGGCAGAGGAAAAAGACGACGCCACGGCCTCGCATACCTCCATTTTTTTTTTTGTGTGTGTGTGTGTCTGCGTGCGCATCCGTGAAAGCGCGGTCGCCGCAGGCGATAGCCACCACGTCGGCCCACGCGCTCATGGACAGCCAGTACGTACATGTTTCCTACGCCGGTTTTACTATGTCCTTTCCTTCTCCATTTATTTTTTTTGTGTGTTGTGTGTGAGCTTCTTACGAGTGCCATGACCTTTTCGATCGCGGTGCAAACTCCAAGGACAAATCATAATAACAAAGGAGGGCCGCCAACAGCAAAACAGAATAAAGCGGCGGCGCACAGACAGAAGCGCGGGCACCGGTACTACCTCGGTCATTCAAGACGACGTCGCTGAGCGGACCGTTCGTCGGACCTATCGTGCTCGTCCTCGTTCTCATCATCGTCGTCGCCTTCCGCACCTGAGCTCTGTGATGGAATACATTCACCGTCTTCGTCTCGTGCGTCGTCATCCGCATCATCGCTATCGTCCTCTTCGTCGTCCTCTTCGTCATCCTCGCTGCCAGCGGATGACTCGCCTTCATCGATAATTCCCTCATCATCGTCATCGTCATCCTCCTCATTGGCGATACCGTCAACACTGTTGCCCTCGTCATGAGCCGCGTGCTCGGCCTCCGCCTGTTCGTCAGCTACCGCTTCATCCGCATCCTCGTCCGCATCGTCTTCTTCCTCGTGTGTCGAGCCCACCATGCCCGCTGCTTGCAACTCTCCGGCGAGAAGCTGACCCATGTAGTTCTCCCGGAGACGCCACTGCTTCCCCCACTCACGCATCGCAGCCGCGGCCTCTGCGGAGGTCACAGTGATGTGCGTTCCATCAACGAGCGCGTCAATCTGCGCGGCACTGTCGCCGACAGCCGCACGTGACGACAGCATCGCTTCCTCCGTGTAGCGATGGAGAAGACCAAGAAGAGCGTTCTTGTGGCGCAGTGCGTCACGGAGCCCTTTCAAGATCGCCGTGGCCGAGGCGAAGTTGGGATTCGTTTCGTGGCTGAGACGCTTCACCGTGCGGAGAAGCAGATCAGCTCCGAGGCGGGTAGACGGGAAGCGGCGCTTATCCAGGCGCTCCAAGATGAGGCACACGTGACGCTGCAGGTGCGAAGGGACGTTGACCTCATCACGCAGTACGGATGTGAAAAAGCGCAGCAAGAAGGCCTCGAGCTGCAGCAAGGAGGCCGGTGACTCGGATGCAGAGGCGGGCGCGGCACCCGTCATCGAATCCGAATCAACCGGCTCCTCCGCCTCGCGCCGTGTCTCGACTGCGTCCTGCGCCGTCGACTGCCCTGTTAATTCCTCGAAGAGAAGAGGCTGTGGCACAGACGACCCCTCTGGCGCGACGGCGATGGCAGCCGTCAGAGCACGGGGAAAGCCGAACGCAGCTGCCATCGCCTCGGAAGAAAGCGCGTGCGCTCCTTTTTGTGGCTGCGCCGTGCCCGCACCGACCTGCGCTGCTGCTGTCGCATCCCCCGAGGTGTGCGTCGCCGCACTCTCCTGGACCCCGACACTCGCGGCGCTCCTCTTGCGCTTCTCCTCTTCAGCGACGACGGCGGCGACGGCAGGGGGCAGCGCGTGATACACGCCGGCAGGTGGCGTCCCGCCGCACAGCCGCACCTCTGCCTCCTGGAGGAGATCAACAAGCCGCTGCAGGAGGTAGCCATAGCGCTTGGCCTCGCCGTCTGTGAGGCCCACGAACACTGTGGCAGCCTGTGTGATCATGCTGTACGTCATGTCCATCACGCGCGTCCTGCACAGGACGCGTTTTTCTCGTTCGGCTAATCCTGACGCGGCAGCCGCGGCTGGGCCCTCTGACGATGCAGATGAAGGCAGATACAAATCCAACAGGAGCCAACGCAGCAGCGTGACCACAAAGGTCGTCTCTTCCAAGTTGAGTAGTGCGCGCGGAAGGAGGTGAGAGACGCCTAGGGCATAGGTGGCCTCGGCGGAGGCGAAGACTTCACGCTCCAAACGCACCTGCAGCGCCGCACGGGCCCCATCGCACCGTGCGTAGAGCTGTGCATGTGCGGCCTTCTCCATCTCCTGCTGCCACTGCTGCCCATCGAGCCAGTCATCCATGTCGTCCGCCGTACAGTCGCCGTTGTCGTGGAGCGCACGAACCTGATCAATTCTGTGGCGGCACGCCTCCATTTCGCGCAAAGCCGCCGTGTACGGGGCGGCATCAAAAAACAGGTGAGCGACGGAAAAGTACGACAAGTCACGCAGAAGCGTGTCGGAAAGCAGCGGAACATGGTTCACTGACGGTGGCGCGGTCGTGTTCGTCGCCCAGGCTGCGTCCGCTGCCCGCACGTAAGCGGTCACCTCAGCATCCACTGCCGACTCTGATGCTGTGGTCGTCGGCGGTGCTTCAATAATATTGGCCTCCAAGATGCTCAAGGTGTGGGCGGGTGCCGAAGAGGACGATGCGTCGGCCTGCGTGCTACTCCTGCGCAGAGATTGGTGCAACGCATACACGTGTTTAAGTCGGAACTTCGCCGACAAACGCAGTGCCACATGGGGAAGCGCTACGTGCTTCAGCAGCGCTTCTGGCGGACCTTCTGGCAGCAGCTCCTCGAGTGCGAAGATAATGTCGGTGATTGTGTTGAAGTCGCGCGCGCACGTCGCGAGAATCGTTTCCATCGTGCCATCGAGGTCAGCTTGAAGAGCGTAAATGCGCGCTTGGCGACGGGCAAGGTGAAGAAGCACGTGCTGCCCAAGACTCAGCCGCAGAACTTTCCGTTGACGCCGCGGTGACGCCTTGCTGTCGGTGTCGCCCGTCTCTTCGACCGCTTCAGCATGGCCATTGTCTTCGTTCTCGTCGTCGTCGTCATCACTGCTGCCCTCGATAGGAACATCGCACGGTTTTGCAAGTGCGGCGCGGAGAGCTGTCGCCCCCGCCTGCAGCCGTAGCGGCGTCATCCACGGACCCCAGCGACCGACGCGGAATGACTCCATCTGCCCTCGCCCAAACAAACGTGTGGTCGTGGCGGTTGAGAGCGCCTGGCATTGTACGTCGTTGAACTGCTCCTCGTGCTCCAGCGTACGGTGCAGCAATTGGTACAGCATCGCCTTGACGAGTTCTAAACCGAACACAGTGTCGAACCGAGTATCGCCACGCAGCGCCAGCTCCGCCGCGCGCACGAGGACACCCCCGTCGACGCGGTCGGTGTTATCGCTCCACACAGAACACAAAAAAGCGGCCACCAGACCCACCCGCGTGGTGCCCACAGGCGAGTCCAGCCGCTCCTTCGACGCGTACTGGTGCATGAGCGCGATTCCGCGATGGAAGAACAAAGTCAGAATCGGCGGTGGCACATGGTGCAACAGGCGCGTGTGCTGCGTGAGGAAGTTGTTTTCGTAGCCGATCGACTGTGCGAACAAGCGCTCAATGACGTAGAGAGGGTCGGCGTACCACACAGGCCGCAGCAGGCGTCGGTAGTAGTCCACCGTGTGCGCATTCATGCGCTTGAGGGACTGGACAAACAGCGTGTGTCGCTCCCTGGTCTGCAGCACATCATGTGGGTAGCGACGGCAGTGGCAGGCGGCGTTCGACAACGCGGGATCGTGCATGCGAGCGGGCGTGGTCGGCAGCGGCGCCAGCAAGTACTCACCCCACGTGTCGATGTGTAGTGGGCGCACCAGGTCATCGCCGTAGCACACGCGCCAATCACACCCCTCCAGTATCTCTAGGAGACTGTGCAGCGCGTCGTATAAGACCGGCGACGGTGACATGACGCGCAGACACGGAAGAATCACCTGCATCACATACAGCTCCGCGGTGGCGAGAATACGCCGAACAAGCGCGGTTGCTGAAGCGCGGGGCCGTACCACTGTCTTAATGTACGCCTCCTGGTTCTCTTCACGCGATGCGCTGACGTCGCCCTCATCGATGCTGTCAAGCCAGTCCAAAGCTGATTTCGTCATGCGCGTGCAGTGCGTGAGGATTGGCAGAAGCACGTCGACACGGGCACAGAAGGTGTGTGCCAGGCGCCACAGTGGAAGGAGCTCCTCGCGCAGGATGCGCTCCTGGGTGGTCAGATACACGGCCATCTCTGCTGAGGCTTGTGCCGACAGCTGTAGCTGTTGTCGTCCCCAGTGCTGCAGCCAGCGGTGTGTGGTCAGGACAAGAAACAGCTGTGCGTTGACGGACGCGGCGCCTTCCTTTGCCGGCAGCGCCGCGCGTGGCACGAGGAAAACGTTCAACGGCGCCTCGCCTTGACACCACCAGTGCGCGATCAACGCCGCCGAGAGCGAAAAGTAGCGTGCCGTGAGAAGCTCCATGAGGAACCGCAAGGGGGTCACACACTCCGGCGCCAACGCAGTGCTGGTGCGACCGGTTGCCCGGGGTGAATCGGCACTGCTGCCACGCTGGGCCGAGACCGACATCGCGTAGGACGACGCCTGCGACAGGAAGTGCGTCCACTGCGGCATCGGCTCGGGGTACACCATGCGCGTGAAGCGCTCACCCGCCAGCTCGCCGTGACGGAACACGGGACTGTGACTTTGGGCTGTCTCCGCGGCCACCTCACCACCTTCGCCGCGTCGCTCGCCCCGGCGGCTGCGCTTGCGCACCTCTTGTAAGACGCCAAGTCCAGACGCCGTGCCGCTACCACTGGGGTCGCTCGCGCTCACCTCTACGACGCGCTCCATATCGGCCTTGCAGACGAAGGACGCCATCGCCCGTGTGAAGTCGCCCAACGCCGCGTAGACGGACGGCAGCGACGTCGCGCTCGCGGTCGCTGTGGGTGGTGGTGTCGACGACGATGGGGGCGCGGGTGTCAGCGCGACGGCGGATTGGGCAAAATGGTACATCGTCAGCGCCACTTGTGCGTTGCAGACGCCGGTGAGAAGCGCGGCCATCGCCACACGTTGACGACCCTCGCGATGGTGTGCGATGGTGCTGCCGAGTTTCAACTGTGTGCTCCAGTAGAAAAGATGAGGCGGCACAAAGGCGAACAGGCCGGCGCGCTTCAGCAGAAGACCAAGCGGTGCGAACTGCCGCAAACGCCACTCAGTGTCCCGGCAGAGGTAGTCTGCGTGGGGCGATGTGCGAGTGTCACTGAGCGGGCGTGGTATTAGCCACGCCTGAGCCTCCAGCGCGTCAAGATTCTCTAGTGGCAGCGTCCCCTGACGACGTAGCTTCGCGTCCGCCAAGTTCGGCGATTCGGTCGGGAACGATGGCACGGCGCCGCTGTCAACGCCCTTGTGCGACGATAAAAGAGATTCAAAAGTGCTGTTCGTCAGCGCACTCCGCGATGTGGTGGCTCGGCGGCCAATGACTTGTGTGGGGGTCGGTGGAGAACCTGCCGATCTGCCCCCTGCACCCACCGCGGCCTGGGCGGGGGATGAAGAAGGGGCGACCGTCCTTGCCGTCGCATCCACTTGACGCGCTGCCGGCAAGGCGTACAGCGCACACAGAACAGACCCGATGATGCCAGCGACCAGCTGCATGTGTAGGCTACTCGCCGCCAGCAACTCGGTCAGCTGCGCCGCAAACGAGGCAGTCATGTCGAGCAGGCGACGCTCAGCCGGAAGGAGCTGTTCCATCAGCGCGCGCGTGGACGCTTCCTCCGCGCCGTCCGAGCTGGTGGCATCAAAGAGGGAAACGGAGAGGAGCGTCTCGGCGGCGGGTGTCAGGTGACCGAGAGGAACATCGGATGCCAATGTGTGCGTCCAGTCCGATGTGAATTGGGTGAAAAGGTCAAACACGAGGAATGACGTGTGCGGGGCTTGTGCGAGTAGATGCGGAGTGTTGGCACGGAAGAGCTGCGCGGCGCGGCGGAAGCGTGTGCGTGCGACGGTATCTGCCATGAGAGCAGGGGACACTGTTGTCGCCCAAATGGTTTGAGCCTCGATTTCCGGATTGGAGTTGCCCAGCGGGGGTTTCGTCGCCGAGGCACCGGGTGAGCTCAAGACAGGCTTCGACGAAGTTCGACGTCGCTCAGCGCTGTACTTGGACACAGCTTCACGGCAGTCGGCGAAGAACGTCGCCCACAGCCCTTTGGCGTCGGCACCGCAGCTGGACATGTTCTGTAAAAAGAAGAGAACAAAGCTGAACCACATCTCCATCACTGGCTGTCGGAGACTGGGCAGAAGCGGAGCTTCCTCTCCCTCTGCGCGGGCCACGCCATCCGCAGTGCGCGAGCGCGTCCTCTGCAGAGCGAGGATGGCGTTTGCGAGGGCGATGACGGCCAGATGCACGCCGTCAGGAATCGTTGGCGTCGGCGCCGCAAGCGGATTGTCCTCGTCGATCAGGCCAGAGCCGCCGACGCGTTGCTGACCCTCGCCCTCGTTCTCTTCCCGACGCGAGGTGCACAGTGTGAAGTCATCGCTCATAGAGACCATCACGGTAAAATGCAGACGGCTCGAAAGCCACACAAAGCCGGTCTCGATCGAACGAACAGCCCCTAACGTCGCTTGTTGTGCACTCTCACTACCGCAGTCGCCTTGATTGTCTCCTACTGAAGACCCCAGAAGAGAAACAGTTCGTTTCAGCGCGGCTTCCCACTCGGCATCACTCATCGGCTGCTGCGAGGCAGATAGCGTGTGGGTTGGAGTGGCGCGGGTCATGAGGACGGCATCCACCAGTGCGGCCTCGACAGCTTTCTGGAAGCTCTTGGCCACCGCCGCAGCGTTCTTTGACACTGTGCGGTCCGTGATGGCGAGGACCTCGCGCAGTGGACCCTCAAGACGGTCACGCCACATACGCTCGTCGTACATGGATGTCGTTCAGCAATCGTCTCGCTTTTGCGCGCGCGTGTGTGTGTACGTCTGTACAGACTTGAATGTCAAAATAAATCCACGTTTCTATCCGCTTCTCACGATCAGGCGTTTGTGTGTGTATACTCGGAGGTGGAGTGGAGAGGAGGGATGTAGCCAGAACACAATGGTGGAGAGGGTATTGCACGATCACATGAAAATATTCGCACAACCGCGATCAGTCATGGCGTCATCGATACGCGCGCGTCGCCGACAGAGGCTGAGCTGCGAGGACACGGCTTCACCAACACACCCCTTCACACTGCACGTGTACAGTGCGGTGGGGGTGCCAGATCTAATACCGCCACTCTCTCCGCTCGATGCTTTGCTTGCAGCACGGACCCTATTCCGAGTTCAATCACGCGCGTCGTTACCGATCAGGGAAAAGAGATGACGACGGTCTCCTCGACCGTTTCTTTCTGTTCTGGGAGCGCAACAGGAAGTTATGCTCGACCTCCGTCGTGTGTTACACTTTGATGCACTTGGCGCTTTCTTATGTGTGTGTGTGTTGCATTGCATGTGCGGGGCGACCGCTTAATCGGCTTAACGTTTAACGAGAGGAAAAAAAAACCCAACAACCAAAAAAAAAAAAAATCAACGACAACGACAACGACAAAAAAAAAAAAAGAAAACAAGACGAGTGGAGGCGCGTGAGGTGTACCTCCACAATCTGCGGCTATTGGAACAGGGACTGCAACATGATATCCTTTCGCCCGCTCTCCTCGATCGGATCAGGCACCACAAAGCCCACCAGCTTGGGATGCGGCTCGTAATCAACGGTCTTGCCTTTGGTGAGTCTATGGAAGCCGCGGCGTGACGGGCCCTTCGGCGGTCCTGTGGCCTGCTGTGTCTCACGCAGCTGCTGCTCCAGTCGGCTCGACAAGACGCCACCGCGGCGCACAAGTTCGCGCAGGAAGTCACCGTCATCAAAGATTTCTTCGTCGACGTCACCCGCGGCCACCTGCATCGCGCGCTTCACCTTGACCTCCGTGTTGTTTGGCTCCAGGACCGTGCGAATGTGATCAGGGTGCCCGAGGATGCCGACGTGGCCACGGTTCTTCTGCACCTTGTGGAGCAGACGGGTCTTGCTGGCGAGGATCGCCTCCACCTGCTGTACCAGCGGCTGTGCGATGGTGGTGAGCTTGACGCTGTTGGACTGCACAAGCTTACGACCCCACAAGTCGAGACACGACTTCACGGAACCGAGCATGTGCTGATGGTAGCGTTCAATCGCATCGAAATCGGGCACAACCGAGGGGGACATATCGTCCTTCTCGTCCTTCTCGTTCTTCGCTGTCGCCCCGTCGGTTTTCTCCGTGCGCGGACGCTTGCGTGTGGGCGCCGCAATCTGTTTCCCATCCAGCACGGGAACGACGCGCCAGAGCAGTCCAAGGACGTCCTTCAGCGACTCCTGCACATCCGTCACACATCCGCGTACGACTGCGGCGTGCTCACGCAGCTGCGCCTTCTCCGCGTTGCTACTGGCCTCCTCCAGTGTGTGTGACGCGTCCTTGTCCGGATGAAGAAACAAGGGGAGTGCATAGTGTTGCGGCATACGCATCGCGTGATTTACAGCAGGCTGCAGCTTCACGCGCACCCGCAGGAGCTGCCCAAAGAGGTGGAGGTACCGCCGTGTCATCGCCTGAAGCCCTGATCTCTCTTTTTCTAGCTGCGCCTTCTCGCGCTCTGCGGCAGCTTCGGTGTCTTCGTGGTCGTCCTCACCTGCAGCGGCACCCGCGCCGCCAGGCCCGCTCACGAGACCGACCTGCGCTTGGCGAAGCTCCTCAAGCTGCTGCAGAATGGCGACCTCCTCGCCGGCAAGCGGACCGCGGGCAATGGTAGCTCGCATTTGCTCATCGGTGAGGTTCAGCGCGGGTGTCGTGGGCTTTCGCTTCTGCTGACGACGTTCAAGCCACTCGACGTATTCCTGTTCGCTCAAGTCCTTCGCACGTCGCGCGCGGCCAGACGCTTTCTGTTTGGCTCCACGACGCGCGATAGAGGACTCGCCATCTGTGTCATCCTGTTCATCCTCTTCATCCGAATCATCGTCGCCGGTGGAATCCGCTTCTTCATCATCGCCGTCACTAATGAACTCTTCACCCTCTGCCTCCATGTCGCCCATCTCAAGGGCACCGAAGAGATCGTCCATCGCCGCCTCCACGTTTACGGGCGTCGCCGCGTACATTCCCTCCGAGAGCGAAGAGTCCAGAGGACCGCGGTGGCGAAGGCGACCCTCAGCCGCAGCCTCCGCGACACGTCGCCGTTTCGCACCAGCGAGCGACGACGATGCCAGGCCACCCGCACGCACCGCCTGACGACGACCAATTTCGACATCGTCGTCGCTGCTGTGTCCATCATCACGGGTGTCGTTGTCGAACTCGTACTCTTCGACGACGCCCCCATCGCCCTCACGGCCGTCCGCGTCGTGGTGGAATCGGTCGAGTTGTTCATTCACTAGCTCAGCTGTGGTCTTCCGTTTGGTACGAATGGAGAGCACTTTGTGTTTCCCGGACGAGGCGTTAAAGCGGGGCATGACGTGAACTCAAGGGGAAGGGGGGATGGAACCAGTCACGCACGCGATGTCAGATTAAATGTCAAAGAAAAACAAAAGTGTGAGAGAGAGAGAGAGGCACCAGGAGATGATAAAAGATAAACAAACGAACTTTGTGTGTGTGTGTGTGTGTGTGTGTGGGAGAGAGAGAGAGAACGAGAGCGATCAGCGAGAAAGGAGGAGAGAGAGAGGACGATGTGCAGTGGAACGGATGTGCGTGGAAGCCGCAACCATCAGACAAACAGACACAAAGAAAAAAGTTAGGACGTCCACTTGCTTACACGCGGCGATGTCACAGTCACGTTGCACGAGTTTTCACGGGGTGCACAAGCCGTGTCGATGGCGTCACGTGACCAGTACGCCACGTATTCTTCGCATCGCCTTTTCGCTCTGAGGGGGGAAAAAAGCACAGAGTTGTCGTCTAGCACATTTAGCGCTTCAGTTTTTTTTTTCTTCTTGTCAACAATGGTGGAAATCCGATTGAGGGCAGGGTCACGTGCATTTCATGTCTGCACGAGAGCACACAAGAGACTCAAAAGGAAGGGAGCGTGGGTAAATGAGGTGAGGAAGGGGAGAGGGGGAAAAATGAGAAATCTCCAACCGTCGTCGGCACAAGGCGATGCCCATGGTGTGGAGTTGCAACAGGAACAACACGGTGCAAAGGTCACAAGAAAAGCTGAAAAGCAGAAAAAAAAAATATAGGAAAAAAACCGAGAAAAAAGAGGATATGATGAGCGTACGCCCCACTCCGGGGTCTCTCTGTCAAGACGAGAGAGTGGAGGAGACATGTAGTGAAACAACGCGCACACGCGCAGCACCAAACATCTCGTGAAAATGGGTACCCATCACTCATGCTCGTAAAGCGCACAAAGAGGAGGGGGGAGGGGGGAACAACTTGGCCAAAAGAGGCAAAAAAAAAAATGAGAAGTAGAGAAACAGGTAAAGCATGGTTCCTCTTTCTCTCCGTGTGTCTTGACGAGGTCGATGAACGTGTACATTACTTTATTCTTCACTTGAATCGAAGACGCAGCAAGTAGCGCATACGATACTGAGCTTCATTGTAGATGATAAACTCCGGATACAGCAAGGACGTCGTCTTGACACGCGGGTGCTTTATTTTTTCTGTTCGCCCCATTGGCCAAAGAATACCATTGTGCGTTTCGTACCCGCTCGGGTCTGGCGCGCTGCCGCCGACGCCGTGCGTGCTGAACGACCCGCTTTGCGGCTTCAACATGAACTGCGATCGCGCGAGCTCATGGCACTTGCCGAGGGCGACCTCGTTGAGGAGGACAATGCCTTTCTTATCACTTGGAAAGCAGTAGTTACTCGCCTTGGTGACGACATTGGAAAAGTAAATGCCCTTGCCGAACATGTAGCCCGTGCTGGGCGCTTCAGGAGGAGCGATGCGCAGGCCCCTGGCGAGGATACCGAGGTAGTTGGTCTTGCGACTGCCGTGCCACAGCATCACGCGGTTCGTGTGCGGCGCACCGGCCTCGCCCTTGTGCGCGTCCAGAAAGGCTTCGTAACGGGCGTCCTCGCCGGTGCGATCGACGGCGAATACTTGCTCTACTGTGGGTATATTGTAGTGCGTCGCGCCACGCGTCTGCTGAACGTAGTGTCGAATCCGCGAGACAATGGGGTCACTGTCTGGCAGGGGTGTGAGCTGACACTGGAGCTGACGGTACATGGCGTCGAGTGGGTGCTCGACCATGTTCTGGCTCGACTTTGCCACCTTCTTGAGCAGGTCCGCCGCAATTTCAAGATCCCCCAGGTTCTGCATCAGCTGCACCTTTTTGTGCAGCGCACGGGCATCGCCAATAATCGGGAGACGTTCCATTTTGTGCACGCGATGAGGGACGAGCGTGTAGAACGTGTTCGACAGCCCCGTAAGCTTCTTCGTCGCTTGTAGCTCGGTTGGGTCCCGTAGCACATCGTCAATCTGACTCAGCACGTTTAGAGCGTCCTTAATCTGTTCTTTTGTGATATGGCCAAGAGGCATGCGTTTCACGTCCAAGGCGAAGTCCCGCTCCATCATGTTGCTCATGTCTGAGCGGTCTGAGATGTACGCCATCAAGTCCTTCACTAGCGGGTGCAGCTTGGACGGCGGCGCGTTGGGCGGTGACATGGGATTGAAAATATTGTCGGCCGCTGGCGTGCTTACCTTTGTATCTGTTTTGTCGTCATCCGTCGCGGTGAGGTCAATCTTCATGTACGCGTAGTGACCCGCCTTTGGTTTCGCCGCCTCGCGGTTCTCCCACTTGCAGCGCGCCTTCCTCTGGAACTGCTCCTTGAAGCGCTTCACTGCCCAGTCCAGACTACCATCGCGACAGAGAAAAGCGGGCGTGCCCACATCACCGACGCGACCAAACCGGGTGAACACGCCGTATTTCTTCGTCTGCTTGTCCTTGACGAGTTGAATGACGTAGAACTTGTTCGCGTTGCTTACCACATTCGCTTGGTTCAACATACAATAGTAGAACTCACCATCGATCTCGACGGGCTGGAAATTTCCCACATGCGGGATGTGCTTGTCCAGTGGCAGCTTCACAGGAGGCTCAGTAGTGGTTAACTTGGTGGTTGCTTCGCTATCAGCCGTCGCTGTTGCATCCGATGTGCTTCCCGCACCCGTCGAGATCGCGTCCGCAGGTACACTGACCGTGATGGGCTTCATCCCTGTCCCTGCAGGCGGCTTGGCTGTGTAGTGACCGTCGAGCCCCGGCGTGTCGGCTGTGACGCGCCGAATGCGACGCGTGCGACTGGTCTGCTCATTCGTCTCCATCATGCGGATAAAGTCGAACGTGTAGGTGAAATTCTCCGTGCCGCACGCAACGCCCTTCACGACGCCGCGGTTCGGTAGGAGGCGGCGGGCGGTGATGGAGTTGTCCACGCCCCTACCACTCAGGGCAGCCACCTCACACATAGCCTGCGTGACTTGTTCCGTGAACGCGTCGGCCGCACTGGCGCCGTCCGTGCCGAGCTCCGTCAACACCTCCTCTAGCCGCCCGCTACCTTTGCCTGTCAGCGCGGCCGCGTTGGACAGCACGGTGTCACCGAGGATCTCCCACACAGCCACTGCGAGTACGAACTGCGCCGCTTTTGACGAGTAGAGCAGGCGAACGAGCGTCGCCCGCTCGTCATTGGCGTGTTGTAGGAACGCCTCGAACGGCTCCTGGTGATCGTTCACGACGACCGTGCACATGTCTGTGTTGGCGAAGCGATGACTGGCTGTGATCATGTCGGACCGCGTGAGGCTCCTTGTGGGCACGAGACGGACGTCCGCGGCGGAGGTCGCCTCCACAGGTGCGGTCGGTGTGGGCGCGAGAGCGGAGGCAGAGGCAGCCACTGCGGCGTCGCCGAGTGTCTTTCCAAGATCAGGCGCGCGCTTGGCTGTGCGAAACTGGACAATGAAGTCCTGGTACGCGTCCTCTACTGCTTTGCCATCCGCGTCGTCAAAATCGAACCACTTTCGACCGCGCACCCGCATGAACTGCCATTTCCCGGGCAGCAACTTCTGCACCAGCTGCTGCAGTGTTTGTGTCGGTGTGCTGGATGCGGCCGGCGGCGGTGCGGTGCCGTCCGTGCCGATGACGCCTGTGGCCACCGTAGAGGCAACAACTGGTGTTCCGTTGAGTGTGGATGTGGTGTCTCGCACCCTGACGGGTAGAAGCGGTGCCGGGCCTTCGCGCTTAATAGGCCTCGTGCGACCCGTGCGCGGATTGCGCTGAACCATGGCAGCGTAGTCCATCTCGTACAATACGGTACGCACAGTCACGCGGGACATGTGAGTGACAGTGGGCGTGGCTGCGGCTGCAGCATCACTACTGTTGTTCGCACGGTCGCCGGTCTCGCGCGTCGCCTCCGCAGCCGCTGGTGCTGCCGCGTTCGCCTGTTCCTGATCGCGCTTCAGACAGAGGTAGTTGACGTAGCCCTCCTCAATGCGCCGGGAAACAGCGTTGGTGTACGCGTGAAGCCGCCCTGCGCCTTCCCACGACCAGACCACTTTCTGTCGACTCCGACCGCTGCGCACGGGTGTTGGTGTGGAGGACGTCGACGCGGGCGTTATGGCAGCTTGCGGAGTCGCAGAAGTGGCGATGGGCGTATGAGACGCGTTCGCGCCCTCCGCGTTCGTCGTCGGCACATGGTCGGGCCCGACGGTGATCCCATCACGTTGCAGAGCGAGCGGGGTGCCATCGCCAAGGAACGCGAAGCTGCTTTTGCTGGGTGCCTCGACTGTGGGAGGCGCCGCCGTGCCGTCTGCACTCAGACCGCGAAGAAGCTCGACAGGAAGGAGGAGCTGACACGTACCGGTGCTGAAGTCAACCATCAGCTTCGACAAGACCATCGGCGCGGTGTTATCTACGGGCAGCTGGGAGGCGGCTGCTGACGCACTCACCTGTCCCGTCACGTGGTCTAGCGAATCCTCGGAGCTCCCATCGCTTTCATTCTCGACGACCCATCGACGCAGCTCAACGGCTTGCTGCTGTGAGAGGGGAAGAAAGAGGCTGCGCATCGCGTGAGCGGCGGCGTCTGTGACTGCGGTGGTGGCATCGCCCGCCGCGGGGGCGGAGGCGGTAGCCACGTGACGCCATGCCCGATATGCGTTCTCGACGGCCATGGATGGGATCAGCCCGATGTGGAACGGCCGGTCTCCGGGGAGCACAACACTCCACGAGGACGCATACGTGCCGCGATCATCGTCACCGCTGCTATGAGACATGTTTGGTTCTTGACAAGTGGGCCGCTGGCGGGTGAAATGACGGTTTGACGCGAGCGAGAGAGCGAGAGAGAGAGAGAGAGAGCGTAAGGTATGAGGTATTGAGGGACAACTAACGGACCTAATACGCACTCTTCTTTCGATTGGTATTGTTCTTATTGACTTGCAAATGAGCGCTAGTGGCCTTTTCCCCTTTTCTTCTTCTTCCTTTAATGTGCGTCTATCTTTGAATTCGGTGTCGAAAACTTTTCGCAATATTGGGATGTTGAGCTGCTGCCGAGGCGGTTCGCGAAAGGAGAAGATGTGGGGACCGACTAGAGTGTACACGCTTAGTGTGCTACGACAACACAATACTACTCATCTGATACGAGATGACACCAAAAGAAAAAAAAAGAGAGAGAGAGGAGAGGAGAGGAGAGGAGAGAGAAGAGAAAGCAGTGTATGTGCGAGTGAGAGGTTGAAGAAGCGGGGAATATGACGAATTCATTTTGGCGCGTGAAAAATCACGCGCCTGCTACTTTTCATGTCAGTGACGCTGCAGGGCGCGGTCAGGTCAGGCGAGTTGTGGACTCAGCGCGTGAACCATTCGCCCCGCTCTTATCAGTCACTTTTTCATTGTGATGCGCATGCTGGCGTTGAGGCGACAAGGACACGCCCGTTCATACAACGCGTATTCAGCGCGTGTGCAGTAGCGCGCACACAAGGGAGGAGGAGACATGTCAAATTGAGCAGAAAACAAATCCGAACACAGGCATGACCGCACACACACTGCTTGAGGGGGAGAGGACTGCCACTGCTGCGCGACGAAACACTCGCTTGCACTGTCTCTTCGCCCGCCGTTCAACCGTCCTGTTCCTTCTCTTCATCGTCTTCTTCCTCCTCAGATGAGGCCGAGTCCTCTCGATCGGGCCGCGCACCACCTTCACGCTGCAGCGTCGCGGTCAAGGCGCATTTCTCCGGCGTGTACTTCTGTGCCATTCTCCTGGTTTGAGGCAGCGGCTTCAAGCGCACGGGTACGGTCTCGAGCACGCCCAATTGATGCAGCTGCTTGTACATGTACAGGCGACGGTTGTTCTGACTAAAGTAGAACACGGTTGGTGCACCGGAGCCCGCCGTTGCGGGTGTTGCGACGCGACGCTCGGAGGCACCCTCGGTAGCCAAGCGCGGGTCACCGTCCTTGCCGGCGGCGTGTTGTCTGCGTCCGCGACTGCGCGCCGCATCACCGACGGACACATCGCCTTCTTCCTCGCCATCAGAGCTGTCGTCACCGCGCCGTTTACCCTTCTTGTTACCCCGCTTACCCCTTGACGCAGACGCGATCGCGGCGCCATCCTTGGCCTGAGGTTGACCCGGTTTCGCGCCTACATGGCTTGCCGATGACGCGCTGGCCGCCAAGGCCGAGGGGCCACTGCTCGAGAACACAGAGAGCAGGGGCAGGTCCGTGGGCTTCAGCTCACCACGCTGGATCTGCTGCATCGTGCTTTCAATCGTGCGGCCGCAGGAAAAACACGGACGAATTCGTGAGAAGGTGAAATAGATGATCGATGGATCGAGCTGCACGATCTCTTCCCCGCCACCTGCGGAGGACGCGGCAGCAGCGGAGCCGCTCTTCTTCTTGGCCATCCGCGTAACGTTGCACCACTGGGTGATCATGACGATCGTTGGAGGAGGGGGGGGGGGCGGGTGGGACAGTTGCAATGCGATGAACGAGGGCAAGCGTACGTGTGCGTGTGTCAGAGAGTGAGAGAGCGAGTGAGTGAGAAACAATCATGCGTTCAAGAGAATAGCGAGGTTGACTTGGCATGCTCGCGTGACAGAGGGGAGGGACTGTATTTGGTGCGCGTCAACGACGGCCCCCGAACCATCGGCTGCAGAGCCGCGCGACGCTAGCTACGTGGTGTTTAGTGATACATGACGCTTTCGTTCGTTGTTTTAACGTTTTCTTTTGTCGATTCTTCTCCACTCTCGTATTCGGTTCTCCCCCGTGATAAGTGAACATCACAGTTGCTGTGGAAAAGTCCAGATCAGCGGATGCTAAGCAGGCGGAGGAAGAGGGGCAGTGTGCATGGCGCCAGCTACCACACGAAAAGGGTTGATGCGTCTCGGGAAGAACGCATTCTCGCTCTCCCAGAGCGCGGCCGCACGCCTCTTCACGACATGAAGCGCGTCTGCTGCGCTGGCCGCCTCAGTGATCACTGCCGGCGAGGGCGACGTCTGCGCCATCAACGCCTCCCAGGGTGCCTCGCCGTTTGAGAGGAAGGCGAAGGCGCCGTGACACGTATTGCGCTCCGTCAGGACACCACCTAATGGCGGCTTCACAGAACTGGGCACGTAGCGCGACGGCGCGTAATGTGAGCGCGCCGACTCTATCGCGTCGTCGTCCAAGCTCGACGCAGCTGCCTCGTCGTCGGCTTCGGATAACGGCTCCATCTGCAGATCACGAGGCGGTGCATTCGCTAGGGCAATACGCAGACGCATAGCCCCCGAGTCGGTGGCGACAGCGGCCTCTTCCGCTCCATCACGCACCACTGATGTTGTCAACAAGGGCGAGATGAGAGAGGGTGAGGGCGGCGCAGACGGCTGCGGCGAGAGGTCAAAACGCGCATCACGGAAATATTGTATCTCCTCAGAGAAAACGCCGCTTTGTGTCGGCGCAGAAGCTGTGAGTGGCAGACCAAGCATAGCCTGCTCGTGCGTGCTGCCTAGGTGCTCCGCGGGTATCCATTCCACGCCAGGCACGAGCGTCGCTGCCCAGAGCCTCCACGCCGGTCGTCGACGCACGCACATGGTTGACATGAGCAGCTGCCCTGGGTCCAGAAGTCCGAGTGCATCGTACACACGCCGATGCGCGGCGAACACGTCCCGGTACACGTCGGGCTGGTTGGGAAACGGTCGCACAAGCGTTTCCTGCGGTAGCGCCTCCTGTGGCAGAGCAAGGAGTGGACTCGTGAGGGACTCGACGGTCGGCGCCGGCGTTGGCTCTGATGACAGGGGTAACGAGGTGGGCAGCGTGAAGCGCGTCGGTGGGCGTGCTACCAGCTGCGCCAAAGCGCTGACGGACGACGACGACGACGCCAAGACGCTCGGAGAGGTTTCGCTTTTCTTTTCCTTTCCTTCGCCTTCGTGTTGCTGTAAACGAGCCGCATCTTCAGGTTCTACTGATGGAGTGGTCGATGACGCAGCCGGCACGGCGGGTACTGATGGCGGCGGCGGCGGCGGCCAGTGAGGACGCACCGGCACAGACACCGTGACGCGTGGCGCAGAGGCGGCTGAGGTGAGGCGACGCAGCGCCAGTGGCTTCTGCGCACACATCGCCGGCTGCACTTGATTCCAGAGATGATGCGCCGCCATCTCCTTTGCCAGCGGAACCGCCGAATGGCTGAGCTCCACTGCCAGCGAGAGCACGAGCAGATCATATATCTCCGTTAAGCAGTGCTCTACGAGGGCGACCTGACTCTTCTCGAGAAGACCGTTCACTTCCAGCACGGGTGCCGCGTCGTACAGCATCGGCACCATGCCCCAGACTGCCGTGTGGAGCTCGCCGAGCACGGCCTCCACGACGTCTGCCTTCCCCTTTGACGCGGTCTTGGAGAGTCGCGCGGAGACGGGCAGGAGGCGCGCCAGGTGCAGCCTGTCGTACAGCAAGCCGAGCGTCACGTTCATCTCCACCGCATCCCGGAGTGCGTTGAAGGCTGAACTGCCCTCACTATACGCCCACCGCTGATCAGGGAAAAGCAGCATCAGACGGTCCGAGACGCAATCGCGCCAGGCGTTGTCGCCAATATACTCCAACCTCTCAAAGGCGAGTCGGCGACGGTGTGTAAGAGAATTTCCACCTTCGCCATCTGAGGAGGTGGAGGCGAGCGAGACATCGAGAATCCCCAGATCCCTGAGAAGAATGAGGTGCGACACCAGACCCTCCGCCCGCTCAAGCATCGAGGCGGAGGGTGCCACCAAGGATCGCACACGCGGGAAGAGCGGGCTGTCGTACAAAAGCCTCGACCAGACACGCTCCATATGATCAATGGGGAAACCGCGCAGGGCGAGCAGAGAGAGGCTGTCCAACACCACCTCGCGACAGTTGTGATTCAAGGGGCTGGCGCGGTTGCCAGCGATGATGTGCAGACGCGGGTTCGGCGGTGCTTCGATCTCTTCACGGCACAAACGACAGAACGGCAGCGCTTCACGGCCGTGAGGCACCATTGAAGACGACGACGCGCTCTCCTCACCGAGGGACGAAGCAGTATCCTGGCGGCGCTCAGCGAATACGGTGTCATCTCCACCGTCGCCGGCTGCCTGACCATCCAAGGTGTGCTTGAAAAAGAAAGCCTCCGCGGACAACCCAGGGAAACTCAAGCGGGGGGCCCGAATACTGTTCACGCGCGTCGCCGGCGGACCACTGTTGTCGTCGGCATCGAAACTCGCCAAGTCGTCCGCCACCGCATCGAGCGGACTCGCGTAGAGCTGTTGTGATTGCTGGTGCTGGTCTTGGCGACCTCGAGCCCGGTGCGTGGAGGACCACGACGAGAGCGATGAGCCAAAAAACGATGTGGTCGTCACGGTAAATCGTCCGCGTGTGTGTACGGGAGTTTGACCGTGGGCAGTCGACTGTGCGTAACTACCTGAGTGTGCGGGCGAGGAGGCGTGACCGTGCGCCTGTGGACGTGCGAGTTCGACTCTTTGCAGCGCCCGACACACGCGCGAGCTGCCGTAGCACCTCTTCTGGGACGCCAAGGGGCACATTAACATTGTACGCAGCGAAGAGGAAACCGAAGAGGAGGGGGACGGGGGACGGGGGACGGGGGACGGGGGACGGGGGGAACGAAAGAAAACACGACTTGTGAAAAATGAAAATCAAAGACGCGGGTCACGCTACACACGCGAGCGGAAGCGGCAGACACTTCTCTGCCTACGCAGCATGTCAACCGAGAGCGCGCGCACGTGTGTTGGTTTGCATATATAGGAAGAGGTCAAAGAGGAGCGGGAAGTGAGGAGTGCTAAAAAGAAAATCAAGTAGTACGCCGTGTTGGGATCGAATCTGTTCGTATCATCACTACTATTATTATTATTTTTTCTAGCAGGGACAGCATCGCGAGAGGTTGTCGTTCAGCCTCTGCGGCATGTGATTGACGGCTCTGCGCTGTGACAGCCTTCAAGTGTTTCGCGCTCTGGCTCGTCGGCCCGTCCATGTTTTTTTTTTTCTGTTTTCCAACTGAGATGTGTGAGCAGGCGACGTAGGAGAAGAAGAAACGCCAGAGTGATAGAACGAATCAACACACACACACACCAAATAGAGGAGGGACTAAACGAGTGAGTGAGTGAGGAAACGCATCACACTTCCTTTCCGATTCTCTCCCCGCTCTTGCCGCCATGTTCTTTCACCACGCCGCACGCATTAATCAGAGTCATTGAAGAAGTTCTCAAGGTCACTCACCATCTCGGCGTCGTTCCCCGCATCAGTGGACGCCGCCGCCACACTTGACACCTGTGCTTCTGGTGTGTGGGGCATATGCGTTTGAGGATGGGTTTCACCCGCCTCCGCATGCGCGTCTTCTTTGTTCGCATCGTCCGCAACCGCATCATCATCAGCGTCGTCGTCGTCGCTGGACAATGCGTCGAGAAGATGACCGATCAGTCCCTGTGCCGGCGCGTTTGTGGGTGCGCCGCCTGGACGCCCACCACTCGTGCTCGCGGTTACAGATACGACGGCATCCTCGCCCTGCTGTGCTAGCAGCTTGCGGTACGCGTTGTCAAAGCGGAAGAACGCGTCGGCAACCACCTCTTTCTGTCGGAACACCGTCACATACGGGTACGGCAGGTCTTCAGGCATGGGGTCGAGGCTCATGCAGTAGGTGCACTTCACCACAGCAGTACCGGCCTTCTTGTCAGGCGTCACACGCACAGTGTTCTTACACCCACACACGGGACACTGAAACATGGTGAGGGCGTGAATGCCGGCGCGATTGACGTTCTGGTGGTAGTTGCGTGCATCGTAGCCGTGCTCTTTCTTCGTTTTGGCTGTTTGTCCTTTCTTCGCAAGCTTGTTACGCACGAAGCTACTTCCACTTTTGACATCGGCAGCTCGTGGTGGCATCTGGGAACAGTGACAAGCGCGCCGCGTGTGTAGCGCTGGATCTGCTTGTGCCACCGCTCGTTGATTGTATATATATTTGGTACCACCGTTGAGGGCTCTTCAAGATAAGGAGAAGAAACAAAAATAAAGAAAATGAGAGCGAAACATGGAAGGCGGGTGAGCGTGAGAGTCGAATGTCAATTGGTCGGGAGAAGAGGCATCCGTCCGTTGCGGGAAGCCCCGCAAAGCGACATCAACGGGGGGGGAGGAGGAGGGGGAACAGTCGTATGTAAAATGCGGCTGGAACAACAGCGTAGCGAAGGCATTGTCATGCGCGCGACGGACCTTCTAAAGCCATTCTGTGGGAAGTTTTTTAGTTGTGCTCAAACCCTCCTTTTTTTTTGTTTGTGGAATGGGGGTCAGCGGCAGCCGTGCTGCGATTCTCTGTGCGCGGAGGACAACCGCGACGTTTCACACATGCCCAGCCCGCCCCTTCACTGTTCGCTGACCCTGCCTGTGCGCTGAACAGGAGAGAGAGAGCCGGGATAGACGATACGCAAGGGAAGACCCTGCTGTCCTGTGTGTGTGTGTCTTTGGTGACGCTTTTTTTTATTTTATTTGTTTTTCCCTCCGCTTCTTTCATGCGCGGAGCGTAACGCACAACCTGTGATTGCAAACAGCACAAGCACACACACACAAAAAAAAAAAAAACCTGCACACAATAAAAGGCCTATCCTTTGGGTGCTGCATCGCAGCGACTTAGGCGAACAACGCGCCGTACTCCGTATCTTCTGCGTCGGCATCACTCATCACTTCTTGCCGCGGCGCGAAGTGGTAGCTACCATCATCGTCCTCGTCGTTCTGGGCACCGAGATCGACGTACTTCTGCTGCGGAGGTCGCTGGCGCGCATCGAGGTCAGCCAAGTTCCTTCCAATATGCACGGTGCGGCCGTCCGGCATGTGAGCAGACATTGTCGAGCGTCCAAAGCCTGCCCCAGCCTGCGTCTGCTCTGCGCGCTCGCGGTCGAGCTTGAGCAGCGATTCGCGAAATCGGAAAAAGACGTCGACAGCTTTTTCCAGCGGCCGAATCATGAAGTGCTCGTTCTCTCCCACCTTGCACTGGCGGCAGTGGAGCGTCGCCTCGTTGGTCTTGCGGATAATTCTCACCGCGATGCTGCTCTTCGCATCGCACAATGGGCAATCGAAGCGCGACGGGATTTTGTACTTGCTTTCCTTCTTGATGGGTCCGTTATTGGACTTCTTCTTCTTGCCGCCCATCGCGAATACAAAATAGAAAAACTGATGAACCGGAAGGACAATAGCCCCGAAGAAAGAGAGAGAGAGACGCCTCTCTAATACTATGTCCCTGTTGTATGATCTCTGTGCGTTTACCGAGCGAGGAGGACGGAGCAGAAGAGAGAGAGATGAGTTCTTGAAAAAGTGCTATTCCCACAACAACTAGCGCGCGACGTTCGTCGCACCATGTCTTCTTTGAATTACGCCACCTCTGGCTGAATATGTGTGTGTGTGTGTGTCGACACAGACGCCCGGAGGAAAACTTTTACATGCTCCGAGTACAAAGCTCTGTCCTTGATTGACGCTGCGTACAAATCGGTGGCGCACACAGAGAGCCGCACACACCCACGCGTCCAAGGCTTCCGGCTCGAGGAGAACGACAGCATCGCATAGCCATTGTATATGTATGTGATGCGTAGCCGGCGGTCTTCTCTTCAGGAAAATAACTCTGCAGCTTCTTATCCCTGCCCCGGACCGCGCTCTCTCTTCCTGCTTTCATTGTTTTGGCTGTTTAGTCGACGCGTTAAGTTCTTGTTCAGATTAGTCGGATGGTTAACAACAACGAAAAAAAAAAAAAAAGACAGAGGATGGGGAAAACGTGTGCAAACACAGTCATCAGGGACACGGAAGCCCATCGACTCGCTAGGAGCGGCTGCGCTTGTGGCCCACACCCGGTTTCGTTGGTGTGCCTTTATTGGGATGACGATTGGAGCGTTGGCTTCCTCGCCCTTCCTGGTCGGCGCGGGTGTGATGGCGGGTCTGATTGACGCGTTCGGCAGCCTTCGCAGTCTTTGCACTCGCCTCAGCACCGCGGCGACGATGCGGCTGGTGCGGCGGCTTCAGTGCTTGCTGCGGCTGTTGATGTGCGCGTGCGGCAGGCGAGGCGGCACTCTTGGCCTCGCGCAGAGCTGTTTCCAGCGCCGAGGCCCACATACGCTGCAGGTGGTGCTGGGACTGTTGAAGATACTTGTCTGCCTCACGCACCCACCACTCGCCGCTCCCCTCGCGGGGTTCCGGTGGCTCAGTGGCGACCGTTGCCGTCGCATCGCTTTCCGCCTTCGTGGCCGATGGTATTTTCGCCGTCGAGGAGAGTGTCGCCTCTGCGGACGTTCCCTGCTGCGCCGCATCAGGAGAGGACGCACCTGCCGTCACCGCGGTCGTGACAGCGTCTTCTGTATCCTTCTTTTCTTCTCCTGCTGACTCTGGCACGGTTGTGGCTGTTCGCTTGCTTTGAGGCGCGGCGTCAAAGAAGAAGAAGTGCCGCTCATACTTCACGGGCAGAGTGCGTGTCAGCTGCTCACCCAGCACTTTGAAGAGCGCCATCTCGCCGTCCTCCTGCGTCCCGCTAGGCCCCGTTTTACTGAGCAGCACGTGCAAATGTCCGGGCCGCATCGCACGCGCCGTACGACCCGCGCGATGCACATACTGGGAAGTCGACGTGGGCGGGTGGTACATGATGACGTGCCCGATGTTGGGGATGTCGATGCCACGCATCAGCGCATCCGAGGCCACCACACACATGGGCGAGAACGTCGCGTGTTTGCCATGACGCGGACGTGTCGTCTCCTCAGCGCCGCCCGCCGTCACTAGGGCTGCGTCTGTTCCGCCAGCACGCAGAGGACCGAGTAGGGCTCGCCGCCTCTCGCTTTCCGTCGCAAGCGTGGTGAACTCGACGACAGAGCTCACCCCTGCGGCAGTCAGTAGGTGGCCCATCACACGCGCCTCTTCCGCTGAGCTGCAAAACACCAAGATACCCGTACCAGCAAGATCATCTGTCGCCGGGTAAGCCCCATCTGCTGGTTGGCCTGGAGCGGAAGGCTTGGAGGGCGATGAGGCAGCGGCCTGCGGCTCTGTCCCATCCTTTCCCATCTCGCCGTCCTCATCACTACTGAGCGGATCGCGTGCACGCTGCCTCTGCTGCTCCAGCCGACGTGCGTGCTGACGTGTAATCGAGCTCACCAGCTGAACGACAAGTTTCAGCAGCGCGGCATGACGGTATGCGTCACTCACGAACACGACGTGTTCCTGTAGTGTGGGTGGAAGTGCGAAGACAGTCTTGAGGAAGCCCCGGCTGCCTGTGTGGATGGCCCGCGTGCCGCTGCCGTCGTCAACATCCTGACCGTGACTGTCGAGGGCGAAGTGAACGCAGTTACGAAGGCGCACCTCGGAGATGCGACCGATGCGCGAGGAGAGCGTCGCGGAGCACAGAATTTTGTGAAGCACACGCTTTGTACAGGTAGCGGAAAGCAAGCGCACGGCCATCGCAGTGGCTGATGATGACGACAGCGTGCGGGTTTCCGCCGCCCGCAACTGATCTTGCTCTGCCTCGAAGCGGTCCACCACTTTGGACACGAAGCTCGCAAAGCTACCCGCGAGCACCTGATCCGCCTCATCGATGATCAGCAGTCGAAGCGAGGCCAAGCTGAACCCGGGCGTGGCACCATCGAGGTGACGGAGGAGGCGTTGCGGCGTGGACACGAGAAGGTCCACCTTACTGAAGACGACAGACCGCGCACCGTGAGAGCCAGCGTGTAACGGACTCGGTGAGGTCGCCATGGCCTCATTGTCTGCCAGCTCTGCCGAGTCATCAGCCATCGGCCCGTCACGCAACCAGCGCGCAGTCGCGTCCTCTTCGACATCACTGCTCATGTCGTCGTCACTGTGGCTGTTGCTCTTGTCATGCGGTGTGGACATGGCAGCACCTTTCGCCGCACGCAGCACTGTCGCGTAGCGCACGAGCTCCCATGATTCCTCCTTGACCGTCTCCACATCCTCGCATAGAGAGGCCGAGGTGATGGAAGTGTTGCGTGTCAGCCGCTGAATTTCCCTGAACACCTGCTGACCAAGGGCCTTGGTCGGAACAAGGATGAGTGCGCGCAAGGCTGTACTATCGAGTCCCTTCTTCTCACACGTAATGAGGCGCAGCGCCGGCAGGAGGTAGCACAGCGTCTTGCCGCTTCCCGTTGGCGCCGTCAAACTCACGTCCATGGGGATGCCACTCAAAAGAGCCCGTGCAACCGTCGGAATGACAGCTTGTTGCACGGGGAGCGGCGAAGGGTACTTGAGTGTGTGTTCGAGTGGGAGCTGAAGCCACGCGGCTTCGCCAAGGCACTCGCACCACGTCGCATGCGTGGCGACCGGTGTGTCCATCATCGACAACGTGCGCAGACAGAGTAAGGACAGGCGGAATGCCACACACGCGCTTGTCTTCCGGGGTTTTGTTCTCACGTACTGCTGCTAATCTGGACAAACCGTGACGGGAGGGGGGGGGGGCGGCGAGGGGAGAATCACAAAAAGATGTGACAAGAAAAACGGCGCGGAGAGTCAAGACGTGAGGAATGAGAAGAAAAGAAAAAAGAAGAGAAGCGATGAGGTGGAGGAGGGGAGGTACAAAACTCTGCATACATCCCAGAAGAGCAGCACGATTGGAAACTGGACGCACACAACTCGACCTATGCGAAGTGAAGAGGAATGGAAAAAAAAAAGATAGTCGCGTTGCACGGACAGGGAAAGGGATACAGCACCTCGAAAGCGAGAGATGCGCGGAATTAGGGACAAATCTGTGGATGGCTTGTGGAACATCGTGTCGAGCAAAGAGAGTTCCGTCAGGGGAACGAAAAAAACGTACACAAACACACACACACACACACACACACACACACACACACACACAAAGAAAGACCAAAAGTACGTGGTAGCGACAGTGTCCGTCGTCAGGGAGCGGGCGGTTTCGTTGTCGGCTGCACGTACTTGTACGCCCCATCCGCGCCCTTCTCGTAGAGGAGCAAATTCTTTGCGGCTGCCTGATTGGCATAGTTCGATCGCAGCACCGCGTCCATGGGCTGCGTGATCGCCATCACGTGCCACACATGACGCGCGCCTTTGACTTCGCGGTGAACATCCGAGTTGGGTCCTGCCACATCGTATATCGGGGAATGATAAAAGTCGCGCATGTGCATGCGCTGCTGAAGAAGCATCGGGCTCAAATAACTGTGCGTTGTGAGATAGAGCGCCGCAGAAACAAAGTTCTTCTGTGGTGAGGACGGCGCGCCAGTGCAGCTGTTTCTTTCTGTTCCCTCTTTGATTTCTTCTGGAGTGCCGCCAGGACTGTGGTGGCTGTGACTCGTTTGGACAAGGCGCGCTTGGCGAAAGAGAACGCCGTCGAAGTGCACTTCCTGCACAGGAAGCCGTCTGGACGCGACAGGCACACTCCACTCTGCGGGCGAAATGTACGGCTGGAAGAAGTCGGCCACGAGTTGGCGATGGGCACTACCTTGCGTAAAGCGGTATCGAAGTGCTTTCGGCTCGCGTCGGTCCGTCGTGAGGCGAAAAGGCGAGCCGGGCGTAGCGCACACCGCCTGCAGCGCCGCAAAGGTGTCCGCATCACGGCACATCATCGGCACCAGCTGGTACTGGTAGTACGGCTTGTGTAGCGCAAGAAACGTGGGGAAGTCTGGTACCATCACATCCTGCGGGAGACGCGGTAAGTGGCGGTGCGCCGGTGCGATGCCGTCCATATTGGTCATCAGCACGAGACGCCGGGCCGCATACCCGAAGAAGCACTCATCGTGGAGATTCTCCTGCGTCACACGCCCGTTCAATTGGAGTGTGCAGACAGGGATCTTGAGTTTGTACGCTTTTTTGACGAGAGCAGCGTAGGCATCCCGTTGCATCCGTCCACTCTTAGGCGAGCGAGGTAAACCAGGAGAGGCGTATCCTCCCAAAATGGAACCAAGAAGAGAAAGAAAAAAAAAATCAGACTCGAGCCAACGAGAAAAGCGATGTTGACCTCAAGCAATACGTGCGCACATCACAAGTGTGATTTTCTTCAACAAACAAGTTCTGACAACGTAAAGGTCGTACAAATAAATGCGGAGGAAGGAAGAATGAGTGAGCGTGGGTCACTCGATGTGTACAGAGGCGATAATCAGTCTGCGCATCAACATAAAGTCAGCGCGCACATAAGTGCGTTCTGCATCAGAAAATGATGGATGTCAGTAGTGCCACGCATCATGTTCGAGGCCAGCGCACACATCCGTTCCGGCATCTCAAGATGGTGTCCGGCCACTCTGATGGGCGAGGCAGCGGGCATGACAACCCGAATGGCGCATGGCCACTCACACAACGGCACATCACTTCATGCCTCTGCTATATATATTGATGTGTCTTGGTGTGGACTTCTCGCAGTGCATCTTGTGGTGAGCTGTTTCTCGGTTCTGCTTCCCGGATCACTTTTCTGTCGGCACATCTATTCTTGATGTGTGTCTATCTACGTAAGCTTCAGCAGATGGAAAAGGGAAAAGAAAAAACAAAACAAAGATGAATCATGCAAAAAGGAAAAGTGAGCAGTAGGACAGGCCCTCATCGACACCTGTATTTTCTTTCGTGAACTACTCTCCTTTTTTCCCTGCTCGTGTCTCCACTCTCGTCTTCTTCTCTCCACAGCTGCGCTTTCAACAGACAGGAAACGATTTATTGTGTGGATTTATGGAACATAGTCTATAAACGTACGTATGTGTATGTGTGTGTGTGTGTGTCTTGTGGTCGTGGTGTGCTTACTTGGTAGACACGCTGTCGTAGCTGCGGAGTGTTGGGATCAGGCTGAAGCGAGCGCCTCCACTGCGGAAGATTTGCTGGTGCAACAGTGCCAAACTAATGGCCCGTGGCGGTGTCTGGAAGGCTTGCTTGCGGCGCTTCGCCAACAAACGGCGATAGGTTGCCTGCTGGTCAGTTGTCAGCGACTCGAACGACCGGGCGCGACTATCCACGCGCGGACGATCGATATCGACCACATCAGGTGTGTACACATCTGATTTGAGGAGTTCGCGGAGCAGGCTTTGCGGGTACACGCTCGGTGGTAGAGAGAAGTGTAGCTCTAGACAGCTATCGTTACTCTGTGGAAGCCAATACGGTGTTGCAGGAAGTGGCAGTGACCGCGCAGCACTGGCGAAGCCCGAGCGGTAAAACGAGCGACGACGTGCTGCACCACGCGGCACGGGAAGGGCATGTGAAGGTGTGCGCGTGTGTTGTTGTTGTTCCGTCTTCAGTTTCGCTCGCTCACCGGATGGGCCTACCGTCTGCGCCGCTGCACGCTCCCGACGGCGAATTTGAACAACATTGGGCTGAAGAAACAGCGGCTCCGTACGCGATGAGGACGCGTTGCCACTCAGCGGTGGCACTGCCCCCGACGTTCCGCGCGCGTCCGTGTCGCAAGGGGTGCTGCCACTGTCCAGCGGCTCCCGACTGTCGACGAGCGAGGCGCCCCAGCGTTGGTACGGATCACCAACCACACCTCGCCGTAACGCCCACGACTCGATGTGCGGGCGATACAGAGGCGATCGGTAGCCACCTGCAATGTAAAGCCCAAGTGCGTTTCCACCCTGTCGGCGGAGATCCGGCCGAATATGGCCTACCTCCGCAACATCGAGGTCCTGGTGATCCTGATCCTCCTCAGATGCATCTCTGGCAGCGCGTGGGGACACACTGAGTGGGTCTGCGGACGGCGTCGCGCTGCTCAACTCCTCCTCCATGAGGCTAAACGTGGGCGTGAGCATGCGGTACGGCGCGTTGAACTCACCTGTGCCGCCCTGTTGCCGCGGCGGCTGCGGGAAGTCAGTGGGGTAGAAAAGGTTCCACTGACGTTGCTCAGGATCGAAGAGAATACCCATTCGCTTCAACGCCACTATGTAGAGATCGGTTGTGTGGTTGTCTGGCAGCTCCACACCGGCACCAGGAATAGGGAGAAGCACATCGTGAGGGCTGTAACGTTGCTGCTCGACATCACGGCGTGTGATTCGTGTGACCCCACTTGCTAACTCACCATCTCTGTAGACGAGGTCACCTGGCAGGACACTAAATGTTCCGTAGCGTTGTAGCCGCTGGTTGCAAATATCATTCCAAACAAAGGACAGGAATTCCTGGATCAGCATGTGACATGCACGCGGCCCAATCACCTTGATGAACGCCTCCGCACACGGATCTGTCAGATCCAACGCGCTTTGCGGTGAAGTACCAATATCCAGGCTGGGCGTGATGGAGCTCTTGCTGTGACTGCCACGACCTCTGGCACCCAAGAGGTCATCATCGTTTTCCTCTTGAAACAACAAGGCTGCCTGAATCGCGTTGCTTAACACTTTTTGCAGCGCGGTGCCGTGTTCCGCGACAGAGCGGCGGCCATGATCCTTTGCGAAGTCCGGCAGATGAAGGCCCATCCCTTTGGCATTCAAAATGTTGGGAAATGCAGAGCCCGTCCGCAGCCGCTCTGCAGCCACAGCTGCATCAATATAGAACTGCTGCACAATAATGTACGCAGCAGCGCGAAACTCGCCCTTGAGTAGGTGGAGGCCGGGGTGCATGTTCATCTTTGTGTATGTGGCGAATCGACCACTACCGAAGTAATTAATGAAACCTTTGCGCTCCAGGGACACTATTGCCGGCCGCACCAGGGGGGCATCTCGCCTGGTCACCTTGCGAAGTTTGATATCGTACGCGTAACCATGGCAATCGCCCGCTGCCAGGTCAAAGCGTGACGCTTCTGCTTCCATGTCCATGCACATCAGCTGAAACATCGCATCAGGGGCAAGATTGTGCAACTGCCGACTGGCCGCTGACGCTTTTTCGGACTTTCCACGCTTGCCAGTACGCTTCTTCGCCTTTCCGCTTTTTCTTCCACTGTGGGATGTGGTGGGCGAAGCAGAAGAGCTATCCCCGTCGCCAGATACATGGGTATCGTCGCTGCTGTGGATAGCGCTCTGCACCAACGCGACCTGCTCCATGAGACGCGCGTTGCTGGCTACCGATTCACTGAATACGTCGCTCGGGTCAACGCGGTCGTGAAATATTAATTTGGCATCACTCAGCTTGTAGTAGTGATCTTGCCAAAACTGCCGCTCGTCCTCGGTGACGGTTAAGAAGTCGAATTCTTGGCTCTCTTGGTACGGCTTGAACCGACCGCTCTGATCGCGCTCAGAAAAGGCAGCGCCGACGCGATGCCCTAGACGGCGACGCGACAGCTGACGCATAGATGACGCATGCCGACTATGAGTGGGCTGAAAAGATAAGTTTGGTGGCAGTGACTGCAGTACGAAGTGCGAGTGACTGTCCGGCGCCACCACTGTGCCAGAACGGTCAGTGAAGTAGTCCGTTTCTTTGAGTGCCTCGATAAGTGTTTCAACGTGCGCAAGACAGCTTCCACGGATGCGAATGCGTTGGTAGCTGTGCGTGCTATTCTCTATGACGCCAGCATGCGAAACAACGATCTTAGGTGCATAAAGAACAGGCACCGCCTCTGACGTATCAACCCCCTTAAGCTCCTGTAGTTCATCAACAACCGAGAGACGGAGCATCTCGAGGGTTTGTACTTGCATCTCCTGCAGTGCCTTGGTGAGATCCTCAACCACCATGTTATGTGGCAGCCCGCACCGCTCCAGCAGGCACTCTACAACAGTAAAGTCAGCGGCCATGGGCACGTAAATGTTCTTCCTCTTCTTCTTATCTTGCTTTGCAGCAAGCGCAAACATGTTCCGCGTCGTGCGCAGCGAAGACTCGGGGGCGGATGTCGTCGTTGTCGTCATCGCTTTGGTTGCCTCCTTCCTCGTTTCCACTTGGCGCACCTCCGCTATGTAATCATCGTTGTCCTGCACTTCCTGACGACGATTGATGGAGACGTACAGAAAATCCAAGTCGCCGTAGACGTGCAAATCCTTGACAAGATGCCCCCAAGCCTTCCACACGTGTGCTACAGCTTCTTTTTTGGCCACATTTGTTGCGCTTTCCTCAGAGTCCTCTTCGGAAAAGACCACACCTGTTTTTGTGGAAATCTTCATCTTGGTCTTTTGCACCCACGGAATTTGAATAACTTCGTCCCTCAGCGACTGAAACATATCACGCTCCCCCTTCGCTACGTTCAGCAGCTCTGATGTCGAAGCGGGTGTTGGCTCGTGTTGGCTCTGCATGATTCGGCCAATAAACTGTCGCAGCATAGCGATACCGTTCATACCCACAGCGCGCTGCATCTGGTACAAATCGGGTGAAAAATACACCTCGACCGATGCGGTGGGCAAGCGATTCGCAGACACTTCATCCGCGCCGACGATGTACTTGGCAATTTGGAACGGAAAACTTTTGATCAGGTCTGGATCGGCTACCAGGCCACCAGCGACCCACAGGGAAAAAGAGATGTCCCCCTCTTTTGCTGGAAAGGTTAGCAACGGATCGTTGAAGGCGCTGGCAATCCCGTGGTCCTTTCTGGTGTACAGGCGTGCTGTCATCTCGACCGGAATAAGGAGGTGGCTCGACGACGACATACTGCGGTAGCCCTTCTCTTTGCCCTCGTTTACTTCGGCTATCAGTCGATCGACTATAGGCTTCTGCTGCTGTCCGGTTGCAACCGTGCCGCTCTCCGCTCGTTCAGTCAACTCCGCCGCGACAAGCTCCTTCATACCGTCCAGCGCTGTGGTCAGTGTATCGAGCACGATCTTGCGTTTTGCCCTGAAAGCTTCCTTTTCCATGTTCACCCTAGGGCTCACAGTGACAGCTTGTGTAGGGTTGACCTCCGTGACGAGCTCGTTTTCATCTCCTCTCGAGGACATTGGCACTTCACTCGGTGCCTCCCATATCTCTCGGACGATGTAGTCGTTGGGTTCACTCTTGGTGTATGCCTGGAAACCCTTAACGGTCGGCTTCGCAAAGCGAGAGATATGGCATTTTCCCTCAGCGGTCATCTTGTTCCGCTGTCTCTGTGCGACCTGCAGCTCGTGGTAGACGCCTTGATTGTGCCGCTGGTGGGCAAGAAGCAGCGCGCGGCGTGCCTCCGGTGTGTCGAACTTGCTTTGTGAGTCTTCGACACTCATGCCTAGTATGAGGCGCCGTAGACTCTTTCGACTCGGCTTCATCAGTAAGAAGGGGGGGGGTCAGTAAGTCTGGGTATTTCTGCGGTCGTGCTGGTGCGCAAAGTGCGTTTGTAGAAAAAAAAAAAAATGTATGCGACAGAAGAACGTTGCCTGATCTTCTGAGTGGCTCTATGCGCGTATCCTTCTATTGGTGTAAACGCGCGTCTGGTCTACACAACTGCTCTGCAATGAGAGACGATGACAACGATGATGAGAAAACGAGAAAAAGAGACGCAAAGGAAAATATACAGTCCGTGTGGTGGTAAGTGAGAGCGATGAGGCAGGACATGACCGGTGCATGGACGTCAACAAGTTCAACGTACCCGTTGAGTGGCAAGCAGGAGCTATGAAACATGCGCACCTTTGAGACCTACGGCACGGTCTGTCCACACTGCTTTCGCCAGTCTTCGTACCTTTTTGCGTAGGACGCTTGGTGTAGGAGCGAAAATCTAGTGAAGGCCTATCAATCGCATAGAGGCAACGCATACGCAGCCATTAGCGTGTACAGATTCCTGCGCCGACATTTCATTTCGCAGTTGTGCGGTTCCGCCATATCCTTCATTTTTTTTTTCTTGAGTTGCCGGCGGAGTATGCGTATGTGTGATGACGAGGTAGAATCCAAAAACAAAAACAAAACAAAACAAAAAGAGTGACGAATAGGTCTGAGATATAGTGTTGGTTGATACTGTTGTTCACTTTTGACAGGGTGGGTTGTTCGCCCGTACTCATGATTTGCGCGTATCGCCAAATCCGTACACATCTTCGATGTGAACGCCGATGCGATCCACCGCGTTCTGCACACCCATGTCCTTGAAGAAGAAGTCCTTCATTTTCCCGTCTGGCCCAACTAGGTACACAGCACTGCTGTGGTCGAACTGGTACGTGTCATCCAGCTGTGGTGCCGCAACACCTTTCGCCTCGCGGGCTTCTTTTTCTTCGTCTGTTTCGTCGACAGACGAGAAGTAGACGCGCCACGCTTTGGCTGCGCGCTCCACTTGTTCCTTTGTTCCGCACAGGCCGCGAACGGCGGGGCCATACTTGGAGACAAACCTCTGAACCTCTTGCGGTGTGTCGCGAATGTAATCGACGCTTAGGAACACTGTTTGTAGGCGGCTGACTTCCTTTTGTGTCTCGGGGTTGCTGCCGTACTCCTTATCGCACGAAGCTATGACTTCTTTGAGGAAGGTCAGATTGCTTGGGCAGACCTCAGAACACTTGGAGAAGCCAAAGTACAGTAGAGACCAGTGATCCTCGAAGACGTCCTTGTCCGTGACCGGCTTTCCCGTGCTCGCGTCGAGCATCTCGAACGGCCCACCCAGCTGTTGTTTTGGCGTCATAGTCACTTCCTTTGTACTTTGAAAATCAGGGGCGAGTTCGGGTGGCTGTTGCTTTCGCATGTCATTCCACGTCATCAGCGTGACGGCAATAGGAAACACAGAGGCACCCATCACCATACCCCAAAACTCGGCTTTAGACCGCGGATACCACTTTGGTCTCGCTTTCCCACCTTGTGCGCCAGCCGCCGCTGACGAGGACTGAGAGCGTGCAGCGCGAAGCGCGCACTGGTGCCGCACAGCATTAGTGGTGATTCCACGCCGCATACTTTTGTTGTGAGTGATTCTTTCGACTTTCTGCTCGTGAGCTTCGGATCGGTTTGACTCGCGGTGTAAGCAACGACGGTGTTCATCGAAGGGAGGATATTGGAGGGGATTGTGGCGCACTGATAAGTCACAGTGCATTGGTGTGCGTGTGTGTGTGTGTGTGTGTGCGTGTATACCCGCACAGGACACCATGCACTCTTCCCACCTGTCTTTGATGGACGGCGCACGTGTACGTGCACTTCTGTCAGTGTGTTTGCAGAGCAGGACGCTTCAAAGGACAGCGGATCATTCAGCGCTGTCGTCTCCGCAGTGAGATTCAATGCATTATCATTTTCTTTCACCATGCAATATACCACTGTACAGAACAAAAACACATACCTTGAGGAAAGGAGGCATGCATACCTGTAGAAGCGATCGCAGAGAGCGGAAAAAGAATAAAATGTGGAGGGCCTTAATACTCGTGTGTTAGTTGATACGCATTTGTGAGGCATTCAAGGGACTTCGTGTGATCGGTGGTATACGAGAACACGACCGTCAGGAGGCTGGTGGTGCCTACGTCTGGCTCCTGCTGCCGGCTGTCCTTCGATAGAGTGTGAAAGCGAACAGCCCACCCTGGTACTTCCTCCCCTTTTATCCATAGTGGCATTGTCATACACAAGCCGTCCACTTGTTCCTGTGAGAAAGGCGTGTCCACGCGGATTTCAACGTCGTTGGGCTGCATGTGCTCAGCGGCAAATCCATATCCAAGCGCTTTCAGAAGAGCCTCTTTCATAGACCAGAAACAGGCAAATGTGACTGCTTGGTGGCCAGCACTCTGCATGAGGACGCTCCACTCGAATGACGTAAAGGCTGCTCTCCAACACTCGGGGTTTTGTCGATTCACTATAGGCACAATGTCAACCCCAACGTTCCCGCTTGCGCTTGTGGTGCAACAAACCCATTCGTTAGTGTGCGAGATGCTGTACGCACAGTTCGACAGGCGGTCGTCGAGAACAAGCGGCCGCCCGTATTTGCTGCGCCCAAGATGGATGCTCCGAATATCTAACTCAGAAGAGTTTGCAGAAGCTGCGGCTACGCTTTCCAGTAGCAGAAGGCGCGCTACAAGCCATGAACGACACGTGGTCAGTTGGTCGGGTGCGGCTTGGGGGGTGGGGTCGGCTGGGGCCTCCCGCACGCGGCGGCCCACGTCGTCCCCGGGGGATAGCCGGGCAAGGAGCGGCTCGAGGCCGGGGCGCGTGGCAGGGCCGCCCACCCCCGCCACCCTGCTCCGAATCGAGGGGCCCGCGGTCGTCATCCGGCGGGTCTGCTTGTTGCGTGGCGCTGCTGTCAGGGGTTGTTGGGGGGGGGGGGGGGGGGGGGGGGGGGGGGGGGGGGGGGCGGGGGGGGGGGGCGCCGCCGCACGCGGGGCCGGGGGGGGGGGGGCGCGGGGGCGGCGGGAGGGAAAAGGACGCCAAAAGCAGCGCGGCCTCGCCGCTGGGGTGAGGGGCACGGCGCCGACATCGGTTTCTGTTCGTTTCTTTTTTCTTTCTGGGCTCACAAGGCGACGAATAAATGTGTCAAAAGAGAGACGGCAACGGATCAAAAAAAAAAAAAAAAAAAGGAGCAATCAGCCGCGCACTTTTTGTTTCTCCCTTGCAGTGCGTCAATGCGGCGCGGCATAGATGATGGTGGGGTTGATGGATGGCAAGCCAAGTCGTTGAAGTCTCTTTTGCCACAGCCGTTCAAGCAGCGATACGAACTGGAATCCAGCCAGCTGTGGTGGAAGCCTTGCCAGCAATTCCATTTCTGAGCTTCTAACAATCTCGTCGACTGGTGCGAGTGCCTGTGTTCTCGCCGTACTGCTCTTGTTCGGGAATGTGACGCCCGGCGGCTTGATAACAACGTCACTGAACCCAATGAACTGAAAGAGTTGCTGTTCCTGGCCGGCCATGAACACCTGCAGCGCTGTCGGATACACAACGGCGGAGGGAATGCCTTGAATGTATGGTGCGCTATTGTCGCGTGTGCGTAATGCCACCGAGGGCAGAATAGAGGCGACTTCCGCCAGGACGATGCGATCCTTAATCAGCTCCCGCCCTTCCAGCAGCACGTCATTCACCACGTGGCTCTCCACGCTAGAGGTGGTGCTGACATTGTCCCAGTCTTGCTGCACTTCAGGCTCGACGATGGTGCCCTCGATCACCGACACACCATCGGCGCAGAAGTACAGGCCGTAGTTTGTGGCAAACAACATACCGCATTGCGGTTGACCCATCGACAGCACGGCACACCGCGCACTCATCATCACCGTGTGCGACTCGTCTGCATTCATTTCGAGCTGCCTAGCGAAGTGGTATGCGAAGCTGGCCTGGCGCTGCGCGATCACCTGGTTCTGCACGTAACCCTTCACCCCATTCCACGCACGCGACAGCCAACCTTGGTTGCTCATGGCGGCACGTACCTGGTCCGCCTCATTGAGGAGTAACATCTCAAACATGGTGTCATAGACGGCAGGATACGGCGCGACTTCGTACGTCAACGTTGCCGCGCAGACACACTTCAGCTTTTTTCCATGCGAGAGGTGCACATTGTAATCGCTCGGGATACTCGGACGTGTGGCAGGCGCTGCAGGCATGGCGAAAAGAAACACGAAGAGGAAGTCAGCGATAGTGAAAAACAAGTGTGTCAAGGAGGAACACAAAAAGAAGTGATGAAGCAGGTGGTGATATCTCCCTCTGTGAAGAAGGACTGAAGGACGTGGAGGACAGAGAGGCGGTGTGGGAAAGTAAGCACGACGGTTCCGCACGAGGTTTTGCCCAAAGGCGCAGACAGTCATTCCCCAACGAATGGGACTGCAGCCACACACACACACATATACACACATATACACAGGTATGGGTCGACCCTGCAGCGAACAATGAGGACCTGGAAACGAGCAAGGGCACCTCATGGGACGCACGCGTGGCCAGGCTCCGGCAACCAAGAAAAAAAAAGGGGGGGGGGCGCCGCGAGAGACCCCCAGCCCTGCGCCGCACATCACACACGTTGCATTCTTCTTGGTCGGCGTACTTCGCCCTGATGGCAAGGGAAATGTGAAATCTACCCGCAACGATAACAGAGGTCACAACGGAAAAAAGAAAAAAAGAAAAAGGAAAAGAGAGCGCCAGAAACGACTTGTGCGGTGCATCACCACACCATTGCCACACACACCCACACCCACGCAAATGCGAATATACATGCACAGTTTCGGACATGGAGCGAAAGCAATTTAAAGGAGAATACAAAGGAGAATAGAAGCAAAGAAGGGGACCAGTTCTCACCATTTTTTTTTTCTTTTCGTTCGTGCTCTCATCCGACTTACCGGACACCGGCAGACTCCATGGCTTCCGCCACAGAGTGGGCCGTGATGGTTGGGGTACCACCGGATGTGTTCTCCGCCGCCATCTCGAGGATTAGCATGAGCTGCTTGATTGGCAGCGCCTGACGGGGCTCGCGGAGGCAGAGTGCCTTGTCGTTTGGCGTGGCGAAATTGATGCCCATGCCCACAGCCAGCTGCGGAATGTCGCTCCACGGCACGTTCGGCACTTGCAGCTTCACGGAGAAGCACGACACCAGCTCCAGGCTGTCCATGATATCGTACTGCGCGGTGGTGGCGATCACCAGGAGCTTCTTCCCCTCCGGCGGCGGGCGCTTCACGAGCACCAGCAGTGCCTGGAGGAGGTAGTTGCTGTACCGACCACCGAGCTGCGAAAAATCAATCAGACGCTCCAAGTCATCAAGGATGATGCAGCTCGCCGGAGACTTGTACGCGTCCTCAAAGGCTTTGCGAATGATGTTGACCTTCTGCATCTCACCGTAGCCGACCATTTCATCCGTGGAGACCACCTTCACGTACGGGAACTCGGCCGTCTCCGCCAAGTACGCAGCCACAGCAGACTTACCCGCACCTGGCTCGCCGTGCACAAGGACGGCAAGCGAGTTGATGCGCTTGCCCTCGCCCTTGAGCTGCTCGACGTAGCGGTGGCACGGAGACTCGACCATGGACCACTGCTGCCCGTACGCGATGATGCCGCCACGCTTGAGGTTGGCGCACTCCTCCTTGGCCTGACCAAAGGCGGGTGTGACCTCCTCAATGGCATGCATGAAGTCTTCGCGGGTGACGTTGAGTGCATCTGGGTCAATAACGTCACCGGGGTGATCGAGGTCAATGTGGCGGTTGAACGCGTTGGATGTCGCCGCACGCACGACGCCTTCAATCTCCGCACCTGAGTAGTTCTTCGTGAGCGACGCGAGCTCCTCGAGGCTGACATCCGCGGCCATGATTTGGTTCTCGCGCATACCACGCGTGTGAATGCGGAAGATCTCCACACGACCGGGCTCGTCGGGAAGGCCAATCTCCACGTGCACCTCAAAGCGACCAGGGCGAAGGATGGCCTCGTCAATCAGATCCAAACGGTTCGTCATACCAATGAGCAGGACATTGTTTAGTGAGTTCACACCATCAATCTTGGAGAGGAGCTGGTTGACAACGTTGTCGTTGACGCCCGTGGAGTCACGCACGGCACCACGCTGCTTGCAGATGGCATCGAACTCATCGAAGATGATCAGGTGAAGCTGCGAGCGATCACCCTTGGCGGCTTGCTCAACCTCCGCATCTGCGAAGAGCTTGCGAATGTTCTCCTCTGTGCCACCAACGAACTTGTTGAACACTTCAGGTCCATTGACAATCTTGGGTTCATGGCAGTTGAGAATCTCCCCAATCTTACGTGCGATGAGGGTCTTGCCAGTACCGGGCGGGCCAAACAGAAGGACACCCTTGACGTGCTTGAGGCCGAGCTTCTTCACGTACGACGCCGGAAACATGCGGCTTGCGAACGCACGACGGAATACCTGTCCGAACTCCGCACGAAGACCACCGATACCGAGGCTCTCGAGGTTGAAGTTCTGCACCAGCTGCGGCTGTTGTGCATCCAGCTGCTTGTCAGACACGTTGATAAGTGCAATCTCGCTCTTTTCTACCGAAAGCACCATCACGCTTGTCGCAGGAGCCATGTAGCCGAGGTCCACGGGGGTGGACTTGTCCGCACTGCGACCCGCTCCGACGGCTTCCACCGTTGCCAACAGACGCAGACCGTTGTCCATCACCACCGCCAACTGCTGGCCGCGGCGGAAGCACTGACCGCAGAAGGTCGCACGCACAAATTCGGAGAATTCTTTGCAATCGAGCGTGCCGCCTTTCTTGGAGGCCACAATGTGCTCGACACGCATGGTCATGGTCGTCGCGTCGGGCTGATTCGGCGCCATAGGGTCAAGGCGCACCGTGTTGCCGGCGGTGGTGGACACGTTGAGCACGCGGCGCTGGATGCTGTTGAGGCCAATCGTACCTGACTGAATCTTCTCGTGTGGCTTCACCGCGAACGGGAAACCGCTGATCATGACAATCCCATCCGAACCCACAGCAGTGCGGTAGTCCATAGGATTGAGGAAAACATTGTTCGTCTTGGTGTCATTGTCAGTAGGGACTGACGCGACCAGAAAAGGACCAGACATGATTGGATGGAGAGAGGACGACAATGTCGGTGCGACGTGGCGTTCGGAAACAGTGCGCGTGGGGGGGGGGGGGGGAAGGGACAAGAGAGAGAGAGAGCGAGAAGAAATATAACGCGAGTGATGCTACGATAGAAAGAAATGTGTCAGCGCTAGGAGAGCAGCAATAATCACTGCATGCATGGACAGCGAGAGAGAGAGAGGGAGGAAATAGTGAGGACCGGCAGGACCGTGACGTGAGTGTGTGATGTGTGTGTGTGTGTGGGGGGGGGGGGGAGGAGGACAAGAGAACCAAACAAACAAAATGAAAAGAGCATTGCGCCTGACTTGTGCTGTGACAGACATCTCCACGAAATCTGAATGCGAAGCGCGCGCACGCCCACGAGAATGCGATGCTCTTTCTTTTTCCTTCTCTAGACCTCTTCGTCAGGACGAGTTATTGGCAACTATTCATTTAATTCGAAGATACACACTTTTTTTTTTTTCCTCTGTGGTCGTGTGGTCGCCCGACAGCTGTCGAACAGGTAGGTCGATGCCCCAATGAGAGATGCAACTGTCACAGAGGAACGGCCAGTCCGCAGCAACGTACTCGACTTTGGCGCTTTTGAGCGCGTCTCATGTCCCGACAATGCAGCTGATGTGCACACACACACAGACACCCAGACACACGCACACACACACACACACACACCCAGACACACGTATCATTAGGATGTTTTTCTGCAGCCCGTTCAGCCCTTCGTGGGACTGAATCTGCGGAGGACAAGTTCATCCAGTTGTTGAATCCTGCACGTGCGGGCAACGCCAGTTAGGACACACCCAGACACCCAGACACCCAGACACACGCACACACACACACACACCCAGACACACGTATCATTAGGATGTTTTTCTGCAGCCCGTTCAGCCCTTCGTGGGACTGAATCTGCGGAGGACAAGTTCATCCAGTTGTTGAATCCTGCACGTGCGGGCAACGCCAGTTAGGACACACCCAGACACCCAGACACCCAGACACACACACACACACACCCAGACACACGTATCATTAGGATGTTTTTCTGCAGCCNGAATCTGCGGAGGACAAGTTCATCCAGTTGTTGAATCCTGCACGTGCGGGCAACGCCAGTTAGGACACACCCAGACACCCAGACACCCAGACACACACACGCGCGCACACATACTATTCGTTGCTTTTTAGTGCGCGTCGTGTGACAATGACGCGTCCTGGAAAAAGAGGAGGGAAGCAGGAAGGAGACACGAGAGAGACAGTACAGAGGAAGAGAGACAGAGAGTAAGTTCTGACGAAGTAGAGAGGGGGGGGGGGAAGGGGACAAAACCACACCGAAACCGTTACGCCACAAAGGTGTTCGCTCCACCACAAGGCATAACACATATCGGACATAGTGCTCGTCCATGCGACGAAGCGGCGCCATTTGAATTCATTTTTCTTCGCAGCCACCCTGTTGTTGTTGTGTTTATTTTGGTACTCTTGTGATTATTTTGACACGCTAGTCGTGTTGAACACATTGTTGTTTTACACATTCCCACGCGCTGAGGAGCTCGTCGAAGCGTGCCTCCGCTTTTCCATCGGCAGCCCGCTGCGATGCACCTGCCGCATCATCAAGAGACGCACAGAGAAGAGGCCAGTATGTCTGAAAGCTCGTACACGTCGGCACCAAACACGCGAAACGCGCGAGCCGCGCTCGTCGCTTCTCGTCCTCGGCGGTCATACAAGCTTCCAAGTCGTCAACGTGAGTGAGGGACGCCAGGAAGGCTCGATGCGTATCGCTGAAGGCATGGCGTGTCGAGTCCGGTGAAGATAGCGGCCATGCTGAGACGGGCAACGTCGGTTTTGTCGATGGCTTGAGCCGCGGTGAAGAGAGACCAACGACCGTCAGTGCGTCCGCCACAAGGTGCCCTTTGATGCTTTGATCGAGGCGACTGTAGTGCGTACTTAGCGAAGGCATAATGTTGACCTCCATCAGCACCGGCTCCAACGCAGCCGGACCAGATGAAGTTGTTGTTTCGAGAGGCCGCTCAAGCAGCACGTCGACACCGTACATCTCGAAGAATGGTGAGATGCCCTTGAACGTACACGCTGGACCACGGGCACCCAGTGCACCGTGACCAGTCACCCCAGGCGCGCCCTCTCGCTCGTCTTGGATCGCGTTGAGCTCTGCACGCACCTCCGGCACCGCAGCAGCGAAAACACGAATGAGCAAGTCTTCGACCCGCTTCATTGTGGCCGCATAGTCGGCATCGCCTACCGCGGACATGTACGCCGCGAGTGCCGCGAGACTCCACTTGGTGCCTGGCCAGGCGTCCCTGCTGGCTGGAGCAGCCCCTGTTGGTGTCGACTTGTTGACAGTGAAGTTGGTGAGATGCGCCATTAGCTCACCTGTTTCCGCAACGGTGGACGCGCTCGGGCCATCCGTGTAGTACGGCGCAGCGGCGATGCGCACAAGCCCTTCTTGGTAGAGGTACAGACGTAGGGGCCAATAGGAGGTAACGAGCACATAGAGACGGAGATCGAATTTGTGCCCGACGATCAAGTATGGCCGCGACACATACCTCTGCACAACCCACTGCCGAGGCAGCGGCGGTGGTGAGTGAGTGGGTGCCGTCCCGCTGCCACTCACATCACTTCTTTCGTCCGCACCGCGCGCGCCGGTGGCTTGACAGATCGGCAAGCTAACCGTGGGGGCTCCACGAAGCAGAAAAATGCCCCGCCCGCCGGCACCGCCACAGGGTTTGACTATGAACAGGTGTCCGACGTTTTCTCGTGCGCGCAGGACCCCAAGGCAGACGTCGGCGTCCTCTGGCAGCATCCATGATTCGGGAAAAAGCCGATGTGGAAGCCGAGGATGGAAGCTCGCGTCTGACGATGCGTCCTCGCGCTCGGCGCCACACACAGGTTGAGAGCTGTGCACAGCGTTTGCCCACCGTTGGACTGCCTCTGTCAACATCTGGAGCAGTCGCCCCTTGTGGCCTAGTCGCCGCGTCCCTGGGATGTGATTTATCTTCTGATGGCGAGTCAGCGGTGTCTTTACGTACTCGCTACGCAGAGGAGGCTTGACCCACTTGAGCGACCACGAGCTTTGGTCCATCAACGCCTGCCGTGCAGGCACGGACGTGAAGCCGTTGAAGGCCATTGTGGCGAGTAATGCGGTGAAGGGCGTCGCGTGTTCGGATAAAATATAGCGGAGCCCTTGATAGGGGCCGCCATGCCGTGATACGCGCTTGACAGCGACGGTCTCTTCTGCCACCTTTCCTTTCTCTTCACCTCGACCCGCCTGCCCGCCCTGCCCTACGAGCGCATCCTCCATGCGCCGCGCAGCATGGCCTTTCTCCAATCGTAGGATTGTGATCGTGTCGCGTGCGGTGTCCTCAGCTGCGTGGCTGAGTGCCCCGGTACGCGGAGACAGTGGACGGACGTAGATGTTTGATGGGGGGATCAGCGAAGTCTCTTGCCCTTCGTCCCCACCAACAGCAACACCAGAACTCAGCTGGTCATCGTGACAAGAGCGGTCTGCGGGTTGAATCCACATGACGGCACGACGCTGCGGGAAGCAGCTGAGAATGAGCTGTACATCATCGGATTCTGCCGGAACTGGCCCTTGACTCTGCCCACTTGTTTCGCCTTTAGCGAGCGGCAGTTGTGGTGGGGATGAACAGGAAACAATGACGGACAGCGCTGCTCGAACGGCTTCCTTGACTTGGTCTTCATCTCGCATCATCGAACTGCGACGAGATACACATCCAGATACACAAACACACCCAAACAAACAAAAAACAAACTAATGGAGAGAGAGAGAGAGAGAGGAGGCGGCGGAGAAGGGGAGGGAGTGTGAAGTATCGAGGTGAGTCGAGCTGCAGTCTGTGAACAGACCATCAACAGAAGCAGCATGGACTGATCCCTGTATTTCCCTTCGTACCCGTGTCGTTTGTACCGTTTTTGTGTTCGTGTAAGTGTACCCCTTACGATGTCTTATGCTTCTTCGCGTACCGCGAATAACTGCTTTGTTGTTGTTGTCCTGCGTTACATACTCGTTACGTGTACTAACCGGGTAGGTAAACGCTACCTTGCCAGAATATAAAAATAAAAAAAGATTAAATCCGCCGACCCTGCATTTGACAGATTGTTAAGCTGCGGTCCACACAAGAACACACACACACACACGTGTGTGTGACGCCGCGAACCGGGAAGGGAGAATACGAGAGTAAAGAGGCGGAGCCCTTCTACCAATCTTGGTCACCGTCGTTATTTGTGTTGTCATCATCGATGTAATCTTCGTGACGGTAGTCATCATGCATCTCCTTCACATCCTCGAGACGTTCCGCCCAGTCGTCTTTTTCCATGCCATAACTGGTCGCGAACAGGTGTGCCTTGTGTCGCAGGATCTTCTCGCTGTGCGTGACAATGTCCTGCAACATGGGGGCGCTGTTGAAGGTGGAGAGCGTGTGCGCGGCAACGTCTACACCGACCACCGCTTCGCGCAGCTCCTTTCCCACTGGCAGCTGCGCTTCCAGACGCGCGACGTCTTCCTTTGGAAAGAGCAGGTGCATCGGAAACGTGGCCGAGAGTGGGTAGTTGGTGCGCGTCAGCAAAGGTAGGTACGTGCTTGTGCGCAAGGGCAGCGCATACCGCAGCAGCGCCTCGCGTGCCGGATACGTGCGGGATGGCAGCAATCCAGGACCCCGCAGCGTCACCGCGTGGCCCATGACCCGTCCTGCTTCTGAGGTCGGCGAGCTCCTCATCGCGTGCGTGAGCGGGACAAAACCGCGACCCCACTCGCCTACCGCCGCCTGCCTTTCGTCTCCCCTCGCGCCACCGAGCAGCGGCACCCCTTCTAGGCATTCCCACAGGTCGCGATGCTGGTTGCCAGCGACGCGCACGGGCAACGCGCCCATCAATGCCGCCACTCGCAACGACGACGTCGGGCGTACGGTGCGCTGCCACTCGCTCAAGTAGTAGACTGGCCCATTCGATTCACCAACGGCGGGCGGGGGCAGATCTGCCGCACGGCCCCGAGCTGCTCGTCTCCCACGTGATGCGTGCGTCTCGGTGCGACGCTCATCATCATGCTCTTCGTTCTCAGCGTTGCTGCCAACGGGTTTCTCAGCTCCATCACGAACGCCGTAGAGCGCCGTGTCGGCGATGGTGGCTAGGTATTGCGCCGTGGCCGTGTCGTCCTCCAGCCACTCGACAAGTGCTGCGTCGCGGCCATCGGCCGAGGTGCTCTTCTCCGCACCGTGGTGGCCCTCGGGGCTAAAGAAGCGCTCCCACTGGCCCATTTCCACCGGGACGTAGAGCGCAGCCGGTGAGGCGGAGAGACACGAGGTGGTGAGCAGGCGGTTGAGCCACACCTCCTCCTGTCGGCGCTCCGCAAAGGCGACGTGCGAGGCCATGAGTGGGTCCGTCAAGGCAGTCGGTAACGCTGTGAACGTCGTGAAAAGCGTGACGGGAATCTTGCTGCCCTCATCCTCCCAGAACGACTCGAGCGCGTTGTGCGCGACACCCGCAAAGAGGGAGTCCCCGTCCACGAACGTCTGCAGGCCCTGCATGTGATCGGCGTCCTCGACCTGACGTCGCAGGGCATCGCAGAGCTGATCCACTTCAGGGCAGGCACCGGTCCTCAAGTTCCGCAGACCAAAACCGACACTGTGCAGAAGAGGAATATCGCCGGCGCCGTCCACGTGATGAAGCGGCTGAAGGGCTAGGACACTGTCGCGGTCAAGCCCAGTCGTGATGTAGCGCCACCACGGCACTGTGCGATCGCGCAGACGAAACAGACGCCGCTTCAAACGACGAAGTGCGTGCTTGGAGAGGGGCTTCTGGTGCACAGGTGTCACCTCATGCGCATCGTTCTGGCCGCGCGCGTGTGCCTCTGCCTGTGTCTCTGTCGCGTCGGCGTCCTGTGCCGCCCGGAGCTCGGACTCACTCTGTGGGATGAGCCTCGAGTACTCGTAGCCGTCTTCACGGAGGGTGACTCCGCCTCGCTCCGCATCTCGTTCTCGACCCTCATCACCCTCTTCGTCATCATATTCGTCTTCCTCTTCATCAGTGCTCTCGAGGTGGACTTCTCCACGATCCCACCACTGACTTTGCAACTGCTTTGCCAGTGTTTGGAGTTGTCGCTCTTCTCGCGTCAGCGGCGCCGCGCCAGACGGCTGGAAGAGCAATGATGCGGTCGTCTCTTCATCCGCCCCGTTCTGCGCTTCATCACGATCTTTCGCGTGTGCGAGGTGCTCTTCGACATCCTGTACGTCTTCAAAGTTACTCGCATGTGGCGCGTCGAAAAGGAGAAGTCGCGGTACGCGGACGATGCCCCCGCTGTCAGTGGTACCCCCTTGAGTGCGGCTGGTGTTCTTCTCGGAGAAGAGTGTGCGGTGATGCTGATCGTACACCGAGGTACCGTTGGCCCACTGCGCCGCGACCAGCGTGGAATAGTTGCCGAACGCAACGGTCACAAGTTCGCGTTCAGACATGACTCCTCTGCGACAGTAAAAAACAACAACAACAACACCCGCAACAGCGAAGAAAAATAATAATAATAATGGAACCACCACAAACAAAGGTAGGTGGTGGAGAGTGCCTGTGCGTATGCCAACAAAACGCCTAATATGATGCGGGTCGCTGCTAACACGTCATCCACACAAGGAGCGGTGCGCGTGAGAGGAGGAAAAACACACAAACAAGGCGAGCAAAGAGGAGAGCGAGAGAGAGAGAGAGATAGGGAGTCGGTGTGGGAACACGCTAGTTCAATGGGTACACGGGCGAACAGCCTTGCCTTTTTAGACAGTTTGGTCGTCCTACCAGGAAACCTGTCAGGACCTGTTGCACATACATCATCATCTCGTCCACATGCTTGGCACCGGCACAGGACACACCGCTGCTACTGTGTGCTGTGACTGGCGCCACGGCAACTGGCGTTAGAATGGCAATGATACCAGTCAACTGATCAGTGAGCATCAACGTTTTTTTTTTTTTTTTGTGTGTGTGCGGTGCGCATTGACCTAAGGACACACAAGTCCTGCCTGTCTGTACAGAGCGACGGATAGAACACATAGTTTATGTGAAGCTCACCGACACAGACGACACCAAGGAGCCGCTTAAGGGGAGAAAAAAAAATGCAAATATAAAGCATCCGAACAGAAATCGTGGAGCGATATATATCAACACTGCATGTATGGAGACAACAATTCAGGGTGCAAAGAAGAAAACTGTGTTAAATTGAAAAACAAGAGCCGGTGGTGTTAATGACGCATCGACCGCGAGGCGCACAAGGAGGCTGTCAATGAGAGGGGAGGGGGAGAAAAAAAAAAGGATGTCATAAACGAGACAAATAGCGAATTGTGGAAATGTATGACCCGATCCAACGGATGCGAAGAATAAATAAGAAAAAAAAAACAAACAAACCGATGTCAGGTAGGTTTTGCGGTGCTTTCTTTGCGTTCTTCTTTTTCTTTCCGCGTGTATTCCTGAGCATATCCAACACATCAAGTCACACGATTGCTGTATGACCGTTTTTTTCTTTTTTTGATGTTGCGACACAGTCCGACAGCGCCGCGCGTTGTTGTTTAGTGGCTTCGTTCACGGCCGTGGCCTTCCTGCATCGCCGGGTGTGGCTCTTCACCTGCACCCGATGACAGCGCAGGAGGAGCGGCGGCGGCCGTCGCTGACGTTGAGTGTCGTACGTCCTGACTGCCGTGCATCTGATCGTGCGCCTGCCTGTCCGCATCACTGTCTTCTTCCACTTCATCCTCTGTCGAGTACTCGCAATCGTACTCATCATCGTCGTATTCGGATGAGAAACTGCAGGAAAAGAAGAAGGCCCCTTCGTCATCTTCAGGTGTTCCATACTCGCTGTTGCCGCCAAGTCCGCAACCGTTGTAATCCTCGGTGGCGTTGCTATCACTCTGATAGGAGGTCGAAAAATCACTGCCGCTGTCATTCGCGAGGCCGGCAGGGTACTCTCCGGCGGTATCGCGCACCGCGGCGTACTTGTTCAGCTTGTACAGCATCTCCGCACGCTTGACGATGCGTTCCGCGCGGGCACTAGTGACGTTGCCTTGTAGCATCTCGTGCCTCAGCAAGTCCTGCGCGCTCGGTCGGTTGTTCGGGTCCAGCTCCAAGCAGGATTTGACGAAGTCGTACACGAGCGGGTTGCCGCTGAAGAGCGGTGAGAGATCCGGCGTGTCGGTTAACTCGACAAGATACTTCATGATGCCCACACCGCGCGCACACTCCAAGTGAGCGAATGGGGGATGCCCTGTCGCCATTTCCAGCACAATGCAGCCGAGGGACCAGATATCGGCCTTGTAGTCGTACCCGACACCCGCCGTTTCGTCGGCTTGGAGTACTTCTGGCGCCATGTACTGCGCTGTACCCGCCAAGGCGTACAGAAGCTGGCCTGGTGCCAGGTGCTTCGCCGTGCCAAAGTCCCCGATCTTCGTCCGTCCACGCGATCCAAGCAACAGATTCGCCGTCTTGAGATCGCAGTGCACGTAGTGCTGGCTGTGGATGTAGGCGAGACCGCGACACACATCAGTCAAGTGCTGCACGAGCTCACCGAGAGGGAGACCAACGCCCGCCTGCTCGCGGATCTTGTTCTGCAGCGTGCCGCCCGTTGCGAGTTCCATGAAGAGACGCAGAACAGTGTTGCTCTCCTTCTCACAGAAAAAGTAGTGGATTATATTTTCGTGCTGCAGCGATGTCACGGCGAGAATCTCCTGCACCACCTCATCGGCACTCGCGTCACTGCGCAGCTGCAACCGCTTCATCGCCATGTGACCAGACGTGAGCATATCCTCCACCTCGAACACTTCACCGAACGTACCTTTGCCGATTAAGCGTAGAATGCGGTGACGACCCTCAGAGGCGTTCTTGAAGGCCTGTCGCAGCACCTCAATCCGCTCCACCTCGGCACGCATCTCCACCACCATGCGCTCGGCCTCTTGCATGGCTATGTGGACGAGCGCACCGGAGCTGTAGTACGGCAGCTCCACGACCGCGTTGCGATCGAGCAGCTTCTGCACGCGCCAGTCGCTAAAGTCGTTACTAATCACCACAAGCACGACGTGCGCGGTGGCGTCGCGAGCCTCGTCAATGGGATCGGTACCCTGCACGGCATCGTAGTCGGACGGCGAGAAGTCTAACAGCAGAGGGTCCACCATGACGATGTCTGGGATGTCGGACTTGTCCTCCGTAGAGACCTTGCGGATGAGCTCCTTGAAGGACGTGACTGGCACCACCGCGTGCTGCCTGGCCCAGAGGATCTGGCAGAGGCGATTCTGCTGCGCTTGGTTGTTAGTGGCGACGACGACGGTGTATGTGCGGCCGAGCTCACCACTGTTCCCATCGTTTTGCCACACGCCAGTACCGTCTTCGCTGGTCGCATTCGGGCTTCCGTTCTCGCCCGGCTCACCGGCGCTGCCAGGCACCTCCAAGAGTGGGAGTTCGAGGCGAATGCAGTTGTCATCCACGTCCGGCCGCGTGAAGCCGTAGAGCTTGCCGCCCATCTCCGCCACCGACTTCTGCACCTCCGCCAGCGCCGCTCCTCGCAGCTTGGGACACTGCGTGAAGGATGCCTTCGTGGAGTCCGTCGCCAGTGGCGAGCACTCCAGCGGGTCCGTCGTCTCCGCACCGTCCGCGATGTCGAGACCGCGGTGGAAAAAAGGGATGGTCGCGCCGGTGTCACGAATTTCGAAGCGAATACGGCGTAGCGAAGACGGGGAGAGGTCAACGGTGTTGCTGCCGTTGCGACCACCGACGCTGCCGTTCGCGGAAGCGGCATCAAAACTGTTGTTGTTCGCGCCGCCAGACAAGCCGCTCACCGTGATTGGCCCACTTGACTGATGCCCAACCGCAGCGGGTGCGGTGGCGATGCTGGAGGGTGACCACGATGGTATTTCGCCCCTGTTCCCGGGCACACCAGAGAGCAGACCAAAGTGCGCTGCCATCGGCTCCACCGCGCGTACCGAGAACTCCACAGCCACGGGCAGTCGGCGACGTGTCGGGCTGGCCGCCGGGATGGGGGCCGTATCCGCCCCTTGGCCGTCGTCCGCGTCGGCAGCGGCGTGATGCCCACTGGCCACCGCCTCGTCACCGTCGCCTCCAGTCATCACGCTTGTGGTGGTGGTGGCGCACTCGACCACTTCGCGGGGATGTGCGTACGCGTCACTCACAAGCATGCGCAGGATAGCACCGATCTGCTCGACATTCATGAAGATATCTGTCTTGGGCTCGACCTCATCGAGGTTGCAGAAAAAAGAGCCACCATTCTGGGTGGCGAGCTCTGTCATGTCAATGATGAAGCGACGCATTAAGATCGGCACGCGCACAGCATGCCAGTTGTCATGAACGTGGTCCATATTCAGCGTAGAGAAGTGACGGAACTGCTCCGTCAAGGCGAGGCACGCCTCCACGTGGCCGCGTATATGGCTGACATCCTGAGCTGTCACGGGTGTCGCACGCGTTTCGACTTCACGCACGCTGAGCAAGAACGACTGAAGCTGCGGCCGCATCGACCCTTCAAGCCACTTGGCGACGTCGGCAGCGTAGCTGCTGGCTGGTCGCTGCTTCGCCTCGCGACCGACGAGCAGCAGCACCTCCGCGGTATCGGTTGAGATGGACGGCACCACACTCAGCGCGAGCCCGACACTGTAGATGCCTGCGCGCTGACGAAAGGGAAGCACGTGTTGCTTGTCGAGACCAGCCGCGACGTACTCGGGTATGCGTCCGGCGTAGGTCTTGGCCTGATCGAGTGCGTTCTGCAGGCGACCGCGCGCGCTGTGCGATGCGATGAGATCAAAGATGCTTGTCCCCACGGCGTCAAACAGGGGCACACCCGTGACCGTCTCCGCCACGTTGTTCCATCGAATAATGGTGCCGTCCGCCACGACACTGATGAGAATATTGCCACTGGTAGAGAACGCCACCATCGGGAAGCGGTACATTTTCTTGCGACCAGCGAACACGACCTCACCGGCGGCATCCACGCGGTGATGCAGGAAGAGGCGACTACTTCGACCGCCGTCCGTTTGGTGGTGGTGACGGCGAGAGCTGTGCTTGTATGTACCCGTCGTCGCGCCGCCTGCACGCGCGAAGAAACTCGCATCCATCTGGCTTGCGGTGGAGGCGAAGCTGTTGTTGTGGGTGCGCACGAGACTATCCGTAATGACGCGTGAAAGCAGTGAGCGACGGTGCTTGCCTTGTGCGAGGTCGGAGTTGGCAACAATCAACATACTCTGGGAGCGACCGTACGACGTGTTGGCTGTGCGCGTGGCGCTCCCAAGGACATCGTCCACAGACGACTGACCGGGACCGGCGTGCGCTGCCCCGCGCCCGTGCCTTTCCTTGGCCTGCCGACCACCACCACCGCTCCCACCTCCGCCACTGCCGACACAGTTCACGCCACCCTGTACACTCGCTGCGCGTGACAGCAGGCGCCCGCGTGAGAGGAGACGGCGCAGCTCGGTCTTGGCCTCTTCAGATGCGCGGGATTCAAAGTACTGGTAACTTGGGCTCATCGCAAGGTGGTACTTGAGACTGTTCAGCGTCGCGCGTGATGTGAGTACTTCAAAGTGAAGACGACTGACACGCGCAGTGCGCACCGCCGTGACTGCACGGACCGTGAAGATACCTCGGCACTTAAAGATGAACTCGACCTCGCCAACAAGTGCACCTGTAGACATGACCACGGTGATGAGTTCGTCACTGTTGTTGGTATTGCCTTTGCTGTGACCGTCAGCAGCGCTTCCCGCGCCATCCATTGGGCTCACCGTCCTTTCCTGAGGCGCGAAGGCACCAGTGGCGTCGGCTTCGCAAGTGCCCCCTGCATTCACCACAGCGTTGGGCTCTGCGGCAGGCGGTGTGGAATCGTCCTTCGCGCCACGTTGGACCCGATGACCGCGCTTGTGAGCTCCCAGCGACGCCAGGGTCTTCGGCGCGGCCTCTGCGGCGCCGCTCACTTTCGTCGTCGTGTCCTCTCCGCCATGCTGGGGGGTACACACAGTACGCTCTGTCGCACCCCGTTGGTCGGTCGGACTGGTCAGCTCGTGACCCGGCGAAGGGCCACGTGTGATACACTTGATGTGCGTGACGGCTCCCAGCGCCGCCGTGACGCTCTCCGTCGCGGGTACCGTGGCGCCAGCTGGGATCGGCGCCGTGCCTTCCACCGTACCTGAGAGGACGATGTACATCCACTCCACTGGCGCATGCGACTGTTGCAGGATGGTACCCGCACGCAACGTGCACGGCTGTAGCGCCCCAGCGAGTCGCTCCTTCACGTCCTGCGGTAACTTCTGTAAAAGCGGCGAAGAGTTGACGGCGGGCAGGAACATCTCACGGCTTCCAGCGCGACCAGCCACGATGGCTTCGCGGTACATGGCCTTGGGAAGAGTAAAGATAACTGCGTTGGGCGAGGTCACGGTGAGCGTGGTGCGGCTGCGCTCGAGGCTGTAGGAGACTTCGACCTCGCCGTAGAAGCCGCCACGCCCCACGGTGCGGCGTACGACTCCACGGAAGGCGATCGTGATGGTGCCGTGGAGGACGAGCAACAAGAGATTCAACGCGGGCTCACCCTCACGCACAATGACGTCGCCCTTCTGCAGCTCGCGACGCGCCATGACGTGCGCGAGACCAGCGGTTTGCGATTCGTCCAAAATGGCAAACACGTCGTAGTGGGCGAGCGCGTTCTCGACAAAGGTGAGCTCCTCTCGTGAAGGCGCAATACACTCGGAGGGCTCGCTCTGACCCGCAGCAGGCGTACTGAGCGGATCCTCCGCGTCAGTTTCGGGAGTAGCTGGCAGTGCCGACGATGCGCACGCGTTCGACACCAATTTTCCTTCGGTGCATTTCTCACCACCACCGTCTTGTTCCCTGCTGCGAGCCTCGTTCCCGTGGGACAGGACGTTGCCGCCGCCACTGTCATCTTCCCCTCCGTTCTCTTCATCGGGCGTTGGTGTCATTGGCTTGATAAGTGGTACTTCAACGGGGTCACCGGACCCGGGGGCCGGTGGTAACGCAACGTGCGCGGGGACGTGGTGCGCTGGCGAGACGCTCTGATCCCCAGTGGTCATTTGACTCACTGTACACAGCGAGGGATCACTGGACGCCGCCACTGTGCCCACTGTGATCAGGTTGGATCGGGTCGTTGCTTCGGCACATCCATTCCGGTCATCGTCGCCAAGGCTCAGCGGATAGTCCACGGTGTGATGGACTGGGCTTGCCTCCTGGCTCTCGCGGAACGAGTCAAAGTCGATGATCGCGTGGCGCAGCGTCATCTCACCCAGTTCGAAACCCTCTGATGTCGGCTCACGTGGAAGAAGGTATTGACTGTGTTCTTTGACGCTGGAGTCGTCGCCGCCTGACGCCCGCCGCTGGACATCCCGCGCCCGCCTCTGCTCCTGCTCCACCGCCTCCGCCTCCACATGATCAGTTTTCCCTTCCTTGTCGGCGCCGTCGCCGTCATCGCCGTCGCTGTTGAAGTGACGAATACGCTCAGTCATCTTTTGGCTGACCTCGCGTTCGGTACGCTGCAAGCCTTCGTAAACCTCTGCGATCGTCTCTACCAGCGACGAGACTCTCTCCTCCGTCGTGCACATTTTTCCCGCCTCTGCCTTGGTCATTCCCGGTGTGGCAGCTCCCTCAACCTCATCATGCGTGCGGCCGCGGTCGCTTTGTGCGAGAGGCTTGTCGGTAGCCTCACCACTCTCCGCGTCAACGGTGTCACGAAGACTGAAGAGGGCGGGGCTCGCATCGGTGGGGACGTGTGCGGTTGCGGCGGCAACCGTGATTACATCAGCCTCGGTGGCTGCGGGGTGCGTGGCGGCCGAGTCCAGCGCGTGTGCTGTCGACGACACCAAGGCACGCAGGTCCTCGACGGTGGAGGCGTCAGACGCGTGCGCGAGGGCCATGACGGGCGTCGAACGCATGTATGTGTTGCTCACGCTGACTGGCAGGTTGCGATCGAGGCTTGACGAGCTGTGGGGTAGCCGCATCAACACACTGTGACTCAGTACATCGTCGACAATAGCACGCACCGACTCTGACTTGGAGGCTTTCAAGGCATCCACGGTGAGGCTCGCGCTCTGTGCGCGTCGCATATCTGTGCGGTCATCTTCGACCACTGTGCTCGCGGCAGGCGGGGTCGTGGCAGGATCACGTAGCGATGTCATGGTGACATTGAGTGAACCCAGCTTTATCGGTGCGACAGCCGAGGCGGACGACGCCACCGTCGTTGGCGCTTGAACGGCCACGCGCGGTGTCGAATCGGCCGGGTCGTTCATGAGGTCCGCCAGTTCACTGTCGTGAGTCGAGTCGAGAAGACCCTCGAGGAAGGCGATGGCAGCAGAGCACTTGCTGGGGGGCAGTCGGCTCACCAAAGCTTCCATGCGCGCGTGCTGCTGTGGGTATTGTAGCAGCGACTGGGATGTCATCGATAGCGGCTGCGGTGATGGGGGTGCGCCTGCCAAGTGCGTGAACACTGCGGCACTGGTGGAGAGCTCACCGAGTGCATGCGTGGGCCCTGTCAGTGGCATGGAGGCCGCAGCTCCCGCTGAGGGGTTGACGTGTCCTCCACTACCACCGTGACTACGTGCCGGCAACTGGGTGACGCTGGCTGTGGCGCTGCCTGTGTTGAGAATTGGGAAAGACGCCATCGTTGGCGACCATTCGCACAGCGGAGCCTCGGCAGACGCGGCGGAGGCTATCACACTCGCAGACGAGGGTGGCGACGCTGTCAGGCGTGTGTGTTCGGACCCGACCTCACCATGCTTGGGTGCGTCACGGACACGTACGACCGCTGCCGGGGACGGACCTGACAGTGAAGGTGCAGGCGGTGACACGGCGCCCGCGCTCTGTGCGTACTGGCGGGTGAGCACCGACTCGTGCCTTGCACCGCCCAGGGCACCCACTGTGATTGTCGCGGCGGTGGTTGAGGGGAGAATATCGCTCAGCACGGGCACGGAGGCGGAGAGCACCGGTGCGGGACCAAGCACATCAGGTGTGTGCGCGAGCGGGTGTGCGACCGAGGCAGGCGTGGCGCCCGTATTCACCTGTGACCCCGAGGAGCCGCTCGCGAAACCGGAAAGCAAAACGCGCGACGCACCGGAAGTCCCGTACGCGTTGGGCACACTGAAAAAGCTGGCATTCCGCGACGGCGAGCTGCCCAGACCTACGCCCATGCCTCCACCGTCCGTCCGTGGTGATGGCACCACGTTAAAGAGTGGTCCATCCGCCGCATCCTGCGCAGACGCGGGCGGGTCTGACCCACTCACCCGCGCGTGGGGGTCGGCGTGACTCGCTGCACCTGGTGACAGGCGACCCTCCGTATCTGTGTGCGACGTCGGGCTCTGAACACACATAGAATGCGGCTTGGGCGTTACACCCTGCAGGCCTGTGCCTAAAGCGAACGACGGCACCGAAACGGATGATAGCGTCTGCTGTGAGTGATGGCTTAAACGCACGTTCGACGCCATCGTTGGGGCCACACTGGCGAGGATAGCGGATGGGATATTGCTCAGTTCGCGCGCGGTGGCGCTGCCCATGCTAGGCGCGCTCTGCGTGCGCGTTGCGGGTGATGGCGAGCCTATCTCGCTGTGCGGAGGATTTGTGTGAACGGAGCGGATGTCGACACTGCTGCTTGGGTAGCCAGCGGCCAGACGCGCAGACGCACTCGTGCCGTGGGAGCTGGCCCCGCTACCATTGGCTACTCCGAAGGTGCTTGCGGAGCTTGTCGGAGCAGGCGGAGTGGCTGTTGCGGGAGGAGGATCAAGAGAAATGACAGGTGCGAATTGTGCCATACAGAATTCACTAATCCCTTCCTCTTCAGCTTCATCCTCCACATCGAGGTGGGTACCCTTCGTCGCGTCCACGGTAGTGTGGGTGCTTGCATCGGGTTTCGAGGGAGTGGGTGGTAATTCGGTGACGGCGCGATCAGGTGGAGGCGGCGAGTCGTCCACGCCATCCCTGTCCTCCTTCTTTTGGACGTCCGCAAAGTCACCCGAGTCACTGGACTCTGGACGCTTGGTCGCCATCAGCGGCTCTGGCGTCAGGCTGCCGTAACTAGTCGCGCTTGCGCCAGCCGCACTGTTTCCGCTCGCCGCCGCCGCGTGATGAAAAGCGAAGACCTCCGTACTGTTCGCCCCGAGTGGCCAGCCATCGTGGGACTCACTCTCCTCGTCGTGAGCCTTGTCTCCTCCGCTTTTCGCGTCGGCGTCTTTGAAGACCCTCACGACGCCACCACTTGAGCTGCCGGGATTCCTCGAGTCGGCCTCCGCACTGCTGCACGAGCTTGCCGGCACTGTCGTTCGAGGTGTGCTGGCCTCGTGCTTCCCTGCCGTTCGATGGCGGTGCAGACTGTGGACAGGCAGCGGTAGATCACGTTGCTTGCGACGCGAGCCCGAGCGGATATCTGCCGCACCAGGCGGCGTCTCAAGGGCCTTGCGTGAGTGTGATAACTGCGAGTGAGCCCCCTCTGCGCCGTCGCCATCTTCGTCTTCTCCGCGGCCTGCTAGTGAGGCCGCGGCAGCCTTGCTGTCACTGTTGAGAGAAGTGTCGCTGCTACTCGCCCGGCTCGTTTCCTTGATGTGGCTGGATGTGCTGCGATGCCGGCGACGCCTGTCCCTCTGGTTTTTCTTGTGCCGTCTATGCCGACTGCCTCTGCCGCTCTTGTCAGTTGAATCGCTCGCTTTACGACGTGAGCTGCTGGATGGTCCAGCACTGGTGTACGCACTCGTGGTTGGGCTTTTGTGTGCGAGGAGCTTCACATTCGACCACTCCTCCTCTGAGTCATCGTCGTCGTCATCGCTGCTGCCGTCTGACGCGACCTCGCCCCGGTTCGTGTGCTGCGCGTTGTGGCTACGACGCTGCTCGGATGCCCCCACGGATACGGATGCGTCGTCCTCTGGCGTTTTAAGACTGAAACTCTGGCGCATCGTCGCGACGCTTGTCTCTTCATCTTCTTCGTGTGTGGTGGGGTCGCCGGCAGACGTGCGGCCATCGTGTGACTGCTCGCTTCCACAGTGCGCGGCGGACATGTGCCCACCGCTTTGACTCGGTTTTCGCGCCTGCGACGAGACATCTGCCGGACGGTGTCCCGAATGGCGTCCTGTGCGTTTCGGTGACGTGCTTCCGTGTCTGCGGAGGGAGTGGCCGGCGCTGTGTCCGTGGCGCCGCGAGTGCCGCGTGCTGACCACCACCTCCTCCTCGACTAACTTTTGAAGGAGCCAGTTTCGCGTGAAGAGGATCGGGTCGTGCGGCTTTATTTCCAGCAAGTCGTGCGCGAGGAGTGAGATGATCGTGTGGATGTGAAACCGCTGAATGTACGCCTCGTCCTCGAGCTCGGCGGGCAGTACAGAATCGTTGTCGGTCGCGTTGTTGTCAACACGACTCGCAGCCAGGCGTGAGGTGGAGACGCTGTCCGTCATGAAACTGCTCGCGCTCATCGGTGCGCGTTGGAATGAACCCAGACTGCGACCGAAGCTCGTGTTCGACAGCACCGTGGGAGGGCGTGCACCAGGCACCCGCTCATCCTCCTCCCGCGGCATCGTTGATATCGCAAAGCGAAGCGCCTGCGGTGCGTCCGCGCGCGTGGCAGGAATGCCACCATTCTCAGGCGATGAAGAGCCGACGAGAGGTGGGCCTGGCTTGTCTGCGGATAGAGGTGAAGTGAGGTGTGTGCTGCGCTTGTGTGCTGACTCGCGTGCGTGGCGCGACTGCTGCAGCACCTCACTCGTGGTGAGAGAGGCCACCGCGTGTGGCTGTGGTTGTGGTACACTCGATGATGAAGGCTTTGCATTTCCTGCCACCAACTCATCTTCGAGCGCGCGCGGCGGGTCTAAGCTGACTGTTTGCGAGAACACGTCCTCTGTGCTGGAGCTGAGAGACGAGCCTGTGCTAGTCGACACACTGGCGTGCCGCTCCGAGTGGTGCGCGCTGCCTTCATCTTCGGCGCTATCCGCGTGTGGCGCATGTGCGGACGCGTGAGACGATGACATGTCTGTTTCAACCACACCACCAAACCTCTCTTCCCCCGCTTGTGTGCTTTCCTTCGTCGACGCGAGCGCGGCGAGCGCCGGAAGAACGGTAGACAAAGGTCTGGGTACGATAGAAACAAAATAAAAATAAAAATAAAAAAGAGAACGCGATGCTGCCTCCAGTGACTACCGCTTCTGCGAGTGCCGCGGCTCCTTCTCACTGTCTGTTCGCGATACGGGCGACACTCCACGTTGGTACAGAACTAGATCTGTTTTCTTTTAGCGGGTCACTTGGCTTTCTTTTTTCGTTCTTCTTTTTTTTTTTGTCCCTCTCGTCTTCTGTGGAGATGGCGGCAGCGGTTTCGAGGCGGTGCGCGGTGGGCACCTTCGTCTGTTCCTCGCTTGTCTGAGTGGGTGAGCGCGTCGTTTTCGCCAGCGAATTAGTTGACCGTGTGCGCAAGTGCGAGTGTGGGAAGGGTAAAAAGAAGGAGTACAGGGTATGCTGCGCACTGTGTCAGAAATGAAGCACGGACGAGTGTAAAAAAAGAATAAAAGAGAGAGAGAGCGAGACGCACAAGTGCAGCGAGCCACGAGTCAATTAAAAAAAAAAAAAATCGGTATAGCGCGAAACGTCAAACGCTCGTTTTGTTCCCTTGTCGAGATTTCCTACTGTCTACTGATATCTTCGCGTTTCCGCTTCATTCAATCGGCACAGAAGTCATAGCGGTCGCCACACGAGCGCAAAGAAAAAGAAAAGAATAAACAGAGAGAGAAAAGTTCCAGAGAAAGAGAGGTGAAGAGAGGACGAATACAAAAAGCTATGTCAGAAGTCATTTTGAGTGGGAGTGGACGCAAACTAAAGTCGTCGAGAAGAAAACATCGATTGACAAAAACGCAAGAGAACACTTCCGCACAATCATGCAGACGGTGGACATGTGTAGGTGCGAGTGTCACTGTCAACGCCAGCATCTGTCCGCATAGACACGAGCACGCAGTCTCGGTCTGCATGGATCACCACGTATTCAGTACACGCTGCGCACGTGCGTCTCGTCTTGAGCGAATACCTTTTTTTTTCTTGTGTTTTGTCCTGATACTCCTCATTTGTTTTGATCCTTTTCAGAATGAGCCAGCGAGATGGGAGGACAGTGACGCTTCCGCAGAGCTTATGTAAAAACATGTGCTGGGGTCTCTTTGTGTGTTGATGTTCTTTTTTCGCTTGTTTTTCACCGCGCTTTTGAACAACGTGTGCGTGTGCGGCTTTAAAAACAAAAAAAGAAAAAATGATGCGCTGCGATGTGCGCGTTGCGTTTGCCCGTACACACAGGATACATCGACATCATGAAACCATCAAAACGAAAAAAAGAGAAACACACGCACCCAGCTACACACAAAAACAGGACCGGACGAAAAAGAGAAAAAAAAAAGAAAAACTGAAGAAGGGGTTTGGACGAATGAAAATAAAACAGATGTTTTTTTTTTTTTGTACTGCGTCACAGTAAAGAGAGAAAAGAAGAAGGGGGAAAAAAAGGAAATGAGGATGGACACGCTAGATAGTGCGCGCACCAAGAGCGCTCCTCAGAGCGGACGACAAGGTTTGCCGCCCAGCGGCGCAGCGACATGCACGCCTGCTTCGATGCAGAGAAGTCAAAAAAGAAAAAAGAAAAAACAAAAGCAGACTACCAAGTCTATCTGATTGTGTACACCAACCACCGCATGTACACATTTTTTTTTTTGTGCCCCAGTGAAATAGAGTTGGTGGAGTCGAACGTGAGCTTTTTCTCCCCCATGTTGTGTTGGAGCTCTACGTCTGTAGCGGAGAGTGAGCATAGGTGACAGTCACTAGTCACTATGATCTCTTTGTTCAGCTTGCTTATCCACAGATTCTTTGAATCTTTAGAGCGCTTCTTTTTTTTTTTTTCATTTCGTTCACTTTTCACACACTGATGAGAGCTGCACAAGGGATGCCTTCCGAGAAGACTCCTTTTTTTTCCATCTCCCGACCTGTCCATCTCTGCGCTTGAGAGAGAGAGAGTGAGAGTGATAGTAAAACAAAGAGTGCGCATTGAAAACAGGAGATGACGTCCGAGACGAATATACAGACTAGCGTCTCTAGATGGCACAAAACAATCAGTTATTTGAGCACTGGCGCACAAGTGAGCGATTGGCTGGCCGATCGTTTTCGAGACTAAGGGAACGCGCGCGCATAAGTGTGCGTGCTTGTGTCTGCGATTAGGGGGAAAAAAGAGAGAGAGAGAGACAGAGAGCAATCGAGACCACCGTGAAGACACAGATAGCAGTGTTCACGGGGACGCGATCTTCTCCGCGCGTGAAACACAGCCCGGCGAGTAATTCCAGAGCTAAAGGAGTGCGAGACACGCGCCAACAGCAAAAAGAAAAAAAGAAAGAAAAAACAGGGAGCGACTGAACTGAACGAAAAACATATCATTAATCACAACATCACAGTTTACATCTGATCTCGAGGAGAGACCACAGCTGTGGGGGGGGGGGAAGGAGATGATCACCTCGTTGGAAAAACAACGACTGATGAGATCTGGCTCTCATCAACAGTATTTTTCTTCTCCTCGCTTTGTTGGCGCGCGAAGATGGCAGAAACCCCACACAGGGGTGGTTGTGTGTATGAGGGTGGGGGTGAAAAGCAATGGGCTGATGTAAAACAAAGAAAAATCAACCGAGAGAGAGAGAGAGAGAAAGGCCAAAAAAGAATGAAAAGAGTTGCGAACACACCAGACGAAAGACGGCTGGCTGAGGCACTGCCACTCACCTACCCACCCACGCGCGTGCATCGTTTCTCACTCGTGACGCGCCTTTGTATGCAACCGGACGACACAACCGCAGTAGTAAGAGCTGAACAAACAAAGAAAAACACACGAAGAAGTACAAAGGACCGTAAAAATAATGAGTATACAATGCGCCTCCACAATCATTCGGCCAGCTTGAAGACAAGTTGACATTCTTCTTTTTTTTTTTTTATTTTTATAAAAGAGGACGTAGTGAGGGCTTCAAGGAGAGACGAGAGTTGGAGGGAGCGTGGAAATCAAACGAGAAGAAAAGAGACTAAAAGTCACACGATAGGAAAAGAAAACCTGTGAACCAGAAGGCGCGAAGGAGAAAAGGTGTAAAACAGGAATCAAACAAAAAGGCGAAAACACGATTAACAACATTAAAAAACAACAACAACAACCAAAAAGAAAAGAAAAAGGGGGAAGGGAGTCACGACGAGTGAGCAACGCTCGGGCTGAAAGGTGTGTGGAGCTGCAGCTGCTCAAGGCGCGACGATAAGGGGTAGACGAAAAACAATAGCAACAACAACTGTCAGGTCGGAATGGAAACCCCGCTCTACCCCGACTACGCAGAAAGGCGTGGCGAGCTGGACACCGACGAAAAAATCCACACCACACCACAGAGAAGGAAAGGACAGAAGTGGCGATACACAAACCTGAAATCCAACAAAAAGACATCGTGAAGACGATGGCGGTAACATGACCAGCAACGGAGACAAGGAAAAAGGGAAATATATGAATACCAGTGCCAATGCACAACGACTGCTCCTGGAACAGTAAACCCCTTACGGTGCCTGCTCAGCGAGTGATTTACAGGAATACAAGTTGGACTTGGACGTGGTGGCGGTACTGGCACGTATAGGGTGGCGATGACGGAGAGAGGGGTCTAAAAAAAAAAAAAAGAGAGAGAGCGGGAGGGAAGTGGAATAAAAGACAAACGATAGTGTACAAGGGAAGTGTTTGCAATAAAAAGGAAAAGAAGGATGCGAAGACGAGATGAGCCTCTCCAGTACTGACACCCAACTGGCGGCGGTTGGCGTCGAAGGAGGACTGAATAGGAAAGAGCGAGAGACAGAGAGATTGAGAGGAAGAGTGGCGTAACAAAAAAAAAACGTAAGAAAAGGAAGAGCAAAGCGTACACTAGCGAGGCGCACCCGCGAAAGACGCCAGAACGAAAATCAAGAGCGAAACCGTAAAGAGGGGAGGGGGGGGGGGAAAAGGAAGTGGAGACCCAGTACAATAGCCACAAGGACAAAGTAAATCAAAAATCAAAAGCAAGACAAGGCAGTGACAAAGATGAGAAAATGAACAAGCGCGAAGAAGAGGAAAACAAAAGATGGAACCGCGTGGTCTTGTCAACGTACGTGCGCGCTCACTGATACGTCGTGTAAAAGGCGGGTGACTGCGGTGAAGAGGGCGAGTGCGTGCCGAGTAGCATGAAGACTGGAGGCATGCCCTGCTGCTGCTGCGGCGGCGGCAAGGCCTGCAGCGGTGTGGGTGAGGCGTACGGTGGGTGCTGTGCGTGCGGCGGCGGAAAGTAAAAGACAGGCGCGCATGGGGCGGGTCCTGAAACACCAGAACGACCAGCGGCGCCCGCTTCCGTACCTTTGGCCCCTTCGCTCAGCAGTGCGGGTGGCACCGCATGCACATTGAGACTGTTTCCATAAGGCGTACCCGGCGCGATCCAAGGACCGTGGGCCCCCGGCGGTGTCGTCGCGAACGGTGAGGACAGCGATAACTTGGACGTCCCATCGCCCGTACCTGAGGCTGCCGATGAGAACTGCGTGTTGGACTGTATGGGGAAGCCGTTTCCATCGACGTAGACGATTTGGGGCTGGAGCGGCACCGATTGCTGCGGGGAGTGGGGTGGTGTGACGCGCGTCGCCGGATAGGCGTGGCCACCAGGGTACACTGACGGTTGCGACTGACCTTGCGCTCGGCCAGGCGCGAGAGTCGGGAAGAACGAGTACGGCACCGCCTGTCCACACGGGCTGTTGGGACCCGCACTGTCTTGTTGTGGCGACGAACTCGTCATCACGAGCGTGTGCATGAGGCCGTCTTGTGCTGCCCCTGACGCCGCGAGGGGCGACGCACCGGACTGCGTTGGTAAATAGAAAATCATCGGCTGGTGCGGCTGTGAGGCGCTGGCGACGTAGGGCGTGGACGCGGACGACGACGACCCTGCCTGCAGATGCGTGCTGGACGCCCTGCCCGGCGGGCCGTACGCCAACGGGGGAGACGCGGCCCCGTACGAATGGGGTACGAAGGCGCCGCGCATTTGGTCCACAGTTGTGAGGGTGCCGTGCGGTATCGGTGCGGGGGTGTACTGCGCTGGAGGCGGGGCCCAGAGCCCGACCATGTGCGCAGGCACCCCACTCACAAGTCCTGACGGGTGTGCCCAGGAGACCGCACTGAGCGGAACGGCGGTGGCGCTGCCTCCCGCAGCGGAGGACGGCGAGACGGGCAGTCCTTGAAGCAGATGCGAGAGTGCGTCGTGAGCGGGCGGAACGCTGACACCTGTGTACGCCGCTTCTCGTACGTTCAATGCACCGCCGCTGCTACTACTGCTGCCGCTGCCGCCCTTCACCGTTGTGCCGGGGCCGAGACGCGATGCATCCGCACTCACCAGTGAGGAGCCGTGACTGGTGGCCGTGCGCGCGTGGAAGCGTGTGGTCGCCGCGCTGCTGTCGTCGCTGCCGGAGGGGTGCGTCCGGGCGAGCGACCGTTCCGTGATGGCGGCGCTCTGCCCGGAAAGTTGCGGCTTTGATCCACGGACCCCGACGAGCATGACCCCAGCGGGGCTGCGGTGCATCGCGTAGTGTCGACCGTGGCTGCTGAAGATGGGGCCTTGCCACTCCTCGAGTGGACGATTGCGTGCCTCCTCGGTCTCACCTTGGAGGAACTGAATGTAGTGCAGTAGCGTGGCCGTACGGGGGCCCATGTACTGTGCGGCACGGATGGGATCGCGACGTCGCCACGCCGCGATGAGCGTGTCCTTCTTCTGTATGACGCATCGCAGCTGCTCACACTCGTCCTTCAGCTTGTACTGCACCCACTGATGATCACAAAGCAGGGTTGGCGCGTGGAAGAGGCATCCCGCCCACATCGCGGCTTGGGCGAAGTAATGCGGGCGTACATGCAGCGTCACGCTCGAGTTCGGCTTGAGGGGTGTCGCGTTCAGCCACTGACTGCGGCTTGCCGACAACGGGTCTTGTGCATCGGTCATCGAGGATGTGGGGCTGGGCTCTCTCGGCGACTCATCGGGCTGGGGATGCGGCATGTCAATGAGCTCAAGGTCACTCTCGGCAGGGTCGAGGAGGATCTGCGTGTGTAGGAAGGCCATGTTCTCGGCCAGCGACTTCAGCGCGCCATAGTTATTGCCTGCGGTGTCCGTGCACACCGGTAGCTGCGCCAGGCGGCGGTACTGTGCCCAGTCAGCGGCACTCGCCACCGCGTCGAGGGAGGCGTCGTCCGCCGTGTTCAGCGGTGCGGGCCGAAGCAGCACCGACTGGAGCGCGTGCAGGTCAAGCGGGGCGGGCTCCGTGCCCACGGCGTCCGTTTCCATGTTGAGACGAAAGCAGCCGTACGGCGCAGGCGGCAGCGTGTGCGAGAGGAAGTGCGCGATGGGTAAGGCCGCCGCCGGGTGGCACCACGCGGGCTGCGGCCTCGGGCCGCCGCGCTCTGCGCTGACCCTCCAGCTTGCTGTGTGGAACAGCTGCCTGAGCACAACGGAGGCGAGAATGAGCACACGCTCCAACGTGCGATCGCCCGCTGAGCTCAGAATCGCAGAGTGCAGTGTCAGCTCCTCCATATCGAAAGGACGAGACCCCGTGGGAGAGTTTGAAGAAGCGTGGGCGGTGGTGGCGGTGGCATCCGTCGTCGCGCCGGTATGGGCGGCACGCCGAGTGCCCTCTTCTGCATGCTTCACGACGTGAAATGCCTCGTGCATGTCGCGCGTGAAGAGACCAAAGAAGCCGATTATTTTCGTTTGGCGGCCGTTCAGCAACAAGCTGTCTGGCCGGCTCTTCCCCTCCTGATACGTCAGGCAGAGCGCACAGGGAATGGGGACGAAAGCACGTGGAAGCCGGCCGTGAATCGCGGGTGAGCGGGTGTCCGACGTCGGCGTGGCCAAGGTCGCCTCTTTGCCAGCGTAGCGGGGATCATCGATCATGTCCTTGTCGGTGTCGTAGAGGTACTGATCTACCACATCGAGGTACCTGTCAAGATCGTCCTCAGTGAAGTTGCCGTCTGGCATCGTCGTCCAGTACTGTGACGACCACGTGTCCTCATCGACCATTTCAGGAGTCCGTACGCCATTGGTGTGGCTTTCTGAGCCGTCTTTTGTCTGCTCTGCTCTCCGCATCGCACTGAGAATCGAAGTGGTGTCGCGCGCGATAGCATACCGCATGGCAGGGTCCTCGCGTGCCTGGATGAGCTGCGCGCGCAGTGCGGCGCGCGAGAAGGAGACCGGTCGCTCTGTACTCGTCTGTGCTGATGGTGCAGAATCCAGCCGCACAGTGGCGCCTGCCGTCGTGTGTGCTTGGTCGTCATCGCGCCCAAAAAAGTGTCTAGTTAGCGGGATGAGGCCGACTTCGTACGTCCCTCTGAAATACGAAAAAAGAATCGTATTCTCGCGTGAAGGAGTCGCTCCCATTGGTACTCACAGTTTTGTTTTCTCTTCGCTTTTCCGTGTAAAAGTAGCTTTTTTTATTGTTGCTTCTTGTCCCACAAGCCTACCTCGAGAGGGCTACTATGCTAAGCAGTATGTGTCTGTCTCCGACGTGGGAATGTGTCAGTCCCGTTGCCGATGTCTACAGCTGAGCACTTTTTTTGTGTTGCGTTTTATTCGTTCTTCACGAGGTTGTCACGCTGATGTGTGATCTACGACTCTCTCACACTCACTGTCTGCTCAATCCACTGGCTTTCTTTTCCCGCTTCGTTTATTGAACGTACACCACGGCAGCGATCGACGGAAACAAAACAAAAAAACTGAGGCTACACGGATGCAAAGAAAAAAAAAATCCACGGATGGTGATCGGGCAGAACGTACAAAGAAGCTCACTGACACGCACCTTGTGCTGGAGAAAGGAAGCAGGCTGAAGAGGAGTCCGTCAGAGTGTACGCGATAATCAATTCAAAGAATGAACTCAGTGTTTGGCGAAAGAAAACAGAAAACAGGAGCTTTGAAACCGGATGCAGATACTTGAGCAAACGCACACACACGCACATACACCGGGGAAGCACAGCGAACAAAAAAAAAAAAAGAAAAAAAGCGAGGCACCAAGCAAAGAGAGAGGGAGAGAAAGGAAAGGAAAGAGTCGAGACGAGGATAGAATTCGTGCGAGATCCTGTTTCCGAAGATGGGGCTTTCGCGGGTCCTTTTATTTCTCTTTAGCAGGTTCGAGCGTGCGGAAGTGCTTCAGGGGACAAGAATCCGAATTGCCGGGTTCAAGGAAGTCACACACGCACACACACACAAAAAAAAAAAAAAAGAAAAAAAACAAGGAGAAGCTACGCTCAAAAACGAAGAAACAAAAATACGTAAGTCAAGTATGCGCAGCTACCTGATGCACACACACACACACAAAGAAAATGCAAAAAAAAAAAAATGAGGAAAATAAAAGGAAGTGAGTGCTTCGAGTTCAACTACTCGCGGCAATCGCTGGTAGGATAGTTATTCGTTTGCGTGTGGGTTCTGGCTACCAAACGAACAACAACAATGACAACAACAAAAAAGAAGAATGTGCCCCAAACAGGTAGACTATAGAGTTTATTTTCTGGGTGCCCAAATGGAGATGGAGTAAGAGACTGAAGACAACTGCAGAAGATGCCGAAAAAAAAGAGAACTGGATTCGACCTGTTACAGGCGAAAGCAAAGGGGGAATGCCTCGGCAGGATACACGCGAACGAAGAAGAGGTCGAAAAAAGGAAAAAAAAAAAGACGCTGACAACAAACTACCGATTGCGACGAGGAGGAGATAAAAAAAAAAAAAGAGAGGGGCACAAATGAAACGAGTAAATTAGTTGACAGTTTGTCAAGATGCAAAGTACAGTCAGCGCGCGCGAGAGAAGCGAGATGGTGAATAATATTTGTGTTGAAAGCGACGCAGCGCCAGATTAACGCCGCGTGACAACCGTATCTGAGCTTCTTCAAGGGGTGAGGTAAACAAGAGAAGACGACAAGAGAGAGAGAGAGGGAAAATACGGCGTCTCTCCTACAGAGATGGAAAAAAGGAAAAATAAATGAACAGACGAACAAAAAAGAAATGAGTAAGAAAAAGAATCAACAGCACAAGGGGTCTGATGCTGTATGACGTTCAGAAAAAAAAAAAAAACTTGTGAGCTCCTATGGTGGACTTTTTTTCTCTTCTTGACCTCGTGGGCTCCGAAGCCTGATTGGATTGAGCGAAGGTGAGACGTGCACAAAGGGCTAGCGTTCGTTCACTCGTCGCGGAGAGGGAGAGGAAGAGTAGAGAGAGGCACGTCTTTTACTTGAGCCCACACGTGTCAAAAGCAATCAAGGTGGATGAGAATGCAGTACACACCACACGCGCACACGCACACACACACATACACAGAGGCCAGCAACAATGACGTCACCTGCTATTGATCTTCCGCGCAGTCTCTTTCTGCAACAGAGAGATGGAGAGACAGAGGGAGGAGCAGAAAACGAACGAGGAAAGACGTCAACCAAAGAGGTGTGAATGACCTTGTGTTGTCTGTACGTCACAGTTTTAGAGCTAAGCGACACTGGGCAAACGAGAAAAGTGACTCTTTAATAGAAGCACCCGATCCAAGTAACTGAAAAGGAAAGGGTCAGTAAAGAGACGGAAGAAGAAACAACAAAAAACCTGAATATTGTAGGCTTTTTGGTCGATGCTGGAGAAGATATAGAGCTAGGACTTGATATCACTACTGCCTTTTTTTTTTGTATGCCTTGAGTTTTCTGAAAACGTGTGCGCATGTCGCACCACAACACGATGATGCAGAGTGGAGTCGAGGCAGGAGTGAGCGAGAGAGAGAGAGAGAGAGAGCCGGTGCGGACATAGGCGGATACAAACGGGGGATGAACATTGGCTGTCGATGACTCCGTCAGCGGTGCAGAGTCAGAGGGGAGGGGCGCGAAGAGCGTGTACACAGGACTTGTGCATACGTGGCCTCAACACGCGAACCAGAAACAGCTACGGGGGTCAAGGTCGACGGCGCGCTAAGAGCACCGTCGCAGTTCGTTCCGGTGCCATCCATGCCTCAGTCGAAGAGCGGCCGTAGTGGGGGATGAATGCAATAAAGGTCGAGCTCTTTAGTCGCAGTGAAGCGCTTCACCGTGCATTACTTCACACGACGAGTCAAGCCTGTGCGACAGCTGTGTGTATGTGTGTGTGTGTGTGTTTCTTTTATCATTCTCCAACTGTGCATGCGCCGCAGTTTAGGGTCTCACAAGAGTTCTACACGTAGAGGGTGAGCGCAAGCACGGCGCGTAAGAGGGCAAAAAAAAAAAAAAAAGATCAGAGTGGTGAAAACCCAAAAGCATGTTGGAGAAATGGGGGAGGGGAGAGACTGAGTGCTGCCCATCTCGGTTCCGATGGAATGTGATGAGCGTTTGGCTCAAAAAGACAGAAATGAACAACTAACGAGAGAGAGAGAGCCAGTAATCACGATGTTGACCCCTCAGCACACCACTAGACCAGAAAGCCTCCAAAAAGAAAACAGCAACAACAAGAACTAGGTGAACAAGCGACATGGCTGAATATTTTGGCCACATGGACGAAATAAAGAGAAAAGAAAAATAATTACCTTTCGTCACTAGGTGCACCTGTGGTCTGACTTAATTGGAGCTGTTCGACCTCAGGTCTGTGATGTGCTTGGCTCGCCCATGCGAGCCAGCCGTCTAGTTACCAGGCGTGTACAATACGCACAGGAAAAGAAAGCGACACTCACAACAGTTCAAATTACGAGAACAAGAGGAAGAGAGAGAGAGAGACAGATACATACAACCGTGCTGTTTTCCGCACGTGCGCTTCTAAAGAGAGTCACGTTGATCAAGAATCCACGAGAGAGCGTGTGATATTTTATCATTGCAAGCGCACGTGCGATACACGCCAGCGACCAAGATGGCGCAGGACAGAGGTGGGCGGCAAGCGGCGTCGTCGAGGAAAAAACGAAATGAGAAAAAGAGAGAGAGAGAGAGGGAGATGAGGCCTAACATCCCTCATCAGCAATACATCGATTCACACTCTTCGCTGTTTGCATCGCCTCCGCCGCTCTCTTTCGTACCTCCACGAGGGCAGCTGGAGAGAGAAAGGTAAACAACGGGCATGCGAGTGACATCAAACATGTCGTGCGTGAGGGAAAGAACAAGAGGAGTAGTATCAAGGAAGAACGAAAAAGAAAAAAAAAACAGACAGTCGACGGCGAAACAAAACAAAAAAAAACCCGGTAAACGTGGCAGAGGAAGCGGCTATGAAGGTTACACTGGCGAGCAGATGCCTGCGACTCCGCTTCAAACACGATCCCATTTACTCTCGCGTTCATATTCACGGCAACCAACACTAATCTTAAAAAAAGAAAAAAAAAAAGAAGAATGAAGAAGTCATCAAACAATTAGAAAAAAAAAAGAAGAAGAGAAAAGAACAGAGATAGCTTCTGCAGCCTACTTGAGAACATCCTGATCACACCATTGACTGTCCAACTAAACGGAGCGTAGAATGCAAAAGGCGTTCGTCCGTAGCCGTTTTTTTTTTTTTAAACCGGTAGGTGGCTGAAGAGCAACAACAGCAAGACCCACTATCGTGGCATACGCACACATACACAAACTATATATTTGATTCGCCAGAGGGGGGACGTTTATCTCTTTGGTGTGTGTGTTGAAGGGACCAAAGCCCGCAGAGTGGATGAGGCGGTGAAGGAACGCTGAGTTCCAGTCGAGACCGCAGTCAACAGTGGTATTGTACAGCAAACCATTCGCAAGAAAAAAAAAAAGTGAGCATGAAATACAAGAGAGAAAAGGACAAGCGAATCAAACGATTGATCACTCAGAAGGCTACAGCTAGGCCGGCTCAACACCTCCCTCTCGAAGAGAGAAAGAGAAGGGGAGGAAGAGAAAAACAACAGAAAAAAAAAGATCATAACAATCGTCTTGCGATGCATAACATTCTGTTTATATCCAGTGAAGCCGTAAAAAAAAAAAAACAACAACAACAACCGGAAATGGGCTTGGTGCGCAGTCGGAACGCGACGAGCACGGACTGCTTCATAGGTTACCGTGAGCAGCCCCATCTTCACCAAACATAGAACAGGTTAGCGACAACGGGTACGACGTAGCTGTCTCTACGGAGGAACAAGATAGTGAATGAGCGAGTGGGAAAAAGGGGAAAAAACGAACAAGGGGATGAACTAAACCGCCATGAGGCATGGCGAGGTACTTTGAGGTTGCTTGACTGCGCAACACTTGGCACTCGACCCGATGAAAGGGAAGCGACGTGCACAGCTCTCCACGGTGCGTGCGAAGGTAAAACCTAAAAGAGAGGTACTGTCGAAGTCACACGCGTTGTTTCTTGTGAAAAGCCAGAAGATGAACAAAAAAAGGAAAACAAACAAACAAACAGACAAAAAAAAAAAAAAAGAGAGAATATGAGAACGAGGAAGAAGTGGGCCAGTACCTACTACAAAAAAAAAAAAAAACCATTATCGGAGCAAAGTAAAGAGAAACGTGAAGAAAAGCCTCCACATGTCAACAGTGACAAATGACGAGCACTCTTCCCATTTTCTCCTTTTAAATCAAAGTGGTGCCAGAGAACAACCCGAAAAAAAAAAAAGAAGAAGAGGGAAACGACAACACAACAAAACGACAAATGAAAACGGAGGGCGAGGAGGGTGAGGCGCCCGGAACCAAAAGAACAAAAAAAAAAAACGACTGCTTGCCTATTTTATTAAGTGCTGTCTGGTATTCGCTCTCAGACTCGTTGTGTCGTCCTTCAACTCGTCTCTTCGACACCTCTCACGAACGTGGCTGACGATGTGACGTTCAAAACGTCAAACACACACACACACATACATACTTACACCCCAAAATAAAAAGACATAAGACATGTGGTACCTCTCCATGCGCTAAGACTCTAAGTCTCAAAAAGGGAGCGAGTCAACGAGAAGGAAAAAACAAAAGGGAAAACTCTCACCAACAGAAGAAAACGAACACACGCGCCATGCAAACGGCCGAACAAAACGAACCATCCAGAGAGACAGAGAAGGCCGATTTGCAGGAGAACAAGAAGTTAAGTAGGAGAACTAGATCAAACAAATCAGCAACTGATGAAACAGGAAAAGTAACAACAACAAACAGCAACAAAAACAACACGACCCCAATTTACGGAAGTCCAGTGAAAACGCGTGATGGTCAGCGTGACAGTGTTTGCCCATACGCTCAAACTACACTTGCGAACCATTCCACGCCCGCCCCGCCCCCAATTCTTCGCGTAGTGAGCACGGGAATCGACATCGTGTCACATGACCGTGAAACACCGTGTGAGGTCAACGAGACGCTGAAACGAACAAGGCAGCGATCAGCACCAACGATAGCGATGAGAGGAGGGGGAAGACGCCGAGTGAGTGGATGCGCTATATTCTTGTTTCCTAGTTGAACGCGCGAACAGTGAACGAGCTCCGTCCCGTCGCACCTGAATTCGGTGGCTGTGCTGCTGCCGGCGATGGCGTCGGTGAAGCCTGCGTGTTGGGAAGTCTTGACTGGCTCATGGGCGACCCGCTGAGGAGCACTGAAGGCGTGCGTGAGCCAGGTGACGAGCTTGCTCTGGGTGGGGCTTGCTGCGTTCGTTGCGACTGCACGTGTACGTGCTGGAAGCCGTGTGAGGACGCTTGGACGGGCGTTTCTGTGCGTGCGGGCGGAGAGGCGGATAGCGAGCCGCTGTTCGGCACCAACGAAGGTGTTTGAAAGAGCTGGGCATAAGGCACCGGCGACGCCGTCGATACGTGTTGGTGGGGCGGCAACTGTTGAGCACTCACCTCAGGGCTGCCGCTCTGGTTACTGACGGTTGACGGCATCCACGTCGGAGCACTGCTCGGCGCACTCGTCATGTAATAGTACATGGGCGGCACTGGAGGCGCGACCTGCGCGGCCCCATGCGTATTCGTCGCGTAGGAAGGCTGCTGCTGCTGCTGTTGTGACGACGGGTACGGGCTCATGGCAGACACAGCCTGCTCAACAGACGTCATGCCACCTGTGTTGGTACCGCTCCCGGCACTGTTACCAGCCGCTGAAAACTGCAGAAGTGACGAAACCGCCTGCAGCGGCACAACCGACGACGCGCCTGTGCGCGGGTCGTGCACAAGAACATAGGGCATCGCTGAGCTCGGCGCGCACACGGCCACCGAGGTTCCGGTACGGGGTGTCGCGGACGTCGGCTCCTGCGCGGGACGCGGCGGGGACATACGGAGCTGCGATGCGGCTAACGCCGCCGTGGCGTCGACGAAATGACTGGTGCCGTAGGGGGACGACGCGGACGAGACGGACAGCGCGGAGGCGGTGAGCTCGTTTGCGTGACTCGCTGGGGCGGAGCTGATAGATCCGAGGACCCAGTGTGGAAGTGGCTGCGGGGCTGTCGTCCGCTGCGCGCTCGGCAGCGAGCACATCGACGAGCTCGATGACTGCGAAGAGTGCACGAGCGCTGCGGCATGTGCGGATGGGGAGAGCTGCGGAGGCGGCGGCGGGGGTGGCGGCGCGTGACTGAAGAGGAACGAGGGGCTTTGCCCTCCCACGGTGTGGTACGCCGACGTTTGCGGATTGGCTGTATTGGTCGCTGTGTATTGTATGAATATGGGCTGCTGCTGCTGCTGCGACGGCTGTGGCGCGCACTGCGGGAGCGGCTGGATCTGCGGTGCGTTGGCAGTGAGCATAGTCGGACTCGCCGCACCACCAGGCGCGACAGTGGGCAGTGACGACGAAGGCTGGAACGGCATGTAGCCGCCCGGCAAGGGTGTCAGGTACATGGGCGTACCGGCTGTGCTTTGGCCCGTAGAGGCTGCCGGCGCGCTAAGAAGTGTGAGCGTCATGGCTTGCCCCTGTGGCAGATTGGTGTACGGACTGAGTAGCGCCTGCATCATGCCGCCCGCCGCCGTCGCGCCAGAGCGCGCGGCCGGTGAGCCAGACATTATGGATGGAGGTGGAGGCGCTTGTTGGGCAGACGGTGCCGCTTGAGGGGGTGCGAGGCCATAGAGGAGATGAGGTGGGGTGTAGTGACCGTTGCGATCACCGTTCGCCCCACCGGCTGCGATGTTCCTGTTCGCTAGCGTGGGGCCGGTGCCTGCGGCGCCGAGAAGAACCCCTCTGCCAGCCGAACCGACACCACCACCACCACCACCGTCGCCCGCACCACCGCTACTACCGGCGACCCCGTGGAGGTTTCCGAGATGGGCCTGGACGTCCACGTCACGTCCGTATTGTTGAGGACCACTGTGCCCGTGGCCGACGTTCGCACCGTTGGGAGCGGGCGCGGGTCTGTCCTTGCGGTTGCCCTTGCGCTTCTTCTTCTCCGCCACCGCGTCATCGGCGGCCTCTTGTCGCACACCTGCGGCGGCCTGGGCATCCTTGAAGCCCTTCACCGTGGTCAGAAATGGACCGCAATAGGGGGAGTTGAAGATACGGTACAGCTTGCCGTCGTGGCTGAGCTCCGGGTTCGCCATCCACAGCGTGCTGTCATCCTGTGGTGTTTCCCTCGCACGGACAATCTCGGTGTGCAGTCGATCGAGATGGTCGACCAAGAAGGTGGTGAACACCTCACCTGCCATGAACAGCTGCGCGTCCGCGTGTGACGCGAGCCACTGCGCGACTTCCTGATCCTTTTGCTGCGCGTGCTCGTCGAGTGTGAACTGAGCCCAATTGTTGCGGCGCTGCGCCGGGCGCAGCAGCCTCACCACCCACAGCCACGCCCGTGCGAGCAGGTTCCCGTTGAACTGGAGGATTAGGCCCTTCTCACCGTTCGGCTTCTGGTACGTTTCCAGACACAAAGGATCGTCCTTAGCTTGCAGCTCAGGTTTCGACCACACAAACGCCGCGGCCTCATAGAGGAACTTGAGGACAGGGTAGTTGTTCCACTGCGTTGTCACGACCATGGAGGCCCGGGCGAGTACGTGACTCAGCAAGCCGAGCGGTGAGCATGTCTCGAGCACCGTCATGAGCTGGTGCGCGGCGGTGGAGAGCGGTGCAGACGGTGCGGCACGCTCAGATTGGTACCGAGTCACCATCTCTGTGAATTGCTCTAAGTAACACTTCGTGCCGAGCGTCATGACCCGTTCAAGCGTGCGGTCACCAGCTGCCTTCAAGATCGCCTTGCGTACTTGTAGGTAGGGGACCACATCGTCTGCCTCGCTCTCGTGCGTGCGGCAGCCGAAGTAGCCGATGACGTTCATTTTCCGATTGCAGAAGCTGAAGCTGTTGATCTCTTCCCGACCACTGATGTACAGAAAGACCACAGCACACGGTAGTGGGCGGACAGCGCGCTTGAAACGTACGCAGGCTTGGAGCCACTCTGGCGACAGGCTATTCCAGTGATCCTCGGCGTCGAAAAGCAGGTCGTCCCCCTCGATGGGGCGGAAGTTGGTCTGCTGTACGAATCCGCGGGTGTTGGACGACGCGGAGCCTTGACCCGCCTCAGTTTGGGCACGTGGGGATGGTACTGACGGGATGCCGTGACGCTCGCTCTCACTGTCCGCGCCTGGCAGCTCGTTCCGGGACTTAATCTCGTTTGCGGACAGGGCGGATACGAGACCTGTCATCGGCTGAGCAGAAGAGGAGGTACTGAGGGCGTTGGACGATCGTCGCCCTGCACTAGAGCTCAGTTCTTTGACCACCTCTCCGTTGTCAGTGCGTGCCCTCGCCTGCGTCGGCGCACTACCATCTGACGTGCTCGATGGGGCCGCAAGGCCATTGTTCGTCGGCGCCGCGCCAGCTTCCACAGCGCAGCCATTCTTCTCAGTGGCGGCGCGACATGTCTGCGATGGACGCTCGTCGTCCGCACTGAGGGGGTGGGTACGATCCATTTTCCGCCGCTGCGCCATCATGGGTGTGGGGTGGTGTTCCATGCACGCCTCCAGCAGCTCAGCGTTGGTGTCGAACAAGCTCGCGTCGATGATATCAATGAACCGCTCCAGGTGTTCTTCGGTGTACGTGGCAGGCGGAATTTCAAACATGGAGCAGTCTGAGCTGTGCATGTGGTTGTAGCGGATGCTTGGGTCGTTCCGCACGCGCACGAGCTGACGCTTAAGTTCGCGATAGTTGTTTCCCGCGCAGGACGAGCGCGAATGGCTGTGACTGCCGTGCGCACTTGAGAGCGATGACGGCAGCACGGTGTCATCGTCCTTCGCGTGACCGTCATCTGCCTCACGGGGACCGAAGAACTGGCGCGTGAGTGGAATGAGGGCGACTTCGTGGCTGCCGTAGCGCAGCGAGTAAAGCGTATTATGCGCTTCACGTGAAGGGACAGCACCCATTGAGATGACTGTCGATGTTTGTGTGTGTAATTTCTGTGCCTTTTCTCTGTTTTGATAAAAAGTATTGAGACTACGTCCCGTCACAGAAACAGCTTGTTGCTCAGGAAGAAAGAGAGTATAAGAACAAAAAAAAAAAAAACAATTGAACGCGCACCAGCGAGAAAAGAAAAAAAAAAAAGGTCAAGAGTGACGCTTGTGCGTTTGCTTGTGGGAAGGAAAAAAAAAAAAAAATGCGTGTGCGCGAGTCTCTCTTTAGTGTCTACAGTGGTTCTCGGGATAGCGAGGGCGAACTACACTTTGCAGAAATAGGAATTCGAGTAAACAACGGCGCGGTAACCTCAAATGCCCTAGACACAGAAGCGGGAATACCAACTTTTTTTTTTTTGGAGAAGAGGAAGAGAGAAGGGCGAGGTCGCAGAAAAAGAGCTCAAAATAGCAAAACTCGAAAAGGAGGGAAACCAATACTCAAAAGCAAAATGAGTCAGAAAAGAAAAAAAAAAAAAAGAACTCGTGCTAAGAACTCACAGTAAACAGAGAAGGGGCAGTACAAAACAATCGGTGACAAACCGCCTCCACGCTTATTTTTTTTTTTTTTTGTGGTGCACACAAGAAAAAGAAGAAAGAAACGAAAACAAAAGAGAAATGGAAGAAGTGATCAATGTCTGACGAGGAATGAAAAAAAAAAAAAGAGAAAAGAATCGCAAAAGCGAGGCGGCGCGACACAAACAATAAAATAAAAATTCGCAGGGGGCTGTTTACCTCTGGAGAAAGAGAAACACTTGCTTGATATCAAGTGAAATGTGAGGCCTCGTGTAAACTAAAAATGATTTTCTTCGTTGTTCCTATTGAAGGTGTGAGAACAGAGCTAGCACCTTGGCACGCACACACTCTACACTTCAGGGCACTGCGAGTTGTGCAAGAGTAATGAATCTGAATGCGTGATAATATAGACCACTTCTGAGGTTTAAACCAGAGAGAAAGAGAGAGTTAAAAACAAAAACAAAGTACTGATCGGTGTCGCAGTGAGACGTAAGCAGGTTGGGGATGTTTCTCTGTACAAGGCAAACTCAAACGATAGCTATCATGAATGAAGTTGTGGAGCCTGTACACAGCAGAAAAAAGCGTTCGAGAGACTGCTCGGTTTAGACGCACTGACGGAAGAAAATCTGGTCACGTACGCGGGGCGACGAGCAGTACTAAACACAAAAGGGAAAGGAGGAAAACAGTTGTTTCGATTTTTTTTTTTAAGTACACGAGCTCGCACAACAGCAGGTATGTGCGCACTTAGCGTAAAAATAAGAAAAGTATTTCTTGCGTTTCGCACAGCGTAACGCGGTTTCTGGAAAACACGAGCGGCAACATCGTAGATGGCGCGACGCCGAGAAACACGTTGAACACGAGAACACGAGCGGGTCGAAAAGAAGGAAGGAGAGGAAGTGGAAGGAGGGGGGGGGGGCGTAGAGAGAATGAGAATGAGGTGGTGAGTGTATACACCGAGAAGGGTTTATATACAAGTGAGAGGAGGACGCGTCCATGTACACATGCGCCCGCATCACGGCGATGTCGGCAGTCGATACACGATGCACATGAGCGTCCCGTTCTCACGTTCTCGTTACACACGCACGCTAGTGACTGCATATCGTGGGCTTGTGCGAAGGCGAGCTTGACGGAGGAAATAAGATATCAGGGAAGGACACCGACGCACACACACGCACACGCACACCTCAATGCACAAGAGGTTGCAGTGGTCTGACAAGCAGTAGGACGAAGAGACAGGACGACTTAAAAAAATAGGTGTTCATCCGTGTCGTTTGACGTGCCTTTACACAGACACTGCTCATCCTCTATCCTCCTTTGTTTGTTCCTCCCTGCAGAAGAATTTTCCACGTCTGTCATAATCCGCTGCGGTTGCATTTGAGAATTGTTCACTCACGGCGTGAATCCACAACGCATAGCCATCACCCGGACAAAGGGCAAGAGCGCCGAAGGAAGAGAAGAAAAAAAAAAAGATAGAGAGAGACAGAGAACGCCTCTACTCGTTCTTCATAGCACGACAAAAACAAAAAGCCAGAGCGCGGGACAACGAGAAGCAACACGAAAACAGTGTAACATCCACTGCTCATGCCAGCGTTTTCGATGCTTGCCACGCCACGGGACCTTAGCATGCAGAGAGAAAAATCAAACACGTCGTACAATATATATATATATATATATATATATATATTCTCGCGTCACTTCTGTCCCTCTCTTCGTGGTTCATCTGCGTGGTTGATTCCGATTCCATCGCTGCGACGTGCTGACGATCTTTTCACGACACGCACAGAGACCCTGACACCTCATCAACATCACTCTGTCATCCCGGGGCATTCATGTCCAACAACCGAACACCCTTCTCACGAGCCGCGGCTGAGTGGCAGGAGCTTATCAGAGACCAAACGCGAGAGGTGCAATAGGCACCGCCGCGTCGTTCCAGTGCAGCACCTTATCCGATTCGGCTGCTGCTCGACTGCCTTATCAAACACCACAACAATCAAGGGAAAACTTGTGCTGTTGTGCGTCGCGTGCACTCGCTGGAGCGTATCGAAGAGAGAGAGAGAGAAGCGGGCTAAGCGATGGAAAACGAGAAATAAACAAACAGGAAAAAAAAATGGGACAATCGAAAAGAAGAGTGAAGGGTGGCGGAGTGTGTGTGAGTGGGAAGCCGCGCCGCACCTCGCTTGCCTACGCCCTGTCACTGCCCATCAGAAACAAAACAAAACACGAGAAGTAACGATATGAAATACAAATCACACGTACAAAACAAAAGACAAAAAAAAAGGGAACAAAATGTCGATCAAACATAGAGTAGAAGAAGAGGAAGCTTACAGTGCCAGAGCGAAGGTAAATTAAGCACGCTCGATCGCACCCACGGCTCCTTCGTAACGGAGGGGAGAGGACGAAGAAAAGAAAACAAAACAAAAAAGGAACAACTCTTCGGTACTGCCACACGCACTTTTTTTTTTTCTCTTGCCGTGACGGAGGGAAGCGAACCAAGTGCGACCCATTCAGAGAGTCCTATCGTTGCGCCACCGCTCTGGCGAGTCGATGAACACGCATGGACATCCTCTCACGCTGTGGGCTCCTCCACATACCCCGTCTCTTCACTCCCTTCAGAGGGGAGAGAGAGCCCTTTCACCGAGGTGGTGGTACTACTAGCAACCGGACTGTCCGAGGGAACACCGCTGCCAACAAAGACAACAACTCGAGGGAAGCAGGGAAGGATAACTACAAAAGGCGGAGGACAAGTGCGGGGGTGTAAAGACGCGGCATTAGAGAAAGAGAGATAGAGAGAGACAACGAAATCAGGATGAGTAACACTTGTTTGATGTTTGGCGAGAAGAAGGAAATAGAACTTTGAAAAAAAAAAAAAAAGGAGCACAGGAACATATTAGATGAGAAAACGCGTACCAGTGACATTCGCGCATCATCATCTTCTCGATCACGCGGCGACGAGGCACCAGATTTCGGCACGGTGAGTTCCAATGTTGACTTACGAAAAGAAATCATCGTTGAGGCGCTGTGAAAGACTGTCGTCATCGTCGTCATCACCGCTGTTCGCTGAGCCGCCGGCGCCTTCTGCACCGGACATACCGAAGAGCACGTCGCTACCCTCGATCGCACGCATGGCTGCCGTCGCGGCCTCAAATGCAGCCACTTGTTCGTCGTCGTCCTCTGCGTCGAAGAACGTGTTGACCATCCTGGCACGATGGCTGTCGTCTTGACTGCTGCTGCCTGCGTTTAGAGAAGGGCGTGTACCCCCACTCACCCCACCCCCACCGAGCTGCAAGCCAGCCATGAGCCGACTCAGCTGATCGACAGACATGGGGACATCAGGGACGTTGAGCGCGCTCGCGTGGACATCTGCCGCCACAGAAGTGGTCGCGTGTGCAGGCCCGGGCGCGATGTTGCCGGGCACCACAGACCAGCCACTCTTCACAGCTGCGCTTGTGGACACGTCTGGGGTGGTCGTGTCGCCTTGCGCTCGCCGCCCCAGCGCAGCGGCCAATAGGTCCTGCACATTACCTCCCTTGACCGCCGCGGGTACCGGGGAGGTACCTGACGCGCTGTTGTACGACGGTGGTGGCGCCGTCGCGCTTTGCGGGGTGGCGACCGGCTTGATTGGTCCGCCCGGCGGCAGGACGATGCCTCCCACCTTGATCGTGGGCAGTTGGCCCCCGCTGGGGTGTGCCGGATCGACAGCGACGATGGCGGGGTCATGGAGCACGCTGGGCGTGCTCGGCTTTGACGCGGCACGCTGCTGCGCTTGGAGCTGCTGCTGTTGCTGTTGTTGTTGCTGTTGTTGTTGCTGCTGCTGCTGTTGTTGCTGCTGTTGCTGCTGCTGTTGCTGCTGCTGCTGTGCGAGAAGTTGCTGGAACTGCGGTGAGGTCATATTGGCAGGAATACCTGGTTGGAGCCGCATCGCCGACATCGCTTGCTGCGGTTGCGGCGCGGCGCCACCGACGGGCGCGAGCATCAGTTGACCGCCGGGGCCTACTACATACATGTAGCCTTGTGGCTGGGCCTGCGGCTGCACCTGTTGCTGAAGCTGGTACACGTGCGGTGCGTGTTGACCGTACATGTGCGTGCTGGGCTGCGGGTAGACGGATGTGAACTGTCCGTGCGGCTGAGGCTGAGGCTGCGGCTGAGGCTGCGGCACGTGCGCCTGTGTGACCAACGCTTGTGCGCCACCCGTGCTCTGTGGGAGGGACAGCGGTGGCTGCGAAGGTGTCGACGGCCGCGAAGACTGGCGAGTCGCCGTCTCGCCCTGTGAGCTTACTGCCACACTTGCAGGCGCCACGGCCGGGGTGGCCGTGGTGGTGGATGGGATCGGATACTGTGGGTAGTACGCTGCCGGTGCGGGTTGTGGTGCCGTCGGCACCGCCATGAGGATCTGACCGTTCGGACCCAAAAAGTACTGTGGCTGCTGGGCAATAGGCTGAGGTTGCGGCATCACCATCATCGGCGTCGATGACGACATGCCCGCCGTACCCGCCGTGACGCCGGGCATGACCACGTTGACGAGGCCGTAGCCTGGTGCAAACATCATTGGCATGCCGCCCATACCCGCCACTGTCGCACCCTGCGGACCGACGGCAGCGGGAGCGGCGACGCCTGACATGGACACCACAGTCGGCTGTCCGGCAGGCGTGCCCATCGCTTTCACCGGCTCTGGCATCAACCGGCGCTGGTCCTCGAGGCGCTTGCCTTCCTTGAGCCACTGCTGCATCGCCATGACGATCTTTTCACTGCCGAACAGCCGCTCTTCTTCTTCCTGGTGGTCGAGGTACTCCTGCAGCGCCTCGCGGTGCGCGGCCATTAAATGTCTTCGCTCCTTCATCAGAGGACCCATGTCGCAGCGCACATAGTTGCTCTTCACCGTCTCGAATGACGCCGTCTCTGCGACGAACTTGGTGAGGCGTGCGACGATGCCGCCTTCCAGACACATTTCAATGCCATCTGCTGTCTCGGCGGTGCAGTGGTCGCTGTCGTCGGAGGCGGCACCGGGGCTGGACGCGCCGGAGCGGGCTTGGTGAAGTGAGGCATCACGATCATCGGGGCCGACTCTCGGGCCTTCCTTGTAAAGGCGGAAAGACGGCAGCGCGCTCGACGTGTGGCGGTAGATATCATCACGCTCAAGTGCGACGCGTACGCGGCGCTGGCGACGGCGGCTGCGATGGCTTCGGTTGCGTCGACCAGGATTTAAGAGGCTGTTCGACGCGCTCGTCACGCCCGTCGGCTTCCCTTGTAACACAGAGCTTGAACCATTGGCAGCGGCATCCTCTTCATCGTCTTCACCCTCGTGCTCATTGGCGTCGCCACTGCGAGCTCCGCGGTGCCCGTCAGTGCCGCCAGCATCACGGCGCATACCCGCCTCCTCCTTTTCCTCGCCATCACAATCGGTGTGGTCATCGTGGGCACGGGCCTGTGCCACGTCACCGCCTTCATCCATCTCCGTCGCTCTAGCGTTGGTGGCTGCATCACCCTCCTCGCCTTCCTGGCCATCCGCGTGGCGGTGGCCACCAGTTTTGTGGTTGTGATCGTCCTCTTCGCCACCCTCGTCCGTGTGGTTGTCCTTCTCGTGACTCGAGGCGCCCCCGTCGAACATGAGAAGCGCCTCAGCGTCGCACTCTGGCCGAGCGCTGCCGCTGTGACCCGCAGGGCCGCGATCACCGAAGCCGAGGTCGTCGACCAGTTCAATCAGGGGGAACTGCTGGTACAGCGCTTTGAGCCGGGCGTACTGGGTCTTTCGGATGCGGACGTGCACATTGAGCAGCTGAAGGTGGTGGTAGTAGGCTTCCTCCACCGCGGTACTCCAAAACGACTGCTGCCACATACTGCACGTCAAGAACTGTGAGCGGAACGACATACTCGCCAACAACAGGATGGGCTCAATCATGTAGGAGAATTTTTCTTCGTGCTCGAGAATCAATTCGAAGTAGACGTTGAGGCCCTTCTCGTCGACATCGGCGATGCGCTGGTGCTGGGGCGTGGGCCCTGGTGGTGCCCCGGTGTTTGTACCGCTGCTCGTCTGCGGACTGGCAGCGGCAAACTCACGCGGAGAGCCAGACTCCGACGAGGAGTGGTATCGTTGATGTGCGGCCTGGCTTGTTATGTGTTCATCCGCACTCACGGCGGCAGCGGTCGCGGCTTTCAAGGTGTACGCGTCGCTCTGTGTCGCGAAACACGAGAGATAGCCAATACAGTGCACCTTCCGGCCCTGCACGGTCACCCAGTCAGTGATGGCAACACCGTTGACGAGGAGAGGCGTGTTGTGTACATGGTGGTTGCCGCCTCGGCTGCGACCACCGCCTTCGGGCTCGATGACGCAGACAGCACACGGCACAGGACGGAGCACCGGTGAGCCTTTGAGCTCCGCGATCCTCACAGCCGCGGCAGCTGTGTCAGCGTGATTCTTACCCGCAGTTGGGGAGCCAGGCGTTGGCGGCTTGGTGGCGTGAGCCTTCGCTGGGATGGGACTGTCTACATCGGCGATTGTGTGCATGTCTTCCTCGGCTGCATCGCTCGCCATGGTCACTGGCTTCTCAGCACTGCCGCGCCGCTCGGGGCTGTCTGGCGCGAGCTTGCCGCTCCAACCAGCGCTGAAAAGAGCCTCATTAAGCTCGTTCCGTTTCCGCTCCCGCGCGTCCTTGATTAATTCCGCCTTGGCCTGCGCAAGCGGCTCCGCCTGAAGCACAAGACCCCCGTTCGCGTAGAACGAGGCCTCGACATCACCAAGAAGATGCTCGACCGTGTAGGGCACCACCCGGGGCACGGCGTGGGCGTGGGCGGTCTCGCTGTGTCCGCTGCTCATGTTGTGGATCGGCATCCACGTCGTCGGGGGCGCGTTCGCCATCGCCGCCGTTGGGTGAGGGACACCGCCCACACCTGTGCCCCCAGCGCCATCACGGTTTACGTATAAATTCGACACCGCATCCTTGAGCTTCTTGTTGTTGTCGTTGAAGTACCGCCTGAAGAGTGGGATAAGACAGATCTCGACAGGCCCGGTACCCGGTGCGTTGGCGCTGCGACTGCCACTGCTTGTTGCCGTCGCGCTGGTGGGGTTTTGCACAGTCGGCGCTCGCGTGGCCGAGCTGGACGCGCCGGGAGTGCTCGTCACATGCGGTGGCTGGACAGCAGTTGTGAAAATGAAGCCCGCGGCATCGTGTGAAGGGAAGCCGCCCATGGCGTAGAGAAAAGAAACGAAGAAAAGATATGTGTGCGGTGCTAAAAAGGTATTCTAAGTCTTTTTTTTTTCTTCCACCGCGTGCTTTCCAAAAATCGTTCCCGTAGTGGCTCACCTATTCTCAGTTTTTGGTGTTCTTCTCTTTTTTGTGGAAGTACTTGTTCGGTGAGGTTAATAAACTTGGTGTTTCTGGTATGACGAATAGGTATTTCTTTTGGCGCTGCGAAGGAACTCGATGGGTTTCACGCTGCGGTACGGTGGACCTGATCGCCAAATCCGTCTTTTTTTTTCCGCGAATCACAAATGGGTGTTTGTTTACGGGTTGTACAAAAGCCGCTGCTCAGATACAGAAATGTAGAAGGGAGAGGTGTAGGCGGGGAAACAACGTGCGTCCACACAAGGAAAAATAAAATGAGCGAAAATAGGGAGATCCAAACAAGAATCGAAGAGAAATCTGAATGCAACAGTCACGTCAAGGCAAACACTGTTAGAGAGACACCCGGAAGCCAAGGAGATATGTGGCAACGCGCGTCTCAAAAACAAACAAACAAAAAAAAAACAGAGGAATAACGGCTTTACTTCTCGCTACTACAAAGGTATGTACCTTGAAGGAGAAAGGGCGGGGGACGCCAGGCGAGATCAAAAGAGGTACGTTCAAAAATAATTAATAGTAGGACAGAGAAAACAAAAAAAAAAAAAACGCCCGGACACAACACAATTGGGAAAGAGACAATACCTTGGCAGATGCAATGGAGACGACTTCAGCGGGGGGGGGGGGGCACAGCACCAGCGTGAGTGGGAGGTCAAGCAGGACTGGCTTTGAGCGATCCCGTATTGCGCTTGCTACGGCCGACAACGAGATGTACTTTTTTCTTCTTTTTCGTGTACACACACCAGACTCAGGTGTGCTCGCGCTATCTTGGTGAGCTGAAGCCTGTTACTTTTGTTGTTTCTCTCTGTTTCTTTCTTTTTTTTTTTTCACGTCAAGTCGTCCACGTTCTGCACACTCTGGGCGTCACAAGAAGACTCGTGTGTATGTGCCGACCAAGTTCTGTGGGATTCTACAGTTCTTCTGGGCCTCGGGTCGATGGGCGACTCGATTCTTTTCTTTCGTGGCTTCGTTAAGTTTTCTTCTGTTATTGTGGTTGTGTGCCTCAAGGGAGTCGGATATTTGTGTTCAATGAGCTCGTGCCTTGCTGACCTGCAACCTGATGCTCTTTTGCTTTTTTTCTCCTGGCTCTCCTTTTTAAAATTAGTATTTAGGGATAGAGAGAGAGAGAGCGTGTTTCTGTTGCGTCTAAGTCGTTTCGATAAGTAAAAGCAGGCTGAGTCGCAGCGTTCCCGCCAAGAGACACGTGTTGGCTATCGACAGTTATTTGTAGGAAGTGGGAGAGGGACAACAAGATCACCGTGCGGCGTCGAAGCTACTGGACTGAATGTTCTCGTAGAGTACCGGAAAGGACAAAGCAAAGGACTCGTGTCCAAAGACGGCGAAGGAATAGAGAAGGAACACGGATCACACACACACACACCCACTAAATATCAACCGAGGAAATTTGTTCTTTGCGAGAAGATACACACACACTCAGAGACCCAGACAAAGAGAAAAAGATGCAGTGTTGAGTGGAGACACTTCTTCTTAAAGATCCTTTCACAAAGTGTGTTCCTGATGTCCTCACGCACTGGATAAGCGAAGAGAATCAAGTCACGGAGGGGGAAAAAATGAGCTAAAACCCACAGCTCGTGCTTATTTTACTGCGTTTCCCTTGAAATGTGGGGGAAAAGAAACGGAGAGGATTCAAGTGAGCAACGTCACCAAGTGCTGGACACTGAGATCGAGTAAAACACCCAGAAACAAAAAGGCAATCGGTACGCGAAAGCGAATGCGACGCGTCACCGTGATGAGGAAGTGTAAAGAAAAACAAAGAAGAGGGGAGGAGAGAGGGAGAGAGAGAGGGAGAAACGAAAACAGGAAAAGCACAGAGTAGAGCGAGTGCTCACCTACACGCCAGCAAAGAGGCGATGGGTAAAAGCGATGGGGAAAAGAAAAAAAGAAATGAAGAGGTGGAGGGGGAAGAGGATTGAAAAAAAGCAGGAGAGAGAGAGCGTGAAGAGAGGGGAGAAGTGGCTCGCCACGGGGTATAGAAACCAATTCAATAGCGACCTTCTTGAAGTTCTGCTACTGCTTGTTTCTCTATCAAGAAACACACACACACACGAAAAAAGCGATGGGAAGAGGAGCAAAGAAAAAAAAAAAAAAGAGAGGGAGAATAAAAGACGGTGCGTATGTACAACGCGAAGGTATTTGAGTTCGGGTACTTTGAGGGGGGAAAAAACCGCGTTGAACCAAGAGCAAAGTATAGCATCCAAAAGTAGAAGAAAAGGGTGAGGGAGAGGATTGAGTGAATCGAGGGCAAAGGTGTGAGATCACATGCGAGAGAGGGCGGAGCGAGGATGACACCATCCGGCGAAAGAAGAGTAGGTCTGGCGTGACCAAGCGGCCGTTCACCGATTCGACTTGGTCTCCCCAGCTGGCGCGCTGTGAGGTCGTATGTTGATGCTCAATAAGAGGACGTGGCCGAACACTCAGAAATGTGTTCACTCAGAAGAGAGAGAGAGAGAGAGAAAAAAAAAAAAGAAAGAAAATAAAAAAGCAAGTCAACAGGAGACAGCGAGCACAGCGACAAATAACAAAAAAGAAAAAACAACATGAAGAAAAAGCCGCTGTTGGAGAGGCAATCAAACAGAACGATGTGTGTGTGTGTGTGTGTCGACGATATCAAGCGGTTTCGCACGCGTGGTGCGGTCGTTCTATTGTAGAACCGAAACATCCTTCTCAATGCGTGTCTGAACCCGCTTCCGCCACTTATCCACGAACGAAGCGGGCACAAACACGTATTCCTCTCCTTGATTCAAGCCTACGAGGGGGTTGTTGAGATCGACCGTTCGACCGTAGCTAGACAAGAAAAGATAAAAATCCTCCAGCATACGCTCTGCCATCGCGCGTCGTGTGGCGGCCTCGATTTGCTGCATCGGTTGGTGAACGGTGAACCCAAGATTGATAAGATCTTCTTGGCGCTCCAGAGAGAGGCCGAGCACGGCACGTGTGGGCTGCGTGGGGTCGAGAAATTCGGACGGAACTTGAAACAGGGAGCTGGGGCGACCTTCTTCCAGGTAACCCAGATACTGGAAGTTTGACGACGCTTCACGACCAATGTAGACGGAGATCCCTGTGCCAGCCGGCAGCGGCTCCGCTTGTGTGAGGAAAACCATGAACGTACTCGGGGCGAAACCGAGCGGTGCCAACCACTTTGCGCTATCCACTTGTTCGAAACTCGTGAGCACAGGGTTACCAGGCACCACAACGCCGAAGAGAGAAGACGGCTGCATGATGCCACCACCTCTTCTTGTTCTTGTGCTTCAAAAAGTGAGAACTACTTTTCAGAAGGAAAAAAACAAAAAAATAGTGTGGTGGGTACGCGACAGTGTGACGCTTTTTTGTTTGAGGTGTAATAGGCACGCGACCTGTGGGCCAAAGGCGAGAGACGGTGAGAGGTGAAGATGCGTGGATGCGTGTCAGGAAGACACCGCGGAAAGCGCGCTTGACTGGTGGGGATGAGGGAACAAAGAGTGACACACAAAGGGAGAGAGGGGCGACAATGCTGGTATCATTCGTTTGCATTTTGCACAATGCCTTATATATATATATGTATCTTGTGGAGAGTGTGTCTGACAGTCACCGCCTGATCCTCGCCGCACCGATGCATGAGCGCTGGACGCAATATCAGTCATATCGTTTACCGAGCACAAGTAAAGGCGGTGAAATCGCCCACGTGGTCTTCTCCCCGAGTGTCACAGCCAATCACCCCTCCTGACACACACACCGTGGCGTTGATGCAGAAAAGTCAAGCGCGTCACGTGGTGAGGATATCTTTTTTTGGTTGACTAAACTAGTCACGAAACAGCCAAACAATGCAGACCCATGCAGACACACACACACACACACGATACAAAACAACAACAACAAGAGTGAAACAACGCTGCTCTGCGACCGCTACCCGCACGTGTGAGAATGCTTTGTTTTCGCCGACATCACCCGTCAAGGACGCATTACGCCGGTGGTCGGTGGGTGGACGCCTCGTCGGTGGACAGGCCACCGTCTCGGGTGAACGCACCAGACGGCGCGTCCGCCCAGTGCCAGGCGCAGTTGACAGCACCGGTTTCCATGACGTACGGCTTCTGCTCTACGTATTCCGGATCAAAGTCGCGGATCGCGGCCACGTTGTGGATGAGCAGCGACTGCATCGCTTGGATGTTGTCTTCCAAGCGCTCTTCCTGAAGCGCTTCCTCGTCCGCCTGCGTCTGGGCGAGCTGCGAGGCCTCGTCGAGTTCGCGCTGCTTGCGCAGGACCTCGTCCGCGCGCACCATGGCCTGCACCTCGTGCATGCGGCGTTGGTCAATGTAGTAGTAGTACATGTTGTTCGTCATGTTCTTCTCCGCGTACACCCACCGCTGCATTTTGGCAATTTTGAGCACAAGCCGCAGGTGCTTGGCCGAGTCCAGTGGGACGTCATCGTGTTGCTTACACACTTCCCACAGATCCATGAGGCGCACTGGTTGGTTGAAAAAGAGCAGCTTCAAGACGTAGTCGCGCGGTATTTCACCGAGATCGCGCGGAATGGCCTTGATATTGTTCTGCACGAGAGGCTTCTTGAAAAGCTCACGGATATTACTATTAAAGCGCTTGAACCCGCACTGGCGCAGCATCGTCACCTCGCTGCGGTAGGGCACGGTCAGGCGGTAGTCCTTGCCGGGACGCTGGCCAGGTGGACCCTTCGGTCGACCTAGACACGAAACGGTGCGGCGCAACATGAATTCTACACGTGTAATCCGGCGTGCACGACACAGGGGCGTGGAGAAGACGGCAGGAGAGAAGAAAAGAAGAAGAAGCGACAGTCGAAAATGAGAAGGGAGCGAGGGAGCGAGGGAGGGAGGGAGGGGGGTGAGAAAAGGCAAGCCGAAGTAGGGAAAACGTGGACACAAGCGCTTGGATACGCAACACCATTTCTGTCGAATTGAGATCGCCAACATTCAACGGTCGTGGCGAGATGGTGCAGCCACGTTCAGGGGACGAACCAAGGACGCGCCGTCCGCAGGGCCAACATAAAACGCGGACACACACACACACACACACAAAAAAAAAAAAGAGGCTTGCCGCTCACGAGCTGCATGAGGCGGGACGAGTGGCTGACGTGAGTGCTCACGTGCACACGGCCGTACGCCCTCGCTGTGTGGCAGCCCGCCGCAGCTCAGTTGATGCCCCGTTACATCATCTCCTGCGACCATCACGAGTTGCTCACCGACCCTTGGGTCTGCCGTACTTGTTGTCGAGATCGCATCACGAGTTCTCTATTGGAGCCGACACAAAAGTACCGGCTGTAGGAAGGGGAAAAAGGAACAGGGGAAGAAAAAGAAACGAACGTCAACAACTAATGCAACGATACCACTGCCGCGAAATTAGAGACAGCGTCGATCACAGACTCAATCCGAAAAATAAAAAAAGTGTGGAGAGCGCGTACCAGCAAGATGTCAATCCCTCTGCCCCATACTGCGTGCATTCCACAAACGTGGTGGCGACCGGTAAAGAAAGGAACGAGCAGTAAAGAGCAGTCGGCAACAGTTGGGAGCCTGCTGATGGGCTGTTTGGAGGATGCGCTTACGGCTTCGTCGGCACCCTTGGCGCCGCCGTCGAGGCCGCGGCGTCGCGCACGTCTTCGGTTGCATCGGCCTTCAGCTTCGAAAGCACCGCCTCTGCTTGCCGCACCGTCACTTTTCCTCCGGCGAGTAGCCGACGCACGGCGAGGGCCACGTTGAGACGCACGTTGATGACGGGGTCACGTACAAGCGTTTGTGCGAGCGTTGGCCAGATATCCGCGGCCACTGCCTCCGGTGTGAGGGCCTCGACCGAACCCATCGCGCCGTACAGATGGCACAACGCCACGCGATGCAGATAGTTGGTGTCACGCAGAAGGGGCTGCACGCGCCGGAAAAGATGCGTAGAGGCCCATTTACCCCCGTGCGCCTCAACAAGCTGACAACACGCGACGACAGCGGTATCACGGATGGTCGCCACGCGGTCGGTCAGCCGCTCCACGCAGACATCGAGCACCTTCTCCGCGTCTTGGCCCAGCGCGGTGATGAGTGACGGCACCTGGGAAATGACAGTCTGTCGCAGACGCCATTTGGGGTCCGACGCGAGCGCGATGACCGCCGGCACGAGCTGCGGCGCGACCTCCTTCGCCTCACTAGTGTTCCCCATTGCACTAAAACCCGATACGAACGCTAGACGGACATCGGCTTCGGTGTCGGCGAGCAGGGCGTTGCAGGTAGGCACAATGGTGGTGCTCCACATGTCCTTCGGCACGCTTGCGACGGACTTGAGAACGCTACTGGCGAGGCTCATGCGTACCTGTGCGCTCTCATCGGACACCAAACGTGTCCCAGCAAGCAACAACTCACGCTTCGCGGCGAGATCACTGCAGGCGGCCAGTGTCTCGTTCATGGTAAACACAGCAGAAGCCCGGATTTCCGCCTCTGCGTCCTGACAAAGCAAACAAAACACGGGCACGATATACTTGGTGACGTCAGGCGAGGCGATGGCGGCCGCGATGGCACCAAGCTTGTCCGCCGTCATGTACCGTACACGCCAAGAGCTGTCGCTCGCCAGGGTGCGAATGGTAGCCAGGATCGACGAGTGCTGCGTCTCGGGCACGACCTTCAGCAGTGCGATTGCCACAGGCACCGCCTGCAGGCGGACACCGTCGCTCCCATCCTTGGCTAACGCGAGGCACGCCGGGATGAGATCGACCGCCTTGTTTCCAAGGACCTTCGCGAAGTCCTGCCCGATGGCCACACAAGCGGATCGCCGTACGCTGATCTCCTCATCGCCGCAGAGGCTCATGAACAAGCTCATACACGTGCTGCGCATCGCTGTCCCACTGGCCGTGTAGACCGTGCTAATGAGAAAAGCGGCGGTACTGCGGCACTGCACGGTGCCTTTGCATAAGCGCTGTAACATCTCTATAAAACTATCCTGCGCTCGGGTGATGTCGCTCTTGGACGCCCCGGCAGAGGTCGCCGCGCTGGCGCCGAAGATGGTCGTGCCGATGAGCTTCAGCGACGTGACCGCTTCATCGCGGACTGTGATCTCATCGAGACCCGCCAGCATCTCGAGCGGGCCCAACAGGCTCTGCGTGAACGCGATCCCGCCAACCTCGTGAAGCATTGTGCCGAGAGCGTTCGCGAACACTCGCAGGACCTCGTCGTTGTCATCGAGATAGTCGGTAAGATAGAGGAGCAGCTCGTCACGCGTGCGCTGAGGACCTAGTGTGGCTGCGATCAAGTGGATACCACGCATACTAGTGAGACGGAGATCTGGATCTTCTGACCGCAAATTGTCGATCATCGTCCGAACCGAGTCGAACTGCTCCATCTTTGCTTTTCTGCTCTTGTTTGCTTTTTTTTTTTTTGGGGGGGGGGCCAACAGTTCTTCCTCGATGTCGATGTCCGCGAGCTGTGTTCTAGCTCCAGTAAAAGAAGAAAAAAAAAAAGTCGTGTGATGCGCGTGATTTGTTTCCCTCTACGTCGCAATAGAATTATGGTTCGATGTCGTGCAAGCCGGGCGAGTGGGAAAGCGATACGGAAATGAGGAGTGCGTGTGGTAAAGAGCAGGTAGCGAACACACCAAGAAGAGGATGTGCGGAGTGACAGGTTCGCTTCACAGAGAGATACCAAAATCCGCTCAACGGGCGGGCAGGGCGAACGAGTAACGACAGAGAGCACGGGGAGCCGTCTGACATGTGAACGCAACATCGCGAGCTTTCCTTTTTCCTCACAGCCCACGGCAACCAGCCACAGTGCTAACCCAACACGTTTCCGGGGGGAAGGGGGGGGGGGCTCTTGTCCACCCAGTGCACTGCTGAGGAGTCAGTTCCCCGCGGCCCCGCGCTGACCTCACGCGCTGCTGACAACCTCGGTCTGGCTTTCCAACACCTCAGCGTGTCCTGTTTTTCTTGTTGATACGTCTTGTTGTTGTATTTTAGTTACAAGGATGCAGCGGTATCACGCGTCCATCGCGTGTACTTCACAACTCTCAGCACCAGCGAGAAATAGTGGAGTATGACGCTTAACGATTAATCGGAGTGAGTGGGGGAAAACAAAGAAAGCGCGGCGGTGGGAGCGACAACAGTACTAAATAGAAAAAGAAACAGCGAAACCAAAAAAGAGACAGCAATGTAGCGAGGCGCGCAGCTGCGTCTTAGGCGGATGCATCCCCTGAGCCAGTGAGGGCGTGAATCTTTTCCTCGACATACGCACGTGCCCGTTCCTTGACCTTTTCGACATCGTGAGGTGAGCCGTACGTCTTTTCAAACGCGAGGAAGCGCGTCAGAAACTGCTGCATGACCTTCGCAGGAAAGTTCATTGACACGGCGCGCTCGAAGATGTTCCGTGTCTGCGCCGCGGAGCCTTCGGGGGCACGGCGCTGCAGCAGAGCGAGCTCTTGGTCAATGAACGCGGACCACACGTCCGATTTCTTTGGCATCTTGGCGATCAAACCCTCAAAAAGAGCACGGCCGCTCTCGACGTTGTTGGTGCCCTTGTACTCGTGCACCGCGATGCGCACGATCGTCTGAGCCGCCTCATCCCGCTTGAGGGCACTGCCCATGTCCTTGAGCATGCGCTTCAGCTGATCGCGCTTGCCCTGGTCGACGAGGACGATGCCCAGCCGCTCCCAGCCCGAGCGGGCGTCGCGGAATTTGCTTGTGATGCTGCGGCACAGCGCGAGCAGCTGCACGCTCTTCTTGGAAGCGGCGAAGATGTCCGCCAGGCGCTCGTAGAGTGGCAGTGGCTCCAGCTGGTGGCGCAGAGCGCGCTGAAAGATTGACTCCAACGACTCTGCCGTACCGTAGAGGTTCTCCACGTTCAGGTAGGCGACCCACACATTCAGTCGCTCCTGTACCTCGCGCGTGCCGATTGTTCTGAGCGCCTTCTCGGCCACCTGGCGGGCCTCCTCGTACTGGCGAAGACCGACGTGGTACGCCATGTACTGCGTCCACAAGTAGCTGCTGTTGGGGCTCGCGAGCAGCAGGCGCAGGAACTCCTCCGCACTCGTGGGCACTGCCGTGTCCATACTACGCTCGTACGCATCGATGGCTTCCTCGAGACGGCGACGGCGCGTCTTGGGCTCTGCCGAGGCGTCATCGGTCTTGCTGCCAGGCTCGGCATCCGTGCTCACATCATCCCTGCTCGGCCGCCAGGGCAGGGCGCCAAACAAACCGCGACTCGCGGAGGGCCGCTCGCACCGCACGAGTGGCTGAGCGGTGAAACTGGAACGCGAGGAGAGCACAACGAGCGGCAGCAAGCTGCGCAGGACAGGCAGCTCTGGCACAAATTCCACACGAAGTTCGAGTGTGCGGCCCATCGCTGGCGGCGCCTCCGTACCCGTCTTCTCCCAGTCGTATACGTAGTACCCCAATACACTCACCCGCGCATGCTCCGCCGCGTCCACACCAGTGGCGTTGTCCGCGTGGGTAGCGCGCGTGGAGGTGCTACCCAGATCAACCTCCACCTCTACGACCGCACACCCATCGTCCGTCGAGGAGAGCAGCACGGTTGCCATGACCAGCGCACCAGGTCGAAGCGACGCGAGAGCACTCGCCGAGATAGCCGTATCGTACGGGGTGCGTTCAATGACGTCGTGCTTTGCTGTCACGTTGACCACCTGCGCGGCGACATCGTAGTTGAGCAAACGCACCTCTACCGTCGCGCCAGCACCGCGTGCGGCGGTGGTCGTCTCCTTATCCGGGTCATCACTGTCGTCGTCGCGGTGGTGCGTGTCGTGTGAGACGTTTTCGAGCGTTGCCACGGCGGTCATGTTGGGGGCCATACTGAAGAGCGTACCCTTCGCGGTCGACCGTACCACACGGGCTGCGGTGGTGCTGCCCAGGCCGATGAGCAGATGCTTGCGCAGGAGCTGCGAAACGAGCGTCGCCACCGGCCGTGGATAGGCGAGCAGATCGGTCCAGGCCTCCTCCAGGCGCACGGTGAGAAGACGGTAACCTTCATCATCGCGCGTGCGACGCATCACGGCGGAGACGTACTCGCGCTTCGCCAAACTCTTGAGGAGACGATCTGCGAGCGCATCGTTGCCGAGGGTTTCACGTGTCAGCTTACCAAAGCCACTCTGCCCAGGAAGCTGAACAAGAAGACCAGACGGACCCGCGTGATGAACGCGGTACTCACGAAAAGAGGAGAAGCCGGACATCGACGAGGCGACGCGCGAGGAGAGAGAGGGAGAGCGTCACACACCACGACGTTGCGGGAAAGAAATGCGATCCTGCGTGCCAGAGAGCATTAAAAAAAAAAAAAAGCGGGAAAAAAAAGTAACAACACAGAGAGTGTGTGAGAGAGTGAGATATGGGAGGACAGAAAAGAATGTGACCTTTCAATGAGGCTCTCTTCTTACGTTTGTTTTCCGTGAGTGCGCTGAGGTGAGCAGATTTACGAAACCACTGCGAGCGTCTCGAAGGAGAGATCACACGGGTTAGCTATCGGCGCCTGTGCATATGGGATAGAAGGACACACAGTCCAGAGCTCAAACTTGATGTAGCTGACTGCCCACACACCCAAATGCATGCACGCTCTCGGACACACACCGGCATCAGGCGGCTATAATTCGGGGAGTTAGCTTCTTCTCCTCTTTTTTTTTTTTCGGCTCGGTTTGATGTAGACAGGATCTGGGTCAAGAGTGCGTGGAAAGCGTCCAGTGATGAGATGAAAAAAAAAAAAAGAAACAAAAGGCCGGCAATATGGTTTCAGATGGCGGACAGCGGACATCGAACATCAGGGATGAGGAAGGGACAGGGACAACTTGAATAGCTGAACAAGGCGGGCAAGCCCCCCACCCACCCACGCACGCACACACAAAAGAGGAAGGAATAGCGCCGCGCTTACTGACGTGTGCGTCTTTGGGCATACGTCTGTTCAGTGTACCTTGGGTCTTTGTGAGACTGACCGCCAGCCACAGCGGCCGCGACTGGCACTCCCTCGCTTTGGTGCTGTTGCTTGTGCTTACTGCCGCTGACCGCCGAAGATACTCTTGAAGACATTGAAGCCTTCCGCCCGCTTTCGCGAGTCTTCGCGCGGCTTGGACGGTGCACCGTGGGCCTGATCCGCAACGACAGATGACCTACGCCTCTCGCTCAGCGCGCTGTCGTTTCCTTCGGCAGCCACCGGCTGTGGTGCAGGGGAGGCGGCGCGGTCGCTGGACTGTGGTGGTGGTGTGAGGGCGGGATCAAGTCCCGAGGTGACGGGCGTGCCGGTTGTGGCGCACACCTCCTCGTACCGCCGTCGCCAGTAGGTCGCATCGTTGCGCGCGACTTGGACGAGGTTGCGGAGTCCCTTGTGCTCCTTCTCGATCGTCTGCCGCAGCTCCTTGTTGGTGTCACACTCCTGCTGCAGACTCATCTTGAGACTTTCGATGCGGTTTTGGCGAATCAAAAGTTTCTTCTGGGAGAGCTGCAGCTCGAGGGTGGAGGCGGCGTAGTTCTGGCGGATGGCGTCGAACTCTTTCTGTGTAGTCGACAACTCGTGCTCGAGCTCCACAATGCGCGCCGCCGCCGCTTCCGAAAGCTCAGCGTCGGCCTCGGCTTCGGCTTGAAGCAGTGGCATGACGCTGGCCTCCGCTGATGATCCAGTGTCGTTCACGAGTGCACTCGCTGATGTCAGCGGCGTCAGTTGCAGCGGGGCGGGCATACGCGGCGAGACGTTGGGCGGTGGCGAGCGGTAGGGGTCATGGTGGCACGCGCTCGGCGCCATCGCCGGCGACTCGACACTACCCATACGGGCACTTCGGCTCGCCGCCGCGCGCTCCAGCATAGCCTGATTCGCCCGCGCGGAGGGTGAGAGTGGGAAGTCGTCGGCGTGCTGACGTCGGCCGGCGGTTGGTGAGGTATGCTGTGAGGGAAGCAGGCTCTCTTGACCGGAAGGAGGAAACAATGCGGCCTCTCCGCCGCTGCCCACCTTGGGGTTGCGCGCTGCCTGCGGTCCTCCGGCGGAACCCGCACGTCCACTGGCACCATCCAAAGGTGGACTGCCACCGCGCGGCGCACTGTCGGCTCGCGCGTAGCGGGCCGTGATCCCATTCGGCGGCGGGGACTCAAGTGCGATGAGTGTCCGCCAACGCGGGCGTGACACAGACTTTCCAAACAGATGCTCGCCGGTGACTTCTTCGACCGCTGCCGTGGCGACGCGCAGTGGCTCTAGCCACTCTTCCATTTGGCCAATCAGCGCGCGGATTTCGTTCTGTTGGGTGGCGATGACGCCGTCACGCTGTTGCAGCGCTTGCTGACGTTGTGCGAGCCGATGTCGTTGTTGAAGATACGACGCCTCCCAGAGCGCACACTCCTCAGAAAGGCACGCCGCACGCTGTCGCACCGCGTCACGCTCTTCCCTCAGCGCGGCGTTCGCCTCCTCGGCGTCCTTGACGGCGTCCTTGAGCACGCCCATCTCGGCCAGCAAGTCGTTCAGTTGCATTTTTTCTCGTGAGCGCTGCCGCAGCGACAGCATGACGACCTCGCCCTCATCGTCGCTGTTCGCAGTTCGCCTGGCATCTTCGTCTGCTGTGGTGATGTTGGCCATATCCAATCGGCGGACAGCGTGCGGAGGGGAGCTCCCGTCCGGTCGCATTGTCTCCGCGCCCACACTAGCGGCAGAGCCCGGCGATGAAGACGCGGTAGCTCGTACCTGTTTATGCTGTTGCTGCATAAGCCGCCTCTGAAGCTCTGCGATCTCCTCGCGTGCGACACGCAGCATTGTTTCTAGTTCCTCGATCGAGTACTGCCGGTTGACGATGGCGCGGTTCTTGATCGTCTTCGCGCGGGCACCGAAGCGCAAAGTCGAAAGCGTCTCCGGTGCGTTGTACGCCGAAGGGCTGCAGCAGATGATGAGTGAGGTGCGTGCGTTGCCACCGAGCGAGTCCTTTAGGATCTTCGTCAAGACACTATCTCTGTACGGTGTGTGACGCTGACCCTCTGAGAGGCTTGAGATGACTTGGCTCAGTGATGTGAGCGAGCGGTTGATAAGCTTGGCCTCCTCCAACCGCATCCCGGACGATTGCGTCTTGGACACCTTCTCGCTACCGGCCAAGTCCACAAGAAACAGCTTGCCCACGCGGGACTCGTGCAGTCTACGGTCGGTGCTCTTCACGGTGATGTTCAGAATGCAGTGACTGCGACTGCTCGTCTCGTTCATCGCGGTCGCCGATGTGGCGCGCCGCTTCAGCCCGGCCTGCACCAGGTGCATGATCTCACTGGGACTCGTCACAAACGGCATTTCGCAGTCTTCCACGTAGAAGTGTTTGCCAGCAACATCCTCGCGCACTTGAAGCTTGGCCTTGTGGCCCTCCGGAGCAAGCAGATCACGCACCTGTTCCATGTACACCTCGACAAAGAAGATGCGGATTTCAAATTCAGCCGTCACGGGCGCGCTGTAGATGTGCGTGAAAATCTCTCGCACAGCACGCGGCACAATGCCGGAGGTTTGGTCCGACACCGAGGTCGGTATGACCCTGCTTGTGCTGCGGAACGTGTCCGGCGGCGATGGACGCGAGGCGAACGCACTCTCGTCGGAGCCGCGACGACCGGTGCTGGTGTTTTGATCAGCTTTGTCTGCGCTGCGGCGCGACGAAGGGCGATCGTTGTCATCCTGTGAAAAAGTCGGCAGCGCTGGCGAGAAGGCTTCTTCCTCGTCGCCAGCCTCCATTTCCTCTGCCGCACGCAGTGTTAAAAAGTTGACCTCCGACGACGTGGATGGAGCCGCACTGGCGTCCGCGCTGCCCCCACCTCCACCTCCGAGTACCGCCGTACCGTTGGCGTTGGTGCTGCTCTGGCGCCTCACGAGCGCACTGAATGCAGAGGCTCGTCCAGCGCTGTTGTGATGCACGCGACCGAACATGGTGTGCGTCTTGCCGCTGCCTGTTTGACCGTACACGAAGATGGTGCTGTTGTACCCCGCCATGACGTCCTTGACGGAGGGCAGCCCAGCGTTGGTGAAGACATCCGACTGCGACGCCAGGGGCCTAAAGACCTCAGAGAACGTGAAGTGGTGACTGTCATTTGTGCTCGTGTAAGCGTTGCCAGTACTCACGGCCGGCACGCCACCACTCGGGCTGGCGTTTAGTGCGGACGGCGCTGTTGTACACGTGAGAGAAGCGGTATCCTCCAGCGTGTTTGGAAACGCGACGCACAGTTCCCGCGTGGCCGCCTTGCTCTCTTCCTCCTTGGAGAGCGGTCGAACCCGGCAGAAGACGCGAATGTTGTCAGCCTGCGCCGCCTTGGCCGCGCGCGACAGGCGCGTCGGCTGCTGCTGTGAACCTGATATTCGCATAGTCGACACACACTCTAGATACACAAAACGACAAAAAAAAAGTAGTATCGATCTAAGGAATCTGTTTTGAGTGCCTTGGCTCTCGTTTGGTGATGCCACCACTCAAGTGGACAGAAGGAATTCTTTTGTTCGTGCCCCAGAACGCGCACCAACAAGGCGGCGAAAGATGAAAGAAGATCGGGAGCACGTCGCCTTGAGCGACGATAGTGCTAAGCGCGCCGTCTGACACACTGTCCACCTCTCCGTCTCTCTTTGAGCTCTAGTTCTTACGAGTTGAAGACAAACAGTTGTTCCAGGAAAACAGAAAACGTATTTTGTTCGGCGTGTGGAGGCAAGCGTTTGGGAAAGCGAGACTAATGTCGCCGTGACGATTGGGTCGGTGAACCAGAGGGAAAGGCACTTCGACAATTGTGTGCGACCTCGTCAAGAGGGACATCAACGAGCGTGAGTGCACTATAGGAATTTGCAAGAGCACACTTCAAAAAAGGAGGATCAAGGTGTCGACGAGAATGCTGATCACTGGGATCGACAGCGGGAAGAGCTGCGCGGCCCGGGGAAAAGAAGAGAGAAGGGATATGGTCAGTGTGCCGTCTGGCGTGCCTCCGATGTTTTCTTTTTCTGTTTCTTCCGTCTAAATCATGCACAAAGTGAGGGGCACGCGCGTTCGTGGCGACTAGTCTATCGTTATACGCTCGCGAGGAGAGTGAATACACACACACACACACATGAAGAAAAAGTAGAGGTTAGGTGAGGAGACGAAGACACACTCTGAGCGCATGTGTGTGTCACGAAAAACAACAACAACAACAGCAAAGAGGCACAAAAACAAACGAAACACACATATACACACGCCATTACACAAGAAGAGGAGCTGCCTTCTCATCTACGATTGGTCGAGAAGATGTGCAGGCAGGAAGAAACCTCTGGAGACGTTCCGTGAGAACACTCACGTCTGTGCACGCCGCTGCGCCTCGTCAAGCTGACGCTGCCGCTTCTCAAATTCCTTCAAGCTGGACTGGCTGCAAACGGTACGCACGCCTTGTGCGGAGAGCCCGCCTCCTGCTGCCGACGCCGCGCGCGCCAGACTGACGGGCGCGGCAGCCACAGCCGCCGTGGCCGCGCCGCAAGCCACTGTGCGCGCGACAATCACCGGCGCGCGCTGCAGAACGGCTGTCTTGGTCATCGCCAGGGCCGGCGTACCCAGGCTGGTGTTGTTGGGGAGCAACGACGGCAGCGGGCGGGACGGAGCCTGCACCTGCCGCGCCGGCGGTGAGCGCGGTACGTTCGTGTAGACTCCTGATCTCCGCGAGGCGCTCGCCATTCCATGACACTTAGGGATCCCTGGTGTATTGCTGCCCTGGCTCTCACGGCCATCGTACGCGTCCTCGTCCTCGTGAAGGCCATCGCCGTGAGGGCCATCGCGTGCGGTAATAGTGGGGCTACGCGTGGGAGAGGGCACCTGCTTCCCCGCGATGTCACCCTCACCATCGTGTGGGCCAGCCAACGGCCCCATCGCGCGCGCGAACTGCGCAGGACGGTGCGTGGTGCTTATGAGCGACAACGAAGGCGGCGAAAAGCGCACATCTCGTCGTGTCGGACATGACTCGGCAGCCGCGGCAGGTCTCCCCGCGTGCGCAAATTTTTCACGCCCCATCCTCGTCCGCAGTGAGACGGCCTCTGTCAGGGGCGTGCTGGTGTTGCTCATCATGCGCTCGAGGAGGTCCGCCTCCTCAGGCTCATCGGCTGTCTGCAACAAATCACTGGACGGTTGTGAGATCGAGCTGAGCGAGTCGTCGCGACGGTACGAGAGAAAGCGGTACGGTGGGTGCATGTGGGGGCTGTTCTCACTGTTTGTACTGCTGTGATGCGTGTGGGTGTGGGCACCGGTGCCGGCCAAACGCCCTGCGCAGTCGGCGACCAGCAGGCCACCGCCATCACCAGTGGCAGCGGCGTCCGCGTCGCCACTGTGACCTTGAGTGTTGTTGCAGCTCGCTGAGCGGGCAGTGCGACCGTAGGACTTGGGTGTCTGAAGTGCGTCCGCCAGCACCTTCTCGCCGCGAGTCTCCTCTGTTTCTGAAAGGGTTGTGGCGTCCACGGTGAGCGCGGGTCCCGCCGCGGCTGCGCTGCTTCTCAGGGCACAGAGACGCTGTGCCGAGCTTGTGCGCTCACGAAGTCGCTGAGCGTACATGCTCCCTCGCCGTGAGACCGGTGGATAAGCGGCGTGCACGCCATGCGCGCTGACATCCCTGTTCACACTGGCTGCACCCGCCGCTGTTGTGGCGACAGACGGCAGCGCCACAGCTACGGACGGTAACGTCGAGGGCGAGGCGGTTTGACGACGAAGGTGATCTACCTCGATTTGAAGGCTTTGCGTGAGAGCCGACTGCTGACGGCAACGCACCTCGAGCATGCGGCAGTGCTGTTCGAGCCGCTGGTGATCGCGTAGGAGCTGCTGCACAACGGTCGCCACGCCCACCAAGTGCATCTCTGTGTGTGAACCTGCGGCGGCGCTCGGGGTAGGTGGCGTCAGCCCAGGACGCCCCGCACCATCGCTCTGCGAAGCTTCCACGGACGTCGCCGGAGGCGGATGGGTCACGCACTCGCAGAAGCCCATTTCGTAGAACAGACACGGCTCACCAGTACGAGTAGACATCGCCCCGTTGACGGCATTTTCCGCGGCCAAGGATGGTGAGCGCGACACCTCTTCACTGAACGATAGGGGCTCGCTCGCGCCGCAGTGGCGAAGGCAACCGCAACCAACATCCTCACCGCCGACAGCGTCGCCGTGCCCGTCCGCGCCACTCTGGCACAACGAGGTCATCTGCAGTGCGTTGAAAGCCACTGGACCGTCTTCGGGCAGCTGTTTCGACGGAACTGTCTGTGGTGCTGTCGCGGTGGTCACAGGCGGCACGCCCGCAGCAGGCTCCACGCCAGTGAGATCCGGCCGCAGAGAGTAGCTGCCCGACGCATTGGGCAGCCGGGGCATGCGGGGGCTGGTGGTGCTACTCGACGCTTGCGCTTGATGGTGGTGAACGGTGCCGTGGGCAGCGGCGGGCGGTAAGCCCGGGTGTAGCGGCGCGAGTGGCGGATGCTGTGGATTGGTGCTCGTGACCATCGGCGTGGTCGTGGCTGCGGTGGTCGGTGCGAACGGTGGAACAACTATCAGTGCGGCGCCTTCAAGCGGTGTCACGCGGCCGTCGCTTTCCACGAAGCTTGTCTGCCGAGGACGGTGGCGGCGGCGGGTGCTGTTAGCCGCTGTGTTCGTGCTTGGCGCCGCGACGCAGTCAATGTCGCTTGACACGACGAGTGACGAGCCGAAGGAGGAGCTGGCTGTGAAGGAGACGCTGGTGCGGCGTCGACTGCTGTCCACGTCTGACACAGGCAGCAGGAGGCGGGGTGCGCGCTCAGACGCTATGGGCTTCTTTGATTTTGTGTCTATGACGCCGTTCTGGCTTTGATTCACATTTTTCGATGTCAGCGGCGCGTGGACTCGGGCAGAAGTCGCCGTGCCGTCGTCCTCATCGTTGTCTGAGGACACGATGGGAATGGACGAGATCATCAGCTTCGACGACGAAGCGATGCCATCACTCTCTCGGTGCGTTGCCATGATTCAACGACAGACGTCAGTTGGGAGTGGCTGTCAAGAAAAGCGGATGGGGGAAAACAAAGCGAGGGGAAACCAGGACAGGTGGGAATCTAGAAGCCGGTACTTGGAGCCAAATTAAAAAAAAAAAAAGAGTGCAAATAGGCTATCTACCGGGTAAAGGGAGAGAGAACAAAAAAAAAAAAATAAAGGAAAAACAGAAACTGATATCTAAAAGTGGGTACAACCACGTAAAACGAGAAGAGAAGACAAAGACACGAATATATGAGTGAGTGACAAAACGAGCGCAAAGAAAGCGATACACCTGATGCCTACCTGCTAATGTAGCTCTATGTTTCGCGGTTCACCTTGTTCTGATAATCAGGTTGTCGAGCAGCACCTCACGTTGCGTTCAGGTGTCACCGAAGGAAAGAAAAAAATACAGACAAGGCCGCTGACCAGCACAGTCCACGAACAACGTAGTCGGTGAAGGGTGCGACAACTAGAACAAGCAAAGCAAGCCTAGGCAGCGAAGGAGCAAATGTGCGGGGGCAGGGGCGACGGAGGAGGAGGAGGAGAGAGAAAAAAGAATGCAAAAGCACGCTCACATGGTATTCCTGGTTCGAATGCGATCCGGCGAGCCGATGTTATCCCTCATCGGTGCAGAAAGGACGGGCCGCGTCGTGACGTGCCGCGAGTCGCGCTCTGCTCGCTTCCCCGCGAGAAGTAGCCACATCTCAATGTTCCATAGGTTTCCCGGTCACGGCGGCGCCTAGCAATAATATGAAGAGCTATCTAGAGGTGATTGCGGACACTGTCACGTGTTGATACATGTTGACTTTTTCTTCTGGTTTCGCCATCCTCCGCGGAGAATGGTCCAAGGGCGAAGTCGACAGAAACAGCCCAACCTCAACCACTCTGTTCACGGAAGCCCTACACACGTACACGGATACAGCAGTCCGCGGCCCTCCACCTCACCTTCAGTGTCGAAAAGCGACGATCACGGCGCGCGTGTACTCTTCACAACGCATCGTTCGTGGCAAGCTGTTGCAGTAGGTGCCAGTCTGCGGCTGAGTGGTCACGCGTCAGTACCTGACGGACCATCCAAATGATACGCTCATCGCGCTCGGTCTCCGTGACCGCTGCCTTCACGTTGTCCGGGGCCTCGCCGCCACCAGCCTCAATGAGCGCGTGGCCGAGCTCGAGAAGTAGTTCACGCTCATCTTGGACGTCTGTGAAATGCCCCATGCCATCGCACACGGCACCGCCCTCGAAGATGTCGGCAACGCCAGCCTTCACCGTGGCCGTCGCCAGGGTAGGCTCGCCGACGCGTGGGGCTGCCTGGGCCCCAGCCGTGCTCTGCGCGCCACCACCATCTTTTGTCAGCGACACAGCAGTCGGAGGAGAGTGGCTGACGGAAAAAGGAATTGCGGAGGTGTTGTGGGCCTCACCGACCGAATACAAACAGAGCTCATCGACGCTGACGCACACGCAGAAGACAGGCCGCACCTCTCCTGTCGTTTGGCTAACGTACAGGCCACCGTGGCGTCCGCCAAGACCAGGAGGGCTCTGGCGTCCGAGCGTCTCGGAGTTCCATCGCGGCCCCAGACCGCTCGTCGTGCGGCTACCGGTATGATCGGGCAAGGCGCTTGATGAAGAGGTGGCACGGTTCGTCGACGCAAGCGCGTGGCACGCAGCCGCATCTGTACTACAGGAGTTTCCGGCCACCAGAGTGAAGGAGCTGCAATCGGCCTTCACCGTACACTCCACAGCAGCCGCGGAGTCTGGGTCGAACGAATAACAACGCCCATTCGCCGCTACCAGCACCACAGTGAACGTGTCCTCGCCTTCGGTGACAAAGATACGTGCCCGTTGCACGAGAGGCATCGTGCCGAGGTGCGCGCTCCACTCGCACTGCAATCGCAGCGTCAATTCGGGTACAGCTGGTGATGGCGTAGAAGCACCGACGCTGTGTGTGTGATTCCCACTCGACTTCGTGCGCGGACGGGCGACAGCAGGGACGAGTGGCCATGATGCGTTCACCGTGTTGTTAGCCGGCGACATGGGCGAGCTTGGCGAGACGTTCGAGCACGGACTCCCCCCTTCTGCCCAGTCTGGTAGGGTGGGGCCGACGCTCACTCCTGTGAAGCTTCCCGTGGCGGCCGTGGAGCTGGCGACTGTGCCCACACACCCCTTCGCAGTCCCGTCCTTGCTGAAATCAAAGGACGTTGTCGGCATGTCTGTGCCCGCAGTGGTGCGGTGAGGATGATGGCTGATGGGACGCGGCGATGGCCTCTGTTGCTTTTGCAGCTGGCGCACGGTTGGCGGCAGTGGGAGGCTGATGTCCTGATACCCTTGGATGTGTGTGATGATAGGGGCGGGCGATAGGTGCCCGCCAGCACGGGCACCGCTGTCGCTGTAATGACTGCCGTCGTCGCTACTGCTGGCGTCGGTGCCATCGCCGTCGAGTGATGTCGCGCTTTCGAGGGACAAGGGGCTAGCGTGGTCAAAGCCGCGCGGCTTGCTGATTGCGGCGGATCGGCCACCTGCCGCCAATGGCGACGATATCGGGCAGTCTCGCCTGCTGCGCAAGATGAGCGTCGCACCGGCGGGCGGTTGGTCCTGTCTCACGTCCACACATGGCGCGCGCCTTCCACCCGGCAGGCTTCTTGTCAGTGGACGTTGTAGACTGGCGGCGACCGTCACATCTGTTCTCGCTCCCGCCTGGGTACCTTCATCACCGCGGCCTGTGGGCACCACGCGCGGACCCTGCGACGGTGGCGATGAAACAAGCGACAACTCACCGTTTTCCATGAAGGGTGTAAGGCTGACGACGTAGGCGCGGCCGTCCTCGCTGGATAAGATCATCATGGCCCTTTTCCCACCGACGGAGACATCGACCGATACGGGCAGCCAAGAGGATGCGTCCTGTTTCTCGTCGGACTCCAAGAGCCGCGCCGCAGCTGAACGCGCCGCAGCCGAGCCTGCCGTGACGCCGCCCGCACGCTGTGGATGGCTGGTGACGGCAGCAGACGCAGAGGCCGATGCCCACTGGTGCGACATTGTGTCCGGCTCTACCCCGTCCTCTGCCGTCTGTGGGTTCACACACGACAACGGTGTGTCGGACGGTGCAGCAGCAGCATGCGTGCTGAATACAGTCGTCGGACGCGCCGCACGGCCTCGCTGACGCTTGGCCGCGTTCAGTACACCAAATTTACCGCTCGCCATGTCTTCAGACGTCAATGCAGGCGGCACACTAAGCACCTCCCGGCCGAGCCGTGCGAACCACAGCGGTTGTAGGAGCGTCATGGGAGGTCGCGTGAACGCCTTCATGAGGGCCTCGCTGTCGGCGGCGGCGACTTCTGCCGGCGAAGTCGAAGCGGCCTTTGTGTGGGGCGAAGCACTCGCGGTGTGGCATGCAGTGGTGTACGGCACGACTTCCGCATCACCGCCTCGCACATGGCCACTGCTGACGCTGAGGTCGGCGTGATCGTGCACATCGGAAACACTTTGCGGGTCTGTCGTCGTTGACAGCAGCAGCGAGGGCAGCGCGTGGCTGTCTGTTGTGGGTACCCCAGTGCCGGCCGTGAGCGACGCAGTGGACGAAGCGGTGCCCGAGGCCAGCATCGGCGCTGCCGCAGTCTCGACAGTACCCCCCGCCTTGTGGCGACGGACACCTTCACTGAGGCTCGCCTTGTCCACCGAAGGCGCACCTTCGTCGTCCGTCCTGTTGCCGGCGTCCTTGGCACGCGTTGTGTCTGTCGCGGCCGATGCACTGGTTCGCGCTGCCGCCTTTCTGCGCAGACGAACAACATCGTGGTAGTGGCGGATCGTATCACCATCGGCGAGTGTCAGCGGGCGACCTGTGCGCTTTTCCTGGCGACGCCAACGCTGCAGCTCAGCGTGGTAGGCAGGCAACAGCACCACACTGGTACTCGTGGTAACCGCGATGAGCGGGACCTCGACAGGTGTGCTCTTGGAGGGCTTGGTACGGTCAAGTGGTGTCTCCACATTGAGCCTGGCCACCGATGGCGCGGCTTCATCCGCATTGACCACCTCGTCCTCCTCAGGCGTGAGAATGGGGGTCGGTGGGAGCGGCACCTGGCAGGGCAGTGAGAACGTCTTGAGACATGTAATAGGCTGATGCATGAACAGCGAGAGCAGACACACGCCGTCGTCAATGGAGTAGACGTACAGCCGGTTGTCGAAGGAGCCGAGAAAAAGAAGGCTGCGATGGTCTGTCTCGGTGCCCATGTCAGCGCACAGGCAGTTCGAGGCGACGTGAAAGACAGAGCTAGGGATGCTGTGCCGGCTGTCCACGTACGAGCCCGTGCCCTCGACACTGGCCCCGAGGGAGGCCACCGAGTCTTGGTGCGGCATGCGTTTAGACCGGAGGAGTGCCGCGCGCGCACTGGCTGCCGCAGACGAGGACGTTGCGTTCCGCGGCGCGGTGTCATCGTCACCGACGGCAGAAGAGGGTGCGCCTGAGCTAGCAGTGGCTGAGGCCGTTCCTCCAGCACGCACGCCGTTGGTATTCCCACCACCACCACCACTACCACCGCTGTTTCCGTGCCGCGTGCGGTTTGAGCCGACATTGGCAGCCGGCGGCATTGGGAAGTCGTCGAAGACCTCGCACTGGCCCTCGAGAGTGATCAGGATGAGTCGGCGCAACTGCTCCGAGTAGAGCACCACCGAGATGGTCGCGGAAACTGTGTAGGCGTACACGGGTACGCGACAGTCAGGCTTCAGAATGAAGAAGTGGCCCTCCGTCGTGCCAAGGAGGATCTCTTCCACGCCGTCACCATCAACATCCCAGGACACGAGCGCATTCGGCAACACGGAGCCTTCCGGAGCTATTTTCCGCAGTTCCCAGCTGTCCAGGAGGATAGAGGGTAGACGGCGTTTGGAGGAGAAGACCGTGTGATCGTGCGTCTCCACGGCGGGCTCGATTCCGGAGGCGCACAGCCAGCTCGACGAGCCCGTGTTCCCGTCGAGGGAGCGTCTTTTGCTGAGACCGAACACATCATCGACGGTTGTGGTGGAGCTGCGGTTGTACAGGGTATTGTTATTGTATGCGTGTGGCGCGTGGGCTTGATTCTGTGGGTGGCCCGTCTTCGAGTACCCTAGGAACTGGGGCAGCACGGCGGCATCGAGGCCTGTCGTGTCGACCAAAGCGGCAGGGCCTCCGTGGTGCTGCCAGTGCCGCCTCGTCGGTGTCGTGCCGGCGGAGACGGGCTGTGAGCGACAAGTGCTGCTGCGGGTTGCACCGAGTCGAGTCCCTGCTCGCGACGCCGCAGCTGTCGGCGCGCTGCCGCGATGCGTGTCTTCTCCGACGCGATCACTACACGCGAAGCCGCCACTCGAGTATGACCCAGGTCTCATTGTGGCTGCGGCAACCACGAAAGCCAAATACGAAAGAGTGCAAAGACACAAAGAAGAGAGAGAGAGAAACAAACAAACAAAAAAAGCCAATAAAGCTGTACGCGCACCCACCCACAGAGGGAATGGCGAGCTTCACACCGTGGAGAGGCGAAGAGAGCACGGCGGAGAGGGACACGTGAGGAGGAGAGAAGAGGGTAAGCAAAAGAACAGAGAGAATGCGTGCCGGAATGGAACGTGGCGGCGTCATTGTGGACGCGTTGGGCTTGTGGCCATCTGTGCATCACGGGCACCGACTCGGCCGTCTATGAACAACCTCTCAAAACTCAATTTCTTTCCACGGATATGATTTTGCGTGTGAAGAACGCGCACGTCCGCGACAACAAATCAACTGACGCACAGACACGTACGCAACCAAACAAACGGGGTGGCGGGAAGCCAATCGCTTCCGGATAGTGGTCCCAGCCTTCTCTTCAGCGCGAGGTCTGGAACGTCTGCACACGGGCATCGGCCTTTCCGCGATCACTCGCGTGAAACAAGGGAACAACGTTACTCTCAGTGCAGATCTCGTCGAAAGCTTCCGCAGTCGTCAGCTTGTGCGACAAGCGCTCAAACAAGCGCCGCCACTCCGCGTTGGCGTGACCAACGCGTGCTGACGGCACGCGTCGCCCGCTGTTGACGTAATTGACCAAATCCTCGACTACATACGGGCTGTCTGCCGGCCGTTGAGCTATCTCGTGCGTCATCGCCGCCGCAAAAGCCTTCTCGTCGAATGGGCCGTCCTCGGGGTGAGTCGCCATGTGCTGCACCCACTCCTGCCGCTTCTTCGCCTCGAAGAGCGTGAGGTACTGATGCGCTGTCGCCTTGTACACTTCTCGGCGGCGGCGGGGGCAAAGGAGACTGACCGTGCCTTGCCCAAAGTCGAAGCGCGAGTAGTACTCGGCGAAGCGCTGCCAACAGAAGAGAACCGCCTCACCCAAGGCGTCATCGTTGCCGTTGAACGTGCTGTACACGGGCGGCAAGGTGAAGTTGGTCAGGTGACGCTCCACATCAGACAGCGTGAGCTCGCCTAGTGGACCCGTCGGTTGCGAAAAGATGGGCAACAGGCCAAGCTCTTGGAGCACCATCAGCGCCATGGTCGTGACGGTGAAGCTGTTGAACATGGCCTTGTCAGGGGCAATCACCTCCCGCTGCTTTGCCCAGTGCTTGACGACGTGGATGTAGGCGCTGTAGAAGTCCGGGAAGACGTCGTGGATGGCGCGCAGCATGCGTGAGTTGTCGACACCGCCAAGGTTGCCGATACTGACATCGCAGTGGGTGCCGCTCACGGGATCGACAAACTGCACGACAGGAATACGCGCTCGAATGTAGCGCACATTCTCCATTCCCATGCTTGCGGCCATGCGAGAGAACCGGAGGAGCCGCTTCTCATCTTGTTCGTCCACGCGTTGGAGGCCTTGTAGCCACGGGGAGAAGTTGCGGTACGTCAAGGAGAGGTCGGCGTCTGCGCCAGGCTTGCAGAAGCCGCTCACGTGGGAGCCGAACAGCTCAATGTGACCCTTGTTGACACAACGCACCGCGACGTCCAGGACCCGCGCGGTGAGTTCGGTCATGACTTCCGTCTCGGCGTGTGTGGTCGCGTGTGTGCGGTAGTGCGCCATCATACGGCGGATGAACGGCAAACTCTCATTCATCGCGACAGGCCCGACAGAGGGGTAAAGGGCCGCCGAAATGAACCAGATGAGACGAGGGTTTAAAAAATCGAGAAAGAAGTCACAAGAACGAATATCTGTGACGTAAAAAGAAGAGAAATAGCAGAACCAACAGCAACAACAACAATCAATCAAGCTGTCCCGAGGTGACAACTAAAAAACAGGTTGCACAGTCGCCGGAAGCACCAGAAGGCGTTGATACACAAAGACATGACATGATACATAAAGAGAAGGCGCGTTGAGAAGCGGGGCGGGGGCCGACAGGAGAAGGATACCGGTGGAAACATCTGTGCCGATTCAAATAAAAATGTGAGGCACCAGGCGAGAATGTCTGACACGACAAGCAGACCTGCGACCAGTGGTGCACACACACGCGCACACAAGGACACACGTGGGAGGGTCCTTGCTCGCCTCCCCGCGGCACCGACCGTTCCTGTTGTTTTTTTCCCCTTTTCGAAGACCGGCTCCACACATGCGTGGAATCGCTGCGGGACGAAGAGACAAGAAAGAACCTGATCGGGTGCGTCGTCGAGCCGCACTGTTTCTTTCTTTTGCTCTCTGTGTTTCGTCTTTTTCTTTTCATTCAGCGACGCACCACTCTCATTGAGGACGCCATGTTTACTTCAGATCCTTGAAGCGGTCGGTGATGGTCGACTCCGCTGTCCAGATGGCTTCACCCGCGTCCACGATGTCTGCAGGAAGTGGGATACGGAGCGTCACGCCAGGAGCCTTGTTCCGACGCACGAGTTTGGCGCGCACAAAGCGCAGCAGAAAGAAGCGCGCCAAGGTCGGCACCAGGAAAAAGTCCTGAATGTTGAGCCGCGTCAAGGACGTCCGCAGAGTCATATCAAACTGAGGGTCGGACTCAAGCCACACCGTGCACTCAAGGTACGGCGTGCGGGGACTGTCCATGGTGGCGGGCCCGAAGCACAGCTGCAGCTTCACCCGCGCGTGAACGCGGAGAAGACGAACATCCTGTAAACGGATGTAGACGGGCACAAGACGCCCACGACCGAGCGACACGTCTGCCTTGAGAGATACGTCGAGCTTACCGCTGTACTCAATCTCAGCTTCAAACTCAAGCAGCGTCGGCGACGATACTGCGGGCGAGGAGGAAGGTGTGGAGGCTGCGGCGGCGCCACCAGCTACGCCTGCCGCTGCAGATGGTGCGATGTGCGCGGTGGGGGAGACATCAGCTGCCTCGCCAGTGGGGCTCTCCGCTGCACTGTCCCCCACACCACCTCCCGCGACGGGCGAGGGGCGCGGGGTCATGTGGGAATACGGTGCGGCATCGTCGTCCCCAGGCCGCCTGGTACGTGCAAAGGAGGCAGTAGGCCCCACAGAAGGACTGGTCGACGTGCTCTGCGCACCGCTCGTAGCACTGCCACTAGTGCCGCCCGTCCCACCGACACGCTCACCAGCAACCATCGTCGCCGTCGTCGGTAACCGAAGAGAGGCCTCCAACGGATTGCCAGTAGATACGTGGGCAGCGTCTGTAGCGCTTCCGAGAGCGGCAGCCGAGTTGTACTCCGTGGTATTCGCCGCACCTGCCGCTTTGGACGATAATGGCCCTTGGCTAGTCGGTGCTGCGGACGTGGCACCGCTACCGCTGCTCAGAGTAGTGTTGCTCGTTGCGGTGTTCTGCTGGATGATGTGTATCGCCCGCAGGCGTGGTGGGCGTGCACCGACGGAGTGAATACGGAACTCGGCCCAATCCGCGACACCACTCTCCTCTAGACCAGCCTTCACACGCTCCTCGAGGCGGGCGAGAACGGGCTGCAGCAGCTCGGTGATGGCCGCTGCCACGAGCGACGGGTCGTGGCCGCGCGCACTGCCGAATTTGGCTTCAGTCATATCGTCTTCCGGGCCACTGCTACTTTTGTTGGGATCACCTCCGACGCCTGCTTCAGCGAGCGACGAGGCACCGGGTGTGTCCTTGTTGTGCTCATCGTTGAGCGAGTGCGTGAGGGTGGCGAACCACATGTCGATCGCCGCGTTTACCAAGCGCTCCAGCCATACCGTCGTCTCGCCACTGCGGCGCGAGATGCGGGTTCGTCGTGCTGGGAAGTGGCGAAAGCGACGCTTCTTGATTTTTAGAAGCGCCAAGAAGAAGACCACAAACAAAGCTATTCGAAACAAGACAAGAAGCAGCATCGGAACATGTGATGAAGAACTAAGCGATAAAAGTAAAGAAGCGCGTAAGTATATCTGAGGCCGGGGAAGAAGAGAGAGAGAGACAGGAGAGGAGAGGAGAGGAGAGGTGATGAACTGGAGAGAAGGAGATGAATAAACTTTGCCGAAGTCACCAAGATGATTCGCTCACACTTCTCTGTACCAGGCAGAAGCGTCTAGTATACACACACGAGAACGGTTCCCCATTACTTTTTCGCATCAAATTCGCTCGAATTGAACGAGTGCGGGGTTCTCGCCATTTCACACAACGTCTGTTGCGGCATTTCAGCTGCGCGAGACTGTGTGCGGACCGCGGAAGACGGCACGGGGGAAAACAAGGCGTGCGCGTCGCTGAGCCACGAGGACGTGGAGAGGCGTACACGTTGGTGAGTCTGGACTGTTGACGATGTGAGATTAAGTAAATTGAGCACACATCACGAATAGATAAATCAAATAAAAAAGATGATAACGGATCGAAGTGAAGAAAGCGATTCTGTGCATTCTGACGAGACCATTGAGAGCCAGCCCACACTGCGATACTATCCATGAAACTTCTGTGTGTTTTTTTTTTTTGAAAAGTTTTGTTGTTGTTGCATTTCCACATTCATTTCTCATGTGGTGCTTCGGCCTCCTCCGTGTCAACAGTGGAGAGAATGTGCGCGCTCCCGTCGCTCTCATCGCTCATACCAGCAGGTGGTGACTGCCGGGCGGCCTCCACGCCGTCGCTCAAAGATTCCACCGTGCCAGCGACAGTAGCCGTGACGGGTACGCGCGAGGCCATCATGGGCCGTGCTACTGCCGCCGCGGGAGACGACCGTCGCGCAGTCACCTCAACCGCCGTGGCGGGTTTGTTCACGGCGCCATCCGAGTCCGCATCCGCGTCAGCCGTGGTGATGTGCTCGAGCGCGTCGCTCAGCGCGTCGAGGCGGCTTTCCATTGCCGACACGCCTGACATCAAGTGCTGCTGGAGACGCTGCGAAATGGACTGAAGGTCGAACGGATTTCCAGCCGCGGCAGCACCCGCGCGTGCGGTCACGCCGTTCTCACCATCCTCTCCACGTGGCAGACCGAATTCATCGACAATGTCCATAGGACCATCAACCCCCATCTCCTCTTCCGTCAGCTCACGAAAGAAGTGATCTTGATGCCAGATGCCGTAGAGGGCACCTGCCGCACCGGGCAGAAGGAGCTTGCCGCGGCCCTGTTTCTTACCGTTCTTCCAGTGCCCAATGAAGGTCTGTCCGTCCGCGAGTGTCTCACGGCCTTTGCCGTCCTTTTTCCCATCTCTCCAGTGACCGGCGTAGCGGTCACCGGTGACGGTCGTCAGCATGCCGTAGCCATTCGGGACATCGCCCTTGTACATGCCCTCGAAGTAGTGACCAGTGGCGAACAAATAACCGCCACGACCTTGGCGTTCCCCTTGCTGCCATCCGCCGCGGTAGACATCGCCGTTTTTATAACGCTTCTCACCGATGCCATCGGGTGCCCCGTGCTTCCACTCACCCTCGTAGACGTTCCCGTTGTGGTACGTGAGGGTCCCCTGACCGTGCCGCAGACCAGTGATCGGGTCGACGCTGCCAACGTAACGCCCAAAGTCAAAAACCAGCTCGGTGTCTTGGTACACACTCGAGTTAGCGGAGGTGATGGAAGAGGCCTTACTGGTGCGGACCTGCACAACCTTGGCGGGCACGACGGCCGCACCGGCAGCCAATGCCGGATCCACCACAGTGGCCTTCACAGGGGCACGTGCGGCCGGCGCGTCCGGTGAGAGCGACTTCGTGCCGGCGGCGGCCTCCGTAGCGGATGACGCTGGCTGGTCAGCCACCACCTCGTCCTCGTGGTGGTAGCCGGCGTCTTGCGTGAAGTCGTTCTGAATCATGAGCGTGGCTCGGAGAAAGAGAGAGAGAGAGACAAAGAGCACGATCAGGCCGTGAAACCGCAAATGTGTGGGGAAGAGAGGCGCGGTAAGTGTGCTTGCCGACAGATGAATGCTCTCTTACCCTCTCGATTCGTTTGGGTGACGTATGTTTGAAGTACCTGTGCGTAGCGAAAGAAAAAAAAAATGTAAAAATAGGAGGGGATACCAAGAGCGATACACTGTGAGTCACAGCGAGGAGATGAGAGGCCAGGACGGAGCAGAGGGGTACGCTGATATGAAAGGGGATGCACGCCGCACGTCGGAACCGGAGACAAGGTAAGCACACGTCGTGCTGCGCCAACGGCACTCAATCTTTGAATGTCTCCACTCAGCAAAGATACGTAAAGAGACCAGAAGCCGCACACATGCCCACGAGCGCTGCACCGGACACGTGACAGCCGCACAGAGAGCGGGAGAGACACCCAGGGCGACCTCACGGAGGCTCATAAAATGTCGTTTTAGCTGTGCGTACTATGCCGTACTGGATCTGCTGCGGACGGCGTGGCTCTCCATGCATCGTCTCACAACGCCTTCGAAATATATATTCCTTTGCTTTTCACCTGTTAGGCATCGGTTGTTAAAAAGGACGTTATACTCATTCCCCGGCTATGCCAGCCGGCAGTCAGCTCTTCTCTGCGTCTTCACTTCTTCGCCTTCTGTGCGAAGACAGGGAGGGCGTGTGAGAACCACAAAGAAGCATGACAGGATTGAGCAAGAAAGGGGGAAAAAACACCACGAAGGACAAGGTGATATCAGAGTAAGCATGGACAGGCACCTCGACAATCAACTTTGTCAAAGTGCTCGCTTGGGGTTCTTCGCGACCAATGTCCAGAGCGGTGACTTCAACTGCATTCGATGGCTTCTTTGTGCTCTCGCGCTGCACGTGTATACAACGTACCCAAAACACACCGAAAGGAAGAAAGCCTCACCCATTATCCAGTATTGTCACCAAATCTGCTCACCGCACCCATCAATAGGAATGCTGGTAGGTACCATAAGGGGGGGGGGGCCGGGTATGTGCACGGAACACGTTTAGCCGTACCGTCTGAGGCTGTTTGTACGTGAAGGAGATAGCTCGCGTGTCTCATTTGTGGCATCACCGCGTATCGGCTCCTTCCGTTGGCTCTATGGAGGCGCGTGTGCTTGTGTGCACCCCGCTGATTGGCGCTGCGTATCTGCTCGGGTGCTGATTTCCTTTTCGATTTCTTCTTCTCATTTTTCATTTAATTGTTTTTCCTTTTACGAGAGTACCGTGACATCGTTGCGATAGAAGAAAAAAAAAATAAGAACAAGAACAAAACGTACTCTGACGACATGGCCATCATCAAAACACACACACACACACACACACGAAAAAAAAAAAAGGCGTGATCCAGTAGTCAGAAAAGAAGAGCGCTTATGTATGAGTGTGCACCCTCATTTCATTCTTCTATTGATCGCCTCCAAAAATGTCCTTCTTGTTTTTATTTGCGTGCGCCGACGCGACCGTCTCTTTGCTTGTTGGTTCTATGTAACTATCAACCCCGTCGATGCGGCATCTTCATTTAGTGATTGGGCAGACGGCGCTTGGGGCACGTATCGGGGTACCGGTGCTCCTTCTTGGCCGCCGCCGCAAAGAAGGCCACGTACGGGGGAGAGGGATCCAGCGGAGACGAGACAAACTCAGGGTGGTACTGCACCGCCAGGAAGAAACGGTTGGCCGGCAGCTCCACGGCCTCCACGCGCAGATTGGCCCCGGCGTTGGGATCGGACACGGCAGAGACCTTGAGTCCGGCCTTGCGGAAGTCATCAAGGTACTTGTTGTTGACTTCGTAGCGGTGACGGTGACGCTCGGCGATCACCGGCGCGCCGGAGTAGATGGTATTGATGATGGAGTCCTTTTCGATGATGTGCACATCACGGGCACCAAGGTGCATGGTCGCGCCCATGTCCTTGCGGTCAGAGTCCATAATGCGGGCGACATGGTGAGCACTGGCGGGGTCGAACTCCTCGCTGTTCGCATCCTTCCAGCCAATGACGTTGCGGGCGATTTCCACGAGCGCCATTTGCATTCCAAGGCACACGCCAAAGTACGGAATGTTGTGCTCCCGCGCCGCGCGGATCGCACGCAGCTTACCCTCAATGCCACGAGAACCGAAGCCACCAGGCACAAAGACACCGTCGCACTGGAGAAGGGCCTGCACAGCCTCGTCACCGTTCTCGCCCTCAAGCTCCTCGCTCTCCACGTACAACACATCGAGGCGGATGTGGAGCGCCAGCTGGCAGTGCTCAAAACACTGGAGCACGGAGAAGTACGCGTCGCTGCCGCCGGTCACATACTTGCCGACGAACGCGACGCGAACTGTTGGGTTGCCGGGGTCGCGGAGAATGCTGGTGAAGCGCTTGAACGTTTCGTACGTGGGCACACCAGGCTCAGCCGGGAAGTGCTTGAGGCGCAGCTTGTGAAGGAGACGGACGAGAAGACCTTGGTTGTGGAACTCGACGGGGATTTGATAGAGACAGTCTACGTTGGGGGCGCCGATGATATCTTTGGTCTGCACACCGCACTGATTGGAAAGCTTGTCACGCACATCCGCGGCGAGCGGCTCCTCACTACGGCAGATGAGGAAATCGGGTGTGAGGCCGAGCGCGAGCAGAGCACGGCAGCTGTGCTGCGTCGGCTTCGTTTTCTGCGTACCGCCAAAGACGGGAAGGTAGGTGGTGTGAAGCAGACAGAAGTCCTCCGGGAGGATGGAGTACCGCAGGCGGCGCAGCGCCTCCACGAAGCCCTGAGACTCCATATCACCAACTGTACCGCCGAGCTCAATGAGGCACACCTGTGGAGGCTTGCCGCTCTCATCGACGGGCTCTTGGCAGACCTTGAAGATGCGGTCGACAACCTCGTTCGTGAAGTGCGGCACCATCTGCACCGTCTTTCCGAGAAAGCCACCCTCGCGCTCCTTGGTCAGCAGCTTGTGATACACTTTACCCGTCGTGATGTTGTGATCGCGCTTCAGGTTGACAGCGAGCCAGCGCTCGTAGTTGCCAAGATCCAGATCAGCCTCACCACCGTCCTCGAGGACGTACACCTCACCGTGCTCGAAGGGGCTCATGAGACCCGCATCGATGTTGATGTACGGGTCAATCTTGATGCTGCACACACGGTAGCCAGCGGAGCGGAGCAGCGCGCCGGTTGCACTGGTCGTGACGCCCTTGCCGAGGGAGCTGCACACACCGCCAGTCACCACAACAAACTTGACGTGCTCTTCAGACGCATTCTGAGAGAGAAGCATGGGAGACGGGAGGTAGTACGCGCTACCCGATGCAATCTTACGCTCAGCCATGACTCGGCGATTCCTTCTTAGTTCGTTCTTGTGGCTCTACTCGGCTCGCGATGATGGGCTTTCTGCCTTTATTGGTGATGCGTAGCGAGATGCACTCTCTGTTTCTTCTTCTCTGCCGACGTCAAATGAGGGAAGACACGCGTGACACTGCTGGCCTACACTGTCAACAACTAAACTCGGTTTTGCTGGTTTTTCTTAAAAGTTTAAATGATCCTTATTTCCAGGTGAACCAAGAAGTTCCTCTCTCTCTTTTTTTTTTTTTTTAAGAACAGTTGGTGTGCGGTGCTTGTTGTCGTGATCAGGAATAATCCTGTGCACAATAGGTGAGGTGAAGAGAGGAGAGGGATGTGAAGGATGCGCGGGTGTGGACTTGGGAGTGCTCGGTGGAGACGTCAAAGCGACCGTACCGTGTGCAGAAGAGTGCTCGGTATCGACGAGATGCGGCGCTCCCATCTGGCAGTAACGATACGAGAGAGAGAGAGAGAACCGGAGACCCAAAAGACAGCGATGTGGCGTTGCTTGCGATACCACTGGTAGAATAGCCAGTTTTTTTTTTTGGGGGGGGGGGGGGAGTTCTTCTCTTGCTTAGCCACCGAGACGAGTTGTCATGAGGTGCATGAACTGTGAACAACATGAGCGAGAGCTGTTGGCAACGAAACGGAGAACCAGAAAAACATGACGGCGTGTGCACCTGAGAGTCAGATAGATTCCGTTGTCTGATACTTCTCTCTTAATCTTTCAGCCTCGTGACCGCATCCGCGTCTCACGATCGAGGAAGCCAGTGCTTGTAACGCTCCTTGAGTGTCGCGCACCGCGCCCACACGGTGCTCTCACAGTGAGCCGTACCCTCGTCCTTTGCGGTCGAGCCTGCCGTGGCTGGGTCGGGCTCTGGCCTCGTGGCCGCCTCGTAGCGACCCAGCGCCTCCAGCTGTCGACCCGTCAGCTCCGCGCCTCGTGGCGTCATGACGAGCACGTGGAACGCGACGTCCTGTGGGAACGCTGATTGCCCGGCACGCCGACCGTGCGCCGACGCGTCGGCAGATGCCCCGCTCCCTGTCAGGCCGTCTGAAGCCGATGCGGGCTGCACACCGTGCTCCCAGAGGCGCAGCACCTGGCCACTCCGCACACACGGTGGGACGTGCAGCAGCGGCACCGTGCGCGTATTCTCATCGCGGGCGGCGGGCACTGGCACAAGACCACCGAGCAGCGCGGTCGAGAGCGGCAGAGGGAGCATCGCATGCAGTGAGCCATCCGCCGCCTGGAAGAGGTGCCGATGCGGCTGAACCATCACAGTAAGGACCAGCGCACCGGGGCCGCCGCCTCGTACGCCATCGTGGCCGAGCCCTTGGAGTTGAAAGACGTTCAAGTGCCTCGTGTGAGCGGGTACTGTGACGGGCAACTCGACCTCCTGGTTCAACAGCACACCGCGACCCCCACACGAGCCGCAGCGCGGCGGTGGCATGCGGCCGTCACCCCCACAGTAGTTGCATCGACGCTCAATGTGGTAGGTGCTGCTGGGCAAGTGCACCGTGCCGCGGCCAAGGCACTGAGGGCATGCGCGCGACTTCTTCAGGGTCTGTGCCCCGCTACCCCGACAGCGACGACATTTAGTGTGCTTCAGAAGGCGCACACGCTTCGTGCAGCCGTTGAGGGCCTCCTGGAACGTCAGGCGCAGTGTGAACGCGATGTCACCGCCTCCAACTGGGCCGGATGCCTCCGCCGCGTTGTGTGCCCGTGCTTCACGCGGGTCGCTCGCGCCGGTCGCCTGCCGAAATGCTTCCCGAAAATCACCGACAGAGCTGCTCGCGGGGGCGTCCACCGAGCCCGCACTCTGCGCGTGGTCTGCCGCAGTGCCGGCGAGGGACCCCTGCGGAGCAGTGTGGACAGCGTCGACGCTGCGACCCGAGGCGTGATCAACAAAGGTGAACTGCTGGTGCTCAGGATTGTAGTTGGCCCCAACCTGGCCGCCATCCTGTAGGACGTGCAGCCGCGCGTCGTTCGAGGCGTAGTAGTGGCTCCCGTAGTTGGTCCGAAACACGGGGTCTTGTAGGAGACGGTAGGCTGTCTTCATCTCCACGAGGCGAGCCTTGTCTACTGGGTCGTGTTGCGGGTCCTTCAGCTTCAGAGCCTCCTGAACCAGTCCTTGGAACAGCTCTTCCGGGCTCCGCTGAACCCGTTCCGCCTCCGTATCTGCACCGAAGCCAAGCTTCTCGTACAGGCTCGCCTGTTGCCGATCGTGGCCTTTCTTGATGACCTGGAACGCACGCGCTGGCGTGATGCTTGCCTTTGCCAGACTGACCAGAGCCGCGCGAGGACGTCGCCACGCGCTCGCCAGGCCCGCACAACAACAAGTGCTTCTCATGAGAGTGCGCGAAGGCAGACGCGAGGCGCACAGTGAGAATTTCTTATATGGTCTTCTGTCCTTCTACGGGGGAAAAAGCGAGACAAGGAAGACAAAGCGAGAGAGAGAGAGGGGGTGGAGGTGGGGGAGATGAACGGTGTGCGTGTGTCGTACGTACGCACAATGTGGGGGAACAGGCTTCGGAAAAAAAAAAAGACAGTGCTGAGTCGTAGACGGAGCGAAAGCGCGACGCGTGCATAAGACAAGTGAGGTGTTCGCGTACTTATTTCTCCTGAGCTCCCTCTCATGCTGCGGAATCAGATAGCGGAAAAGGCGGCGGACAGAGACCATCCTTCTCTCAAAGCGGACAGTTCACCCGTTGCCGTACCATTTTTGATGGCATGGGGACCTTCTCTCTATTCCCTCTTCAGCTCGTGAATCCCGTTTGTTGGTGCACATAATGAGGTGCGTTTCTTCCAAATCAGTCGGTTGTCGTGATATTTTTCTTATTTGGTTCTTTTAGAGTCGTTTAAGTCATGCGCACACGCACGCACACACTCACATCGCTGGAAAAAGAGCCACGCACAATCACCTTCACGCCTCGTCGTCGTCGCCGAAGTCAAAGTCGTCTTCGTCCAAGTCGTGGAGAGCTTCGTAGTCAACATCGACATCCTCGCCGTCTTCAGCATCGTCACCAAAGAGGTCCCAGTCGGCCTGTCGGAGTGTGCTGTCCCAGAGCTGCCTACCCGTGAGCTTGGATGCTGATACTTTACTCTCGCCCTTTGCCGCCTCCGCGCGCCGACGCTCTTTTTCGTGGTGATGCTTGCGGCTCCATTCCTCAAACAGATCCTTCGTGAGGGCCGTGCCGATCACAATCGTTGGGTCTGTCTTCGCTGCGCTCTTCGCGTCTGCCGCCGCATTCATGGCTTCACCGCGACGCACAAGATCCGCTTTATCATCTTCCTCAACCGCCGTCGTGAGGAACATCTGGAGCTGCTGCAACGCCAAGACGACACAGTGAGTACCGATGTTTTCCTCGCACGTGCTCGCCACCTCCTTGTTCACGTTGCCGACCTGTATGCGGCGTTTCTTTGAGATATTTTCCACGGTAATCACGCACATGTCCTCACCTGGGTAGTTCTCCGTTGGGTACACGACTGTCACCTTCAGCTCGGGTGGATCATCGGCTGAGGCGGCGAGGAGAACCGAGTAGCTAGGTGGGTCTTCGGAGATGAGCGCGTACGTGTCGTACATGCCCTCCACCATCTCCATTTCCATCTGCTGCATGTCGGTCGCAGGAGGCATGATGCGCAAAGGCTACTTCCCCGAAATGCAGGCACAAAGACAACAACAGCCACAACAAAAACGAACAACAACAACAAAAAGAACCCAGACAGCTTTGTGCCGATGAATGATCCCTGTGACGTTCAAGGTCCTTCTCGCGAGTGCAACGACGTCGACACGACAAGAAAGCAGCGAAAACGCAAGGTTGGGCAAATGTGTGCAGACACAGCTATTCCTCTGTGTGCGAGCGTTCGCGCGATGCCGAAAGGATTGATACGAAAAACAACAACAACAACAACAACAACAACAGAAAATGAAATAAAAATATGGACAAAAACAAGTTAGAAAGAGGAGAAGAGGAGAATGAGATACGAGATATGTCATGTGAGAAATCTGTGCGGAAGGACAAGCCGCACACACACGGACATGTCCGCGTGTGTGTGTGTGTTTGACTTGTGAGTGACGACGGCAACTGTGCGACTCATCCCGCACTTGTGCCCCACGCGAGCAAAAGGACGGCAGAGCCTGCGTACGATGAGAGCCCCCCGTTCAGGCATGGGAACTTCGCGCATGCGCATGGAGTACTTCCGAGCAGGGCAGCCTCACGCCGACTGCCCGCCCCCCCCCCAAGCCTCTTCTGTCTCGTCCTCATGCGTAAGCGACACACAATCGTGCGGTGTGCCCCATGCTGAAGCACAGCCACACCTATATCGCCTACCCCCTTTTTTCTCTGTGCAGACGTTGGTTTCTTTGACACACGGAAAGAGTCAAACGGCACGAACAACAACAACAGCAAGAGTGCAAGACGCGTGCGCTAAACAACGTCGTGGCACTGGCTTCACATTTTCTTTTCATTCGTCTCCGGCAGTGTGTACTCCGCGTCGCTCACTTCATACGAGCGCGGCCCGTCAGCCATGCCTCATCCCACTTGTCGCGCTCGTCGAGGTAGTGCTCGAAGCTGCCCTTCGCCGCTGTGACTTCGTATTTAAGCTTGGGGTTACCTGCAGGGATCCACAACATCATGTTGGTCTCCTCGTTACGCGCGTACACCTTCATGCCTCCCTTAATGCTTGTTTCCGAGGTGTGCGCGTCCATGACAGTACCGATCAGGCGCACAGGGCGGGGATTGTAATCAAAATTACACGTCACCGGCGAGCCAAGAATTTGTTCCTTCGTGTACTTCCACGGCTTCATGCGGCCCTTCTTCATCGCTTCCATCGCCATCGCCCGCTGCACACGCGCGATTGGCAGACGTGAAAAGAAGGCATTCGCGCGTGCCACGAAGAAGTGACGGTTCGTGCGCTCACGCGTGTACCCCATCGCTAAGAGTGAGAAAGATAGCCTTGTTTGTCCCTTCCAGAGTGATCCTCAAAGGACAAGGCGGGGGAAGAGCTATATCGAGAACGAAAGAGAGAGGGAGAGAGGAGAAGAGGAAAAGAGCAGTCGGTGAGACGTCAACAACAACAAAAACAAAAAAGAAGTGGCGAGGTTCACGGAGACTGACGAAGCTTGTGGGTGAGAGTTCACTCAACACCGGATGGCCCTGATTGACTGCGCGTACGCACACGTCGTTGGGAGCGTTTCACCAGTTCGTGAGCACCGTTTCCTTTCCTCCTTTTTAAACTGTCGCACATGTGCGAGTATGTGATCGAATAAGAAATAATAACGCATTGAGCTCTAGTGAAAACGGGGTGCCGCTTTTCAGCTACAGACCCCGCCGTACGTTTGGCGAGACGGCAGTCGCGCTGGACGATGGCGGGCGCCATTGACAGTGTTTGTACGCGCCTTCTGTGCGTTGGTTGTGCTGGAAGTGGCCTTCCCATACGTCGCCGGTGTCGGCAAAGGTGAGTGTGCCTTTCCCGTGCATGTCGCCGTTCTGCCAATCCCCTTCGTAGAGGAACACACCCTTCTGCAGGAGCGCACCTTGGCCATGAAAAACGCCACGGTGAAGCTCGCCAATGTACACATCCCCGTTTGCGAACGAGTACGTACCACGGCCTTCCATCCAGCCGTTCCAGAATTGACCGCGGTACTCGTGCCCGTGTTTTTGAAAAACGCAGTGACCAACGCCATGCGGTAAGAAGTGTTTGATCTCACCGACGTAAAGGTCGCCGTTCGCACGACGCAAGCGACACGCTCCATTCCCACACGTCGCGTTCACCTCCTCGTCCATCTCTTCGCGTTTAGCCGCCCGCCTAGTTTGCGCGCGCGTCGAAGACACAGGGTTCTGGGTGGGGAGGGAGGCTAGTGCGTGTCGTGTGTCATTGGTGGGCTTCAGCCACTCAATGAGGTCGCCGTTGGGCAAAAGCAGCGACGTACCTCGCGGTGCAGGCCTGCCGTTGTCGAGGAAACCAGTAAAGAGTGCGCCGTTCTCGAGTTCTAGGTGGGCAGGACCGGTCGCGCGACTCCCCTGCATGGTCGCCAGGCCACGTAGACGACGCGTCTGAATCTGGACAGGCGCAACAGCCCCCGAGGCCGTTGACGGCGTCGTGCCAGTGCCGAGCTCGCCGTTCGTCCACTGACCGCTCACCGCACACTTGGGCAGAGAGAGCTTGCCCTCGCCGTGCGGCAGACCGTGGCGCCACTCGCCTTCGTAGTAGTAGGGAGAGGGTGCGGTCGCAGCAGATGATGTAGGTCGGTTGAACGGAGAGGAGGACGGCGAAGAAGGAGGTTCTGTCTGTACGTCGATGGTCAGCCTACCCGAGCCATCTGGAACGGTGTGAAGTAACAGGGACGCGGTTGCTGTCAGGGGCGGACGTGGAACATCAACCACCCGCTGTGCGCGTGGTGCCTCGGCACGGTCGGTGCCCAAGTGGATCAAGTCACCAGTGTAAATAAACTTTGGATCGTAGCGGAGAGTCGCTTTGATGCGGGGTTGCTTTGGGTGTGCGGGCGTTGGCTCGTCCGCTACGGTCGACGACTGGGGTGACGTCATGTTGTCTGCGTCTTGTGCCTTCGTCGTCGAATCGCGTGCGGTTGGCACAGCGGCGGCCGACGCGGCCTGCAACTGCTGGGCCAATGCGAGAGCGAAGTTTGTGTAGGCCTCCTTGTGTGCGTTCTCCTCGTTCTTCAGCTTGGCTGCCGCCTCGAGGAAGCGATTCACGTTCTGGGTGGCGTCAGCCTCTGCGCGCTTGGCTTCTTCACGCGCGAGCGCGGCAGACCGTGCCTTGCAGGCTTCTTCCTCGCGAGCGAGTCGGTCGGCTTCCAGCACACGGCGCCGCTCAACCAACTTCGCTCGCGCTTCCTCCTCGTCGGCCTGGGCCTGGCGTGCGCGCCACAGCCGCTGCGCAGCGAGCGCCTCCGCACGCAAGGCGGACACGCGTTCCTTCTGGAGGGCGAGCTCAGCACGGCGAAGCTCCTCCGCCTCCGGCGACAGCGCCGTCGCCACATCATCTGGCTCCTTCGGCGCATCCACTGACACCGGAGCTTCAGCTGGTGTGACCACTTTTGGTGCCTCCGTCCCGCGCAGTGCGTTCGGGTGTGCCTCACCGTGTACAGGGGGGCCGGATGGCGAGAGAGGTGCCGGCGCGGTCGTCACACGTGGATTCACCTCGGGCTTCTGAGGGACCGCCTCTACGGGTGCCTCGGCGGGGGTGGAGGTCGCACGCGCCTGCTCTTCGGTCTTGGTGGTGTCCCCAGCCGCGTCGAGAGCACGCTGCGGCGGCTGTAGGTTTTGTTGTTTGGCACGCCACGCGGCCAGCCGCGCCAACACAGAGGAGGTCGGGGCAGCACTCTCTGAGGTCGCACTTGGCACCGACGCAGGGGGTGAGGTGCGTGCGTTCGCAGGACCTGAGGGCGGAGCTGAGGCGGCCGCAGGCGCAGCCATTCCTTTGGTTGTCGATACGATCGGAGACTCTGGATGCGCGATGCCTGCTGTCGGAGTGGCACTGGCAGGTGCGGACTGCGCGGCTGAGCGTGAAGACGTTGCCGCTGGCAGGGTGCGGCCTTCGCTGCGCATCGTTTCGTCGTGCGTGAGCTCACGCGACACACCATCCTCGTCAACAGCGGGTAGTGTCCACACCGACTTTTTCGATGCCATATTGTAGAAGAAGACAAGGTGACGGTCGTCAGGAGAGACGCCGTAGCGCCACGTGTGCTCGGGTGGGTATGCGCGTCCCTCACGCTCACACCGGCTGGCGATATGATATGGAACGTAAAGATCTCTCTTGCCCTTTGCGACATGTTTGTACGGGGTAGGCCCCGCGTACACCAGCGCAGGGACGTAGGTGAGATCAGCGGCTGACATGTCCAAAACAACTTCTAGGAAAAAGAAAAAGAAAAAAAAAAGAAAAGCACACGTCGGCTCACCACGAGACGGTTTGTATGGGGATAGAGCCTGGTCTAAGTGGGAAAGAGCGGCACAATGCTCTCAAGCATTCACTGGTCTAAGTGAACGGCTTAGTGACGCACGGAGCACGGCTACCGCGTGGGTACAAACAAGAAAAAGAAAAAGAAAGAGAAAAAGAAAGAGAACAGTTATTGCCACAGGGAAGAACGAGAGAAGTGAGATCATAGGGGACACGTACAGGTGTACCTCGAAGGACGTGAATGCGTACTGAGGCGCCAGTAGCCACACGAAAATACAATGACACAAGGTGTATCGAAAATCATTTGACTCGAAGAGAAGCAATATAGTGTAAAGGCGAACAAAGCGCGCGTGCCGGATGGAACTCTCTCCCGATTGACCGCTTCTCGGCGTCCATCTCCTCGACACTGCATGCTGTGCCAATGAGCACGTGGCTATCGCCCGCGTCCCGAGTAAGTGCCGTAATACGCACTATTTTTATCCGCGTCCTAGGCGCGAGACAACCCTGTGCGCCAGACGTGTGTGCGCGACGAGAGATAGCGTACGTCGTGCGTTGGCGCGGGCTGCTTTACCTTCGTGTTTTCTGTGTTTCTTTCCGTGTGTGTTACGACCCAAGGAACGACATCCAAAGCGAACAACACAACCATCACGCGCGTACGAGGCCACGCCCACGGCAGGCTGTCACGGCTTGTATTGCTTTCTGATACCTCCCTTCTTCCCAACAACGTACGCACGTTACGGCGGCTTCAACAGAGATGAGCCACCCAACAAGAGATGCCGAAGATCTCGCCGACGAACCGTTCACTAACGAAGGCCCACGTGCGAGCGCTCACGCCGACACAGACAGACGAGTGTCGTACGCGTGGTGTTCTGCACGCTTACATCGGACCGTGCCGTTTCGATGACCAGCGAGTGACCTTGTGGCCAAGCAGCTTGCGGTATGTACTCGGGAAGTCTGGCGCACCCGACTTGATATCCATCTTGAGAAACATACCAGAGAATTTGCGCACGAAGCGGTCGCGCTCCTGCTGCCGTGCCGCCTCGGGCTGCTCCAACTTGAATTTGGCCAAGCGCTCGTAGTAGAGCGCTTGCTGCGACAGCTGCTTCTTTTCGTTCTCGGCGAGAGGACGCGTGTAGGACAGACCCAAGTCACGCGCCACCTCTGACCGCGAGCGGCCCGTCTCCACACAGCCGTTGAGGCCGCGCGGGTCGAGCACGTCGACAAGGTTCGTGCTTATCGCCAGCCCGGCGTTCCAGTCGTACTTCCAGTAGCTGCCTTGGCGATACGTGACAAGATTCGGTGGTTGCAGCACATCCTGCACGTCGTGATCGCGAAGGATCTCCCAGTACTTCCTAAAGTCCACTTTACGCAGACGGCGCAGCGTGTGGTTGAGCTTTCGCTCCGTGTTCGCGAGAACAGTCTTGATAATATTGTTGTGCGGATTTGTCAAGAGGTGATTTCGCAGCACACGAACCTTGAGCGCACGCTTCACGGCCAGAACGGCGGGACTTGTCGTGTCGAAGTCGTGCTGAGCGTAGCGCTCCATGTACATCGCCTCCTGTGCGAATTGCTTCTCCTGTACCGTCATCATGTCCTTTGACACGGCCTTCTTGATGGATTCATTGTAGCCCTCTAACATCTCTTCAGGGATGCTAAACCGTCGTTCGTACGCGTGTCGACGCGTAGGGTACTTCTTGTACCAGAAGGGAAACCCCTTGGGCTGCCCGTCAAGCTGCTTTAGTGCGGACGCCAGCATCGGGTGCGTCTTCTCAAAATGCATTTCGCGCGTTGCTGGGATGCTGACGCCGTACAGCATCTGGTCCTGCTTCTTTTTCTGAATCGGGCTGAGATCGGTGAAGAGCGCACCGTGTACGTTCTTCAGTGCGCGTCGGGCAGGCATGTACGGCGTCGGTGGCTCCGGATTTTTACGCCACGGGTACCACAGCCAGATGGCCGGGTGCTCCATGGTTTCAATAGTGTCCTTCAGCGCACTGTGCGACCGGTGACGTACCTTACCGCGACCCTTGACCATCTCGCCGTCTGCCGTCTTGAGCGTTTCCTTGACCGCCTTGTTGAGGTTTGTTGTCTTGGTGAAGCTGGTGCGCAGGTCGGGCTTGGCATTACGCCTGTACGCGCGCAGCAGCGCCTGGGACTTCGACAGCATTTTGGCAGCGTGTACTTTTGGTGTTTCTCGTTGTGCCTACCTGAAACTGAATAGCGCGCCAAACACGGAAGAAACCACAACGAGTGGTGCAAACACTTACGATCAAAAAGACACCACGCGAAATACGCGCGATGCGAGATCAGCCAGAGAAAGAGAGAGAGAAAAATTCAAGACACGTAATGGAACCAGCGCAAAGCGGATCGTTGCCTTTTCTCCTCCTGTGTTCTGTTCTTGGTCTCGTCAAGGTAGCACTTCGGATGCCACACGGTTGCGCTCACACTTTATTGTTCTCTTCTTCGTGTTTTGTGTTGTTGTTGTTGTTTTACGATTGATGGTAGTGCACATGGTGACAGTATGGAAGCACAGGAAGAGCAGGAAGAGGAGGAAGAGGGATAGGCGAAGGGAAGGAGGTGTGCCGGAACGATGGTGCGACCGTGGGGGGTTCGAGAGAGAGAGAGAGAGATCTTAGCTAACCGAACTAATTTAAAGGAGCGACATCTGTGCATCGCCGTCCGTTGAAATATGTTTCAACGTGCCTTGATCTGAGATGGATGTTTTCGCTGTAAAAGACGTCAACGGCACAGACGCCGACAGGAGGGCAGAACGCGAGAGCCCGCGAGAGTGTGACGAGGTCAATGCGCAAGAGTAAAGGGTCACATCGATAGGAGAGTAGTGACGGGTGTTTTCGCATGTCTTCTTCTTGTCTAGGTGCCTCCATCTATGGTACGGATGACGGAGCTTGCTTATGGACGATGCGTACACACTCTTTTCTCGCCTTTGTTGTTGTGTATATGCGTACGTGTTCCCTTTGTTTTGCGGTCAGTTGATACCCATGCGTGCCCGCAGTTCAGTTGAGCTGACGTCCACGCGGAACTCCTTCTCAGGCACATTGAGAAAGAGATGCTTGACCGCGTCTGGTACGTTCAGCGATGTCATGTCGACCCAAGGGGCAGCGTGCTTGGTGTCTGCAGAGAGTTGCGAGCTGGCTGAGGCGATGCGTCCACCAACCACAAAGTAGCAGCCCTGTGCGTCGATGTCACGCAGAAGTGCACGCACCATGCCCTCCTCGTCGCCGCCATCGTAGTATTTAGGATCGAGTACGCGCTCTGCTGTGTCGACGCCAACAATAAAACCGTGACCGGGGAAGAGTTGTGCCTTCTCCACGAAAAGCCGCGCGGGTGTGATGGCGACACGTTCCCCGCGATCAAGAAACTGCTGTACACGTTGCGTGAGGCTTTCGGCAGAGGTGCTGCCCTTGTCAACCACCGAGGCTGCCAGCTCATACGTGACCTGTACGCGCGGCACGGGGGGTTGCGGCGCAGTGGACGGAATGTCACGCGCGCGAAAGGCCTGAAACGCGCGCTTCACCACTGCTGACGCCGCACGGGCAAGCTCGGTGTGGCCCCAATGCAAAGGGCGGAAGGACCCGGGATACAGCAGCTGGAGAAAACCACCCGCGGATAGCGAAGGACACCCTGGTGAGACCTGGCGCCCCCGGTCGGCGCTCTCAGAGCCGTAAAGCGCGGAGAATGGGTGCGGACGATGAGCCGACGTTCTCGGCTCTTGTGCGGCCACGTCCTCAGGGGTGTCAGCGGCGCTCCGGGGTGGGTGCGCACGCACTTCCCCGTGGCGATTCCACACGACCGCGCCGACTTCCCCATCCAGCACGGCCTGGGCAAGCTCCAATACTGCCGTGCCCGGTGCGGCGACAGAGAAAACGCTGTCTATGGCCGTGGCGCAGCCGTCGATGGGAGGAAGGGACAACGACGTGCCGCCGTTTTGATTCGTGTCGACGGGGGAAGGAGCCGACGATGCGGACTCCTGTTCGTTTGCGGTCACAGCGCGTGCCACGGCGTGCAAGATGAGCTGCGCCACCGCCCCGTCCTGCTCGAGACGTGACTGTGTGTCGGGCATCTCCAGCGCATACGTGACCGCCGTGTGCGCTGCGCTCACTGCCCACTCAGCACCACCCCACACGCACACATACGCGCGGTCGCGACCGTGGCGCGTACGGTTCGTTTTGACAGCCGATGTCGCACCAATACCAAAGATGGCCTTCGAAGAGGTCGAAGAGGAGGGCGATGCCGCTGCGGTGGCACTGTTCGCGGCCTCGAGGCGACGCGCTGCCTCAAACGCGTGCTGAGCTAATTGACGGGCGACGATCGGGGTCACCGCGTGGGACGGTGCGTAGTCCAGCGCGTCATGCATCGCGGGCAGAGCGTACAGGGTTTCGGCAAAGACAAGAGTGTGGCTACAACCCGCGACCTGCGTCAGATTCGCAGCTGCCAAGGATCCCGCACCGCACACGCAGAGGGCGATACGAGCGCGGGAGGCGTGAATCGTCTCCACCACAGAAAGCGACGACGTCATCTGAGCAAGTCACCGAATCGCCGAAGAGAGCACAGCAAGACTATCTGATGAACACACCAAAACAACAGAGAGAACGCAGAAGTGTTGGCGGATGGTGAGAGAAGCAGTAAGTGAAGTGCGCGGTACACACGACGAACATACGAGCTGTTGGGACGGTCTCGTCATGTCCGCCTCTAGTGAGCGCCACATGTTCTCCCTGTCGGATACCCGTCAGCGCCTGTTCGTCCGGGCTGTCATGTTGTGCGCGTGACACATGTTGCGTGAGGGATTGTTTCCGATGCACCCCACCAGTTGTGCTCTTTTTTTCTATTTTTTCTTTACGTGGAGGCACACTGTCATGCCTTTTAAACGGGGACGGGGTCAGCCTTCGCAGTGCGCGGGCGAAAAGAAAAGAAAAGAAAAGAAAAAAGGAAATTCGTGTTTCTCATTTTCTAATACACGTGTGCGTGCGGACCACTGGGTGCGGGCAGGGGGTGTGCGTGGGAAAGACAAGGGAAGCACCATATGAGAGTGAGAGGCCAGGCGACGAGGCTCGCCGAACTTGGTGCTATCGCGAGGAGTGCTCTGTCGGGAACGAGCGGCGGGTATAGAGCACTTTGCCGTCGAGCCCTAGTCGACGGCATTCGGTGCACGTGAACGCACCCGTTTGTGGCATCGGTTGCGGACGCAGGCACGTGGCGCAGATACAATTAGCCTCGCGCTCAGGTCTCACCGTGCCCGCGGGAGACGGGGTCCCGCGTCCAGAAAAGCTCATGATGAGGAGCTAGACAAGAAAAAAAAAAAAAGAGAGAAAAGGGGTAAAAAGGCTGGAGGAGGGGGGAGGGAAGGACCAGGCGCAAAGAATGTGTCTTAACTACGGGGAGAAGCCATTGTCGGACGAAAGGTCTAAACAGAACCGAAACAGTACCGGACGAGCGACGGAGGCAGTGGCGTGCACGTTCGGCCATAGTCGAGCACGGCGAGCTAGCCGATATGCCTGGTGTATCTGCAGAACGATCATGCAGGGCCCGCGTCTCGTCCGCTGAGCTGGAAAAAAACTGCCAAGAATGTCGGGTGACACCTCCATTCTGTGATTGAGTTGTCTTCTTTAATTCGTTGTCGTTGCTGTTGTTTTCCGTTCGGTCTTCGCGAAAGGGCTATTGCGTTGATCTTGTGCGGTCGCAGGCACTCAACACTATGTTTTTTTAGATCGTATCGTACGTGGTCGGCTGTTCGCGCACCTTGTAAAAGACGGTGGAGGCACCCGTGAGGTGCTGGCACGTCGGGCACTGGAGTCCCGACTTGGCGGTCAGACGCACGTGGGCGGTGCAGTTGGCGCACGTGTACATCGCACCAGGCTCCTCCTGGATGGGGAAGAGGTCCATCACGTGCGGGGCAGAGCTTTCGGGCGCGAACTTGTCCTCCACCTTCGGCTCCGGCTTCACACCTGACACGAACGACATGGCTGACAAACGAAACGACGGCCTGAAGGTGAGAGCGGGCGCGAGAGTAACAACAACGGTTCAATAGTGTAGAAGCTGATGGAGGCGCGAGGAGCAATTTTGGGGGAAAGACACAGTGGTGTGCGGGGAGGGGGGGGGGGGGGGACGGTGGCATCACGGTGTTGACGGTAGGAGAACAGCGGTACGCGTCACAAACGAACCTTTTAAATCACTCTTTGGTTACTGCGTGGCACCGACCAGTCCAACGGGACGAGTCCAGTCACGTGAGGGACTCACGGAACTTTGTGGTGCGATCCGATGCTTTTGCATGCACTCCATTTTCGTGCTTATTGATTCACCGGCTTCACAGATGTGCATAACAAGTGTGTGTGTGTGTGTGAGGAGACAGGAGGGGGAAAAGGAGAGGGTGGAAACAACCCGCGTATGACAACCACACGCGTACCATCGCAAAGTGAGACGACAAACACAAGCACGCGCCGCACCGCGAAAGAGGTGAGAAGAGACTGGTTTGCGAGGGTCTAGCGTTTACGCGTAGGCACGCAAGGCTGCAGGCGGGTCAGTCCCTCCTCCAAGGCTGGCCACACCTCCACCTGCTTGGCCAGCATCGTGCTGTGCAGCTGCAGGGCGTAGCTGTTCAGCTTCTCCTTGAGGAGCCCCTTCAAGAGCAGATTCAGCGTTTGTGCGTTCCCCTTCACGCGACGCGCCTGCATGTCCGCGAGAATGGACGTGACGCGACTCCAATCGCCGGACTGCTCACAGGCGAGAAGCAGCAGTGTGTATGTCTCCGCGCTCCGCTCCAGCGCGGCCGCCCTGACGGCTTCCATCATCGAGAAGCACGCGAGCGGCTGACGAGAGAGCAAGAGTGCCTCGAGAGACGCATTCAGCAACGGCGTCGACAGCGGCACGTGACGTGTGCGGCTCAGCAGAGCCAAGGCCTCCTCGGCATACCCAGCTTCGTTCAAGCCCTTCAGCAGCGCCGTCACCATCGGGGCGTTCGGTGGAATCTGCAACTCCGTCACGGCGTCCACGAAACGCGCGATAGCGACTGGCATGGCGTCGTTCACTTGACAGATCATGAAAAACGCTGTGTACATGGTACGTGTGGGAAGGACGACGTACTTGTCTGCATCCAAGAAGAGGCGATTGGCCAGATGAAACGCTTGCTTGTTGGCTGTGGAGACTGCGCTCACCGAGGTCATTATCAACTCCAACGTGAGGGACGTGGGGGCGGCGAACACAGTCTTCTGATGCGTGTACAGTCGCCGCATCTCAGCGAGAAACGGCACTTCATCCATGGAGGACGGCGTGCCAGAAGAGACGGCTGGGGTGTGGGTGAGGCCCGCCGCGTCATCGGGCTCTGTCTGATCGCCAGTTGACAGCCTCGGCTTGGAACGGCGTCTATGTGCGCTCGCGCCGTGCTGCGGTCGTTTTAGCTGTGGCGCAGAGGGCGGCGCCTGTGACGCCTCCAAAGCGGTCGGCACGGCGCTAGGAGACTGTCCCCGTAGCCGCGTCTGCAAGCTCGCCTGCGAGAAGAGCTGCACAACCGCCTCCGCCGTACTGGGGCGGAGCGGGAGTTTCTGATCATAAAAGTCACTGAGCAGCCACTGCACCTCGTGAGCCTTGGGCACCAGAGGCATCGGCGCGGCGAGGAGCTCCTGCATCTGGCGCTCACGCTTCAGGCTCAACTGCGCCACTTCGTTGGGAATGACATAGTGGGGCGCGTGTCGCTGCTGCTCGAGCTCACCAACGTGACCACGCAGGGCGAATCGCTCCTTGTTCGATGGTATGTAGGTGTCGCCCACGGGCGCGGCAATCCTCATGACGGTGACGGCGCGGCCGCTGAGGGGATCCAGGCGGGTCTCCGTCTCTGGAAGTGCCATGGACGGTGCCTGGTGAAGCACAGCGGAGCTCGCACGGTACTGCTCTTCGGCCTCGGCGATAAACGTTCGGGCATCTGGTGTCACACCGTGGTCAAAGAGCCCGCGCTCTGTGTCTTTCACAGCGAAGGCGAACGGTCTCTTCGCACGGACGTCCGCCGCCGCATCGCCAGCGCTCTTCGGACCGGACGCGCCTTCGTCTGCTGTCGAGCGGGACCCCATATACACGTCAGAGATTCTCGCAGACGGTCGCGAGCTGACCCGCTCTGTTGGTGGGATCGTGGCGAGAGTGCGAAGGGCCGTCGCGTCCACACGACAGCCTCCCTGAAGGTGGCGCAACGGCACCGTGCGCACATGACAGCAGCGGCGCATACGCCTGCAATGACGTCGGCCTGTATCGCGGTCGAACTGTCCGACAACGTGTGGTTGTGTGTGTCTGAGGGGGGGGGGGGGTTCTAGCGCAAGGCTCGTCTACGGGCAGCGAGAAGTACTTGAGATGATGCAATGGGAGAGGTAGTGAGAGGCAGATGAAAAGTGGTGGGACGGCACGCACGCGTGCTGATCACGCTCGCACCATGTCACGAGAAGAGCTGCGGTGTGCCTGTGACGCCTCTCTTAAGCTGTCGCCGCGCATCACGCGCACGGCTCATGTCCTCAAGTTCGTTCATGCCTCCTTCGCTAGGCGTGATGTGCGCATTGAGTCCCCCTTCCGTGATGATTACTCTTGTTTTTGCTTTTTTGGGGGGCATCTGTATGTTCTCTACAGTCGATTTCTATCACGGAGCAGTGGCAGAGAAGCGGCCCACCACTTCTTCACTTCTTTTAGATGCAATAAAGATCAAGTGCGACCACAAAAGCCGGATACTCGAATACGGGAAGCACAACGTCCCCACAATAGGCAAGTTCCGCCGGCGATGACACTGAAGAGGCACAGAGCCTGTGTACGTGTGCACGTGTGTGTGTGTGTGTGCACGTGTGTGTGTGTGATGTGTGTTGCTGTTGGTCCACGTGATGGCGCACTCGCACTGAGGGGCGATTGCACTCTCAAAGCTCCTCCGCAAAGCTCAGCGTCTCGGACAGCTCGCGGTACGCCTTGATGATATCTTCGGACGCGACGCCGACATCTTCGTAGGGCGACAAGAACGCACCCAAGCGAACCTTCAGGGCGGCGGAGCGGAGCAGCGGGAAGAGCAGCGCCGCGTCCAGCTCCTTCACTTGGTTGAGAACCATGACGCCCTCGATCAGTTCGTACAACTTGGTGACTGGCGCTCTCCGCAGGGTTTTGTAATACTCCGACAGCACGGCTGGCACAGTCACAGACACCTGCGTAAACACCTGATTCCCCTCTTCCTCCTCCTGTGCGTGGGCGTCGTACTGTGCCTGTTGTGCGACGGGCGCATCGGCGTCGGCAGGCCCATCCTCCTCGTTGGTCTCCTCTTCCGGATGTGCAGTGTCGCCGAGTGTCCAGGCCTGCTGATGTTCGACACGACGCGGTGCGCGGCGGCCGAAGCCAGTCCGAGCACTCGCACGAGCGGCCTTCGCGCCGCCGTTGCTGCCTTTGTCTCGCATCATCATGCCACCGCCGCCGTACGTGGAGGATCTTCCTGGCATCGCCCGACCGCGTGAGCGCGTACTTCGGTCTTCGCCGTCATCGCCGCCGCTTGCCAAGCGCGCGGCGTGCGAGAGAAGCTCGTTGAGTGGCACCGTGGGCATCGAACCGCCCAGGTAGTCGCGGCCTCCCTGCAGCGCGTAGAAACGACCACGGAGCACGCACTCGCGGAAGCGGCTGTAGACCCGCTGTGGTGTGGGCAGGAGCGTGAGTATTTTATTACCGCCCGTGCGTGATACGTTGGCTTCTTGCAGTGGACTGGGTGTGCACTGGCGCACGACAGGGCCCAGCACGCCGCCCACGCTGTCTTCTCCGAAGCGCAAGACTGGTAGCAGAAGTGACACGAGCACCTCGTTGACTTCCCTGAACGTGATGCACCGTGGGACGAGGGCGGCGTCACCCGCACCACTGCTGGTGCTGCTGCTCTTCCTGCCCTCACCAGGGGCGAGCGCGTCATCGTTGCGGAGGAGCAGCACGGCATCGACACTCCGCATCAGCACGCGCAGAGTCAGCGCGACGTTGATGCCTTGAGTGGCGAGCTCGCCGATGGCCTGCGGAGCCACGCTTGCGGTGAGCAGATAGCGCGCACGCCGCTTCTCCACCAACATACCATCGAGTCCATCAAGGCGGCTCATGCGATCTTCGTAGAGCTCGTCAACCGGCGTGCCGCCGTCGGGGGCGTCGACGAAGTAGAGACGTAGTTTTTCGCACAGGCGAGAGGCGAGGCCGCTGCCTGTGCCTCCTGCCAAGCTGTGCAGCACGACAATGGCTTCGAACGTTTGGCAGTCGGTGGTGCGCCGCGTCTCCATGTGAATCGCACGCAGCGCTTTGCTGAGCGCCGAGTCGTCCTCCTCGCGCTGCCCGCGCGCCAAGTTGCGGAAGGCGCGTCGTGCGCCAGCCGCGTTGTGCTCGCTTCGCTGGCTGTGCGGGTCGTTGACGCCGTAGTAGCCCAGACCCCAGTTGTTGCCCCGACCAGACTGGCCGCACACCACCGACTCTGGGCGGATCAAGTCCGGATGTCGGCTCTGGACGCCACGCACTACCTTGGGCTCGCTGTCCACTAGCACCACACGGGCCTTGCCATCTGCTGCGAAGAAGGGGCTACGAGGGCCTGCTCGGGCGTCGCCGTCACGACGGCTACCGGCGCCTGTGCTCGCGTGGCCGCGCGAGCTGCTTTGAGCGTGTGAATGCAGGACGTTTAACTGTATGAGAAGCTCGTCGGCGAGCTGGTTACCACATTGACCGACCGCAACGATGAGGATGGCGTTCATGGCACTCAATCGCACTGCAACCGTGCGCACAGTAGGCGTGAAGGACATGAACGAGTGGACGAGGGAGTGGGCGAGAGAAGAAGGAGACATGACAGAGCGGGCATTCAAACAGACCATGATACGTTCGGCGTTAATCAGTAGGCGTGAGGCACGCCGGTGTCCTCTGCAGCAGGGAAGGTGCGGTCAGATGCGTTGACCTCTCATCGAGACACACACACGCACACGTATAGATCGTCCGTGTTTTTTTCTTTTTTTTTCCCCTTCATCTCCTCTACGAAACGCGGTAGTGTGTGTGATAGAATGGCTTCTCTTCGTTGCCGACGCGTCTTGGTTCGGTAACCGTGCTTTTCTTTTCTTTATGGTAACGCTCTCGTCTGAGTGTATGATTGAGACAGTCTCGGTGGTCTCTTCTATACGCCACATCTATGATGGAAGACAAACAAAGGAAACGGTCAGACACGCCCCTCAGCGAGTCCTAGATGACACGGTACGGGCAGCACAGCCGGTTGATGCGTTGGCGCGAGAGTGAGAGAGGAGAGTATGAAACTCACTTGATTCTCGTGGCTTGGTAAATGGCTGTGGTGTCGAGCAGTCCTCCCGTCGCCAGCAAGCCGCGCAGCTTCCAGAAGAACCACTGGAGTAGGTAGGCGATGACAAAGTACTGCACCCATCCCCACTTGAGAGACTCCGCGTACGACGGCACATACTTGATTTCCGCTTTGGGAACGCGAAGTCGAATGACCCACGTGAAACTGTTGAGCAGGTCCATGTCATTCCACAAGCTGCCCGGCACGCTAGACGATACACCGAGGCGAGGCAGGCCGGGCTTGGGGGTCAAGAGGTCGAGTCCACCCGTCGTGTCGGCGTACTGGCGTGTGACCAGGGACTGATTGCGGGCGGTGTAGTGCCGGGCGAACTCACGCAGATTGAGTAGCGCAGAAGGCTGTGTTGCCCAGTCCACGAACGGACTTCTCGTGTACGTGTGCGTGTAGTGCACATAGGGGGAGTTAATGAGCCGCTCCGTTGAGTGAAAGAGGAGATCGGCCTCGGTCACGGCGCAGAGCGGTCCACCGCTGGGGCGTTCGCTGCTATTGGCGCTCACCGCAGCGGGCGACCACTGAGCGTCGTCGTTGTGGAACTGCAGCAGTGGCGCAGCCGTCATGTTCAACTTGACAAGATAATGATCAATCGTGTAGACGAACTCTGGAAGGAACGTGACCTCTTTGATGGCGTCCAAGCTCTGCGTCGGGGGAACGGGGTTCGGTGGCACGACACCAGTTGGAGTGCCAGCGGCAGCCTCGGCACGGAGCTGCTCCAACGTCGCGTACAGCGTGCTCTGTGTCGCGTCGACAGGGACGGTGAGGGCGAACGTCACGACGTCCACTTTCAAATCTGCGTTCTCGTCATCTTCGTACACTGAGAAGAAAGGTGACATGGCAAGCGTCGTGCCGGTAAGAAAACGGCGGTTAAAGAGCTCCGAGCACGTCCAGAGGTACTCTTTGCCTTGCATGGTCGACGCTCGCAGCGCGCAGCGTCCGGTGAAGCGCATGTCGGGCATCTGAAAGAAGACGTTGTTCTCTAACCAAAAGTTTTGCATTGCAAGCCCGATGATGAACGGAAGCACGATGACGGCGAGAAGGCAGACGAGGAAGAAGATCCACGTGAAGAGACCTCGCGGCATGTACCGCACTTTGAAGTGCTCCTGATAAAAAGCGATGCCGAACATCGCTAACGGGTCACGTGAGTTGACGACGTGTGCACCTTGCTTCTTCTTTCCTTTGAGTGGTGCGTGCCCAAATGTCTATATTTAGCCTCTTTCGCTTCCTTGTCACGCTCTCAGCACCTCCCTCTCTCTTTTTTTTTTTTCTACAGAAGGGGATAGCGGTAAGGAATCAATTTGCCCAGTGCGGTGCTGCCTCTCTCGCTTTTTCTACTTGACTCGAGAGAGAGAGAACCTCAGAAAAAAAAAAAAATGAACGACCGAGGCGATCGACAGTGGTGGCAGTGGATGAAATCAAAAAATATGAAACTATGCACTGTTTTTTTCTATAAGCACATGTTGAATGAAGAGAGAGGGAGAGAGTGTGATGGAGAGAAGAAAGGAGGAGATCAAAAACGAAATAAATGTTTGGCCTTGAAGCACCGGCAGTGATTCCAGCGTTCTTTTTTTTTTTTCTGTTTGTTTGTTTTCGGAACGCACGAGTAAACCAACACGTCGGGTCGCACCGGAAGGTACCTTGACCTGTTGAACTGATAGACAGAGGCGGGCTTCGAGGTCACGGTCGACTTGGCGTTCAATGTGCGCTTTGGTGTCTTTGCAGATATGTGCATGTCGCCTTCCACTTGTGTCTGTGTGTGTGTGTGTCTGTGTGTGTCTGCGTGTGCCTGTGTGTGTGGATGGGTGGGTGGGTAGGATTAGGAAAGTCTTAGAGGGTCTGCAGTACTTCTTGTTCGCGCCTGTTCCCACCGTGTTGCGGGCAGCTTCTTCCTTATCACAGCTTCGAGGCATTCAGGCGACGTTGTGTTCGCCCGCGACTGCGAAGGCTGTGGCTGAGATGATAGTCTAACCTCAACGGCTCGGTGTTTTCACTAGCGAAACATGACTGCCACACACTCTCACAACTGGCCGTACTCTTCTCTCCAACGCCCACTGGAAGTGACGAGAGAAGAAGGAGAGGCGTTGGCACGTGAGAACAGCGGTGGTGAACCCACGCGAGACATAAGAGAGTCTGTGGTGACAAAGATCTGAGCGTGCAGGCAGATCCACAAACGAAAGGGAAATAACAAGCCAAGACAAACTAGGGAAACGACGGAAAAAAAAAAGAAAAATATGAGAAAATGAGTAGCTTGCACACACACACACACACCAAAGCGAAGAGGAACCACAAGGATACAGATAAGCCGTCAGGGTTGTAAGAGAGAAATTAGCAATAACGAATGGAAGGGATTAGACTCCTCGGATGAAGCGAACGAAAAGAAAAAGGCGAAGAGAAAAATAAAACGACGGTGAGCCGTGCTATTCGAGTTTGTGTAAGGGGGGGAGGCCTTTCGAGCACGCTCATTCCCGCTGATAATGTGGATCGGGTTCCTTTTGATGGTGAGGTGATGGTATGCGGCAGGGGTCACACCGCTTCATCGGCTGGCCGCGGAGAGGTCTGTGCGGCCGCGCCGGCTTTTCGGCTCACGTCGGGGTCCACGCTATCTTCGATAAATTGAGCCTTGGGCAGCTCCGGCACGGCGGCGATTTTCCCCATTTGACTGGGACGGCGCGGACGTTGCGGACGGTTGTGCGCGCGGTGAGCGGGTGCGGCTTCCGCAGTGTGCTCCTGTTTCTGGCGCTTCTCCGCGTCGAACTCGTACGGCATCTTGAGATGAGACGAGACGAGAGGATGGAAGTACGAGCTTAATGACAAAGAGTCGTATCTGGTTGCGATGGGTAGCAGACGGAGGTGATTGTCGAGAGGTGCATTACGCGAGCGATGGTGATGAGATTCAAAGAGGCGGATGGAGTGACAAAGACGGAGGTACCGAAAAAGACGAGAACAACATATTGCTCATGACGTAGAGCATGACTCGCAAAGTCGCCCTGCTGATCAGAGACGAAATAGTGGCGTGTCGCGTCCATCACTATGAGGCTTGTCGACACCGGTGAACACATGAAGCGAACGTGTCCCGAGGGCGAGCCTGTGCGCCCATTGGCCTGTCTTGTTGACCTTCTTTTTCTTTCCTTTTTTTTCCCCTGAGCCTTAAAGCTCACGAATGAATCATAGTCACGCTACAGTTCCTTTCTGATGCGCTTTTCTTGTCGAGGGCTGCGCAACACATGTGTAGGCGTCTGACGGATGGCGAGAGCGTACTCGGGTGGGATGGCGTCCTCTCCCTCCAGCACGCGAGACAAGTACTCCGCCGACGGCAGCAGCTGCTCCGATGTATCCGTCGCGATGTAGGTCCAGGCTGCCGTGAGCGCCCCCGCCCTGCCCTTTGTGCCGTCCCTGCGTTGGAAGGCCTCCCCTGTGTCGCCGCCACGGAGTCCCAATTTTTCGCTGATGTCTTCGCAGTCAAGCCACTCGCGTGTGTAGCCCCATTCGTAGCCATCCATCAGTGCCAGCTGCGCCATGGAAATCTCGTACGCCGCCCCGCAGACATGCCCAGGCATCGGATCCGGTCCTTTCGTGAGGCCCTGCGACGCCTTCCGCTGCCGCTCCGCGAGAGGCTCCACGTTGTAGTACCCGAAGGTCGACTGCGGGTCAGCAGGCACCTTGTTGGCGATGAGCACGTAGCCCGGTAGCCTCGCAGCGCGGCGCTGATACGGAGGGCCAATGCGCACGCAGAGCTGTTCCCAGGACATGTTGGAGCCATACGCCAGATACCACGTCCGTGTCTCCCCTTTGTCATTGTCGACGGCGCGCGTCGCCACCTTCAGCAGTGCCGCCTCGTACGAACTTAACATACTGATGGTGGCACCGTCGCTAAGTGCAGACACCTTGGCAGTGATACCGGTGGACACCGCCCGCTGGAGGGCCCCAAGTGTTTCTGGCGTCGGTGCCGTGCGCAGTGTGGCGATACAGTTGCACCAGTGGTAGCCGGGCCAGCGTTTGGCGCCGCCTTTACCTTGCAAGACCGCTGCGTCGTCTGAGACTGTTGACGACAGCAGAGGGTCAAACAAGAACGGCGATGGCGAGGGCAGCTCGGTCCACATCTGCGTGAAGCTCTCCGAGACCGCCTTCATCACCGTAAGCCAGTGTAGATCGAGGGCGGCCACGATCGTGGCGCTCACGAGCGCACTCCGCGCGGCATCGCTCAGTGGCCGCACGCGCATGCGATGCGTGAACACGTTGTAGGAGCCCTTGTTTGCCATATACTGCAGCAGTGCGGCCCGTACGGCGGTGGGCAGTGTGTACACCACGCCAAAGACAGCGCGGGGACCCTCGTCCTCCGCGTCCACTGTCGCATCGCTCACGGGGAGCACGTTAGGCAAACCTAGTCGTGGCGAGCTGATGCTCACTGCGGAGAAGCGCAGCACAAAGCCTTCGAGGACGGCCGGAATTGGCGTCCCAATAGGGGCGATGCCTCCCATCGCCGCTGTCAAAACCTCCTTGTCGATGCACTCATCATATGCGAAGAACTGGAACGTCACGGGCATGACTGTCGAGTATACGTGTATGTGAGCGTGTGCGTACGTGCTGCGGCGAATGAAGGGTAGGAAGCGTGAAGCAGGACGATAAATTGACTAGTACGAGACGATGAAAGGGGTAAGGAACACCTCACGAGCCGTGTAGTGAGCGTGTGACGATACGTGTGGACGTGGTGGGGTGATCACATCCCATCGAACACACCGTGTAGAAGATTGCGACAGAGAGAGAGAGAGCATGTCGATGGACAGTGAAGCGGAGTATGAGAGCGGAAAGGAGCTTTCGCCACAGCAGGATGCGTGCGGGCGCCATCACCACAAAACTGCACATCAGGGTTGTGCACAGACGACAAAGGCGGAAAGCGTGCGAGTCGCGCTGCTGTTGGACTGCCGGAAGAGCCACAATCATCAACCGAAAGACGTGAAGGTGCGAAGAGATCGACGTAGAGTGCCCAGTGTGTGTCGTGTCCCGCGTTGGGTCCACAGCTTGCGTCATCGCTTACTTCTCTAGCGAGCTTGTGTGTGTGTGTGTATGTGTGTATGTGTATGTGTGGCTCTTTACGCGCGCGGTTTGCGACGAGTGGGATGTGATGAACAGATACGCCCCCTCGCCTTCGTACAGCGGCAGCGGTGGCAGGTCACTCAACCGTTCCAACTTCTTTCATCGTTGAGCGCCACACCTCTGATCGCGCGGCGCGCGAGACGAATCTCCTTGTCCTTTGTATCCTGTGCAGCGCGCGTTAGCGCTGGGAGAAGCGTGGCGACAAATGCAGCTGCCTGTGCGGCCTGTCCAGGGCTGGTGTACCCGATCTGTGCACGACGAAACAACACATCGGTGACGCGCTCAGCGTGTGTGTCCACAACGATTTGCTGCAGTCTTGCCATCAGGTCTTGCGTGTCACGTTGAGCAGCGGCATCCGCGCGCTCAGCGGGCTCGAAGGCGGCGCACAGCGCGAGTTCAGCAGTGCGGCTTCTCAAGGAGGCGAGCGCGGCTTTGCGCGAGTTGAGGGCACCCGTCGTGTGCAGAGCCGCATCGACCGCTGCGGCCGCAACCAAGCGCGCCTGCAGCAGCGTGCCACCATACACGTGTACAAAAGGATCCGTCACCGACGACGCCACCCCGTCATCAGGTGCGTGCGTGGCCACATCGATGTGAAAACCACGCCGCATCACTTCGCTCGTCCACGGCACCTGCTGCGGGGAGGCCAGCACCGGCACAATGAGCGATAAACACGACAGCAGGCCGCCTTGGTCCGGCACGGCGACGCCACAGCTCTTTAGCATGGATTGAACACGCGCTTGCTGTGCCTGGAAACCGTCCGCTGAGACGAGAATGGTCTCGGCGGAGTCAAGCGCATCGCCACGGCGGAGGGCGTGTGGGTCAGCATCCCCGTACAGCACCGGTAGTGCCGGCAGGGGCGAAAAACACGGCCCAACAAGAACGCAGTCATTCACCCACGGTAACACAAACAGAGCAGAGAAGCTGTACAAGGTGGAGCACACCTGCAAGGCTTCCGTCCGCAGACGTCGAAGACTCGCCGTTAGCGAGGCGGACGGTGCCACCCCTGTGTCATCTGCGTCGCCGCCACTGCGTGACATGACCGAGGCAGCCGTTGTGGCCTTTGTCGTCGGTGCGGTGAGGTTCTTCACGGCCTCGCCCGCGACGACCAGGTACGACTGCACAGCGTGGTGGCTCAGTGCACTCGGTGTGGTTGTCACCGAGTTGTCCGGACACAACGCGCGCACCTGGTCCACCCACGCCTCGGCGCAGTTGATCACTGTTCGTGCGCGCAGCGTCAGCGTGCGTCGTGTCAACGCGTCCATCACAGTCGCTTCGACATGAGGTGGGGTGTGTGCATCGCGGACCTCGGCGCTTCCCGCCCGCTCCTCCTCATGCGCGTCCGTTGACGCCACAAACGTCAGTGCACGCAGAGGCGCGTAGTTGGCGAGTGTCACCCCCAGAGCTTCCGCGGTGCGCAGCAAGGCACACGTCGCAGTAATACCATTGAGGGCTACATCACAACAGCGCACACCACCGCGCGGTGTCGCGTCCATTTCGGGTAGTACGGTCATGACCTGATGAGATGGCACAATCACGTGAGGCCGCCATGGCCCGCAGAAGGGACTCAGCAGTGTACAGAGACACGCGGCAACACTAAATTCAACGAGCTCGCCAATGTGGAGAGCGGGGACGAGCGTGTGCAATGCTGGTGGGCGGGGATGAAGACCAAGAGACGACTGCAGCGTGTGAAGTGCGGTCGTCATCGTCGAGGCGACGCTGCTCCCATTCGCGCGTGTCTCTTCGTGAGGCGGAGCACCGCCCATCGTTAGTGGCGAGCGCGTCGTGATCGCTTCGGGGCAGACGTTCTCCCAAATCGTCGTTTCACGCATCGTCTCGGCCGCCCGACGAAGCCACCACGTGTCTCGCTGCCGTAACGCGCGCTGAACGTGCGGGAACGGACCTGGCTGCAGGCTCGGCCCCTGCGACGACACACCACTGCCGAAATCACTCGCTTCGACGAGGGCCACGCGCAGTCCGCGTAGCGCTGCGTCCACGGCCGTATAGAGGCCCTGCACACCGCCGCCAACTACCAGCACGTCGAACGGCTCCTCGCTCGCTTGGCTGGATGCCGCAAGCGCGCGGAGATGCTCGGAACGCGATCGATGACGCCCAGCAGGAGGAGAGGACGAGGGGGAAGCACACACCGGTGCGGCACTGCCCGTGCGGAGCTGCCAGCGAGTCGTAACAAACGCGGTGGCGCCGATCACGGAGGCGCCCGCTGCAAGACGCACTGCCAGACGTCGTGATTGACGACCCATGAGACGACTCGACTTCCAAGTTGTCACGACGGAGAACGAAAAAAAAAAAAGGTAAAGGAGCGAAATAAAGGGAAACAAGAAAGAAAGAGAAGTAGAGAGACACGGAAAAGAAGAAATGACATGTGGGCGACCGCTGACCCGCTCCATTTGAGTGTGTGGGTGTGAACGCAACCCACTAGAGGGGCCTTGACTTCTTCCCCTCCTCTTTCGCACACCTGAGCAGTCGGCATAGGTGTGTGAGAGGATAAATCTTAGCACTCGCACAGCAGACGTGGGTAGGTATTTCCTTGTTTTTTCCATCACATTTGTGTGTGTGCGTGCGTGCGTAGACATATTGCAAATCTTCGCGGGACAAGTGAGTGCACTGAAGTCTCTGCTTCTTTAAGTTCTTCTGTTTTTTTTTTTTTGTGGTGGTGGCGCGTGTCCGTCAATCAGCATCAACATGGTCCCTTTATACCATCGCGCGTGGCAGGGGCAGTCGCCAAAAAGTGCTGTTACTCGTCCTTACAGATTATCAAAAAACAGCCGCACACCACCTCTCGTCGTGGCGCACGTTACGGGGCGAGTGCTCAGGCGGCTCTGCGGCTCGTTGGTGGGTCTCTCTCCTTCGCTTGGGCTCTCGGATTAGCGTTTCTTGTACAGAGAGGGCACCAACGCCTCCCCAGCAGGATATACGAGCTCCTTATTCGGTTTTTCTTGGTTCTCCTTCTTGATGAAATCGAAAGCTACAAAGTAGTCGCCGGCGACGTCCTGAAAATCCAAAGTGAATCCGATACCCTCGACAAGTTCCGAAAAACGCTTCGGGAACGGGATGCGCGACCGTACCTCAACAATCTTAAGCAGACGATTCGGCTTGAGGATGCGAAACGCTTCGAACAAACTAAGGTAGTAATCCGTCGCCATTAAGCTCAAGGAGAAGACGACCACATCCGCCGCATTGTCCGCCAGCGGCGTACTTGTCGAGTCCGCGACGGTCACGCGTTCATTCAAGGCGACAAAGTCGTAGGAGTGCACTGCGTATCCCTTCGGAAGGAGAGCCGCGGCAATCTGTGCGTCGCCGCAGCCCATATCCACAATAACCCAGCTTTGAGGGATGTGTCCGGGCATGGTCTTGCTCTTGTTGGCGAGAAATTTGCCGCGACGGTCACCGAGGAGGGCTTCGACAATAAGTGTGTTGGGGTTCATGGGCCACTGGACCAGCTGCTGGCGGTAGCCGGTGTGGTAGTCGCGAAAGGTACCTTCGTCCCGCAAGAGCCGGCCGGCAATCGCGTTGGGCGAGTTGTACACCTGCTCGTTCAAAAGCCGAAACGTGCTGGCGTTGAGCTTCTCCCGGAAGTGGTCAAGTAGATCGTCGCCACCCTTGCGTCGAATGACGCGACGCCGCTGGGCCGCGCTGCTGGCGCCGGCCTGCTTCGCCAAGTTGCCCCGCGTCGGGTCCACGGCACTCTGGTGCTTCGGAATGCGTTGCTGTCGTTTGTACGCCTTCTCCGCTTGCTTGGTCGCAAACGGAACGTTTTTGACATCGTTGCCCGAATCACGTGCGCCGTACATTGTGACGGGGCCCTTCAGGGCACTTTTATTGCGCAGAGCCCCTTGATTCGCCGCGGGCTGCGGCACCTGTTGCGGAGAGGCGGAGGAAGAAGAAGACACGGCACGCGGGGCGTGGCTCACTGGTCGAGCGCCGCTACTGTGGGCCTTCGCATCCACGCGTGACGCGGTCTTGGCCGCCTTCTTCCGCTCCTGCTTGTCGATCTTCTTCTGGAAGTGGCCACCACCGAGCATGGCTTACTTTTCGTCTGCGAATGAAGCTTCTTGCTTCGTTGGTCTGTCGTTTTTTTTTTTCTTTTTTTCTGGGCACCTAGAAGGGGTAATAACAAGAGGAGGGAGAGAAATAGGGAGAGAAATGGTGGGCGGAAAACAGCAAAATGAGGAGCTTCCTGTTCGTTTGCACCGTCTGAGGGTCGTTCGAAGAGGTCGAACCAAGCGATGACGGAATTCTATGCTTCGCGCCCACGTCGCCCATGGGAGAGTAAGAGAAGACGACGGGCAGGCACAGAATACGCATTGGGGCTACGCACCGCTCTTTGGTACACCACACATACAGAGAGAGAGAGCATACTTGTGCCGGTAAATCAGTCTACAATTGTGCTCTGATGACCTGACATGTACAGGATGTGTTCTCAATTCTATACCTCAGAGTTACATCGGGCTTCGAATCCTTTGTACGTTTGGTTGTTGTTTTGTGTGTGTGTGTGTGCCTTGGTAGGCGGTTCTCTATCAAGTGTGTGGATGGTCTATACAGCGGCCAGCTGTTCTCAGTGTATGACCGGCAGAGCAAACGCGAGAGAAAGGGGGGAGGGAGAAACAAAGTGGACGCGTGCGCTGTGGTGGCTTCGCTACGTCCGCAGATAGAGAAACGTTACATTTCTCAGATGTAAGCACACATCGAAAAAATCTTGTGTTGCCGCGCATCAGGACTGACCGTCGTCAAAAGCAGCTTTGGCGCCAAGTGCCGAGGACCGTTGGATCACCTGCGCGCAGCGGGACATGAACTCATCGCGACTACCTGAGATTCGCCGCATCACTTCCGCGGCGCTCGCGTGGAACTCACGCATGCGATGGTCATGTTCGGACTCACCTTCCGCACTCGCGAGCATGTGACCTGTAGAGGGCACCACCGCGCCTTGACCAGGTGCGTTGTCACTCCGCACTGCCGCTGGGGTCACCAACTGGCCAGTGGCGGAAGGCGAGGCCGTGCGCGAGCGGGGCGAGGGCGGCAACTGCCCTGATGGGGCGTTGGTGTCGCCATCGTCCACGCGCAGACCTTCAGAGACATCATCGTTAAGTCCACTGGTGCTGTTGCACGGTGAGGAGCGCGAGATGCCGGAAAGAGAGCCAACCGTGGCGGGTGACATACGGGACCTGTCCTGTGTCCCGGTAGCCATCCTCGGTTCAAGCTCGCCGTCGGTACGCCGCGTCTCCACCACGGATGGGAGCTCGCGCGAGGTGACTCGGCGATAAGGCGGTGCGATAGCGTGGGCCACGTCCAAGGAGGAGTCGGGGTCGCTACGCACTGTACCAGTCGTTGCCCGAGCGGTGGAGGTAGTCGCGGTGTGGCTGCGTGACAAGCGACTTGGTGGTGGTGGTAGACGCCGCTGACGAGCCTCTTGCCACGCGCCGAGGCTCGGTGGCTGAGAGGGGTGAAACCCAATGGACACCGCCTCCTTCGCCGCCGGCGCCAACGCCTGGCTTGGGGATCCCTCAGACTCTCTCGCGTACTCGCCCGGCCGAGGTACAGAGAGCTCGACAATGGCCGTCGTTTGAACCTGCGGCGGACTGTGACTGCCCTCGCGTACGTGCGTCATCGACGACAAACTACGATTGCCTTGCTGCTGCCGCTGCGTGCGTCGATCCTGGTCCTCCTCCTCCTCGGCTATGGCGGCGTGCGGGGTGTTCACCGTCGATGGTGCATCGGAGGGCGCGTTGGCACCACCCAGTCGCGACCCGTGCGGCGAAGCAGTGAGTCGCCCCTCTCTCTCGCGTCTGGGCTGCAAGGCCCACGACGGCACGGAGGCATACGTCGAAGGTGTGTGCCGCTGCGCGCTATTGAGCACACTCGCCGAGCCTACCGCCTCACGCTCGGTGTTTGGCGTCGGGCTCTGGCGCGGGGTTGCCGCCGGCGTCAGCAACAGCGCGGCCGCCTCTGTCGATTGCCGCAGTTGTTCGCGGCGCAGCTCGCGAAGGGCGGCCTCCTCCGCTTCTTTCGCGCGCTTCTTGAAACGGCTCAGCTGCTCCTCAAGGTGCGCGCGCTTACCCCTCTCGCTCTCAAGCTGCTCGCGCAGGCGCTGAAGCGGCTCCATGGACGATGCCGCGAGAGCCTCCAGCTTCGCGTTCTTCTCCTTGAGTTGTTGCTTTAGCGCGGTGATGACCTCGTTGTGGCGTGTCTTTGCGGTGGCCGCGTCACGCTGCTGCTCGAGGACTTCCTCCTTGAGCCGCATCTCGACCTGTGCCAAGCGCATGTTGGCTTGCTGCGTCTGCATCTGCTCTTCGCGGACCTCCTCCTTGAGGCTGTCGATCTGCGTGCGAAGGAGCTCGATGGTGTGGGTCGCCGTTTCCAAGTGTTGCTGGAGTGTCTTGACCTGCTCGTCGGACGAGGCACCCTTTAACTCGAGCTGTCGTTGGAGCGAGCGCACCTTCTCATCGTGGGCGTTGTCCTTGGCTTTGAGCAGTTCCTGCTGCTTCAGAGACTCGCCTTGGACGGCTTGCAGCTCCTTACGCAGTGACTCTACCAGATCATCCCTCTCGTCGACTTGGCGTCGCAAAGATGTGGTTGTCTCCTCCGTGGTCTCTGCCACGCGCTGATGTGTGTCCTTGAGAGACTTGTACTTGCGCTGCACCTTTTCCAGGTGCTCCACGCGCCGCGTGGCCTCATCGAGCAGCGTCTGGTAGCGCGCTGTGGTCTCCTCGAACTCGGCCTCCAGCGACTTGAGTGCGGCTTTGGCTGCGCCGTCCTGATCGCCCAGGTGCCGCTCCAGCGCCTCGTGCTCCCGCGTGGCGGCATCAAGCCGATCCTGCAGCGACTGCTGGTCCCTATGCGCGCGCCGTGCGGCCTCTTCAGCGTCTTGTCGCTCCGCAGTCGCGCGCGTGAGCTGTGCCTCGAGGCTGCTCACCCGCTCACGCAGTGTATCCAAATCTTGCTCGCGCAGAGCACTCGTACGCGTCTGCAAGGCCAAGTTGGTCTCCTGCTCATCCACACGCCGACGCAGCTCTCGTTGAGCCTTCTCTGCCTCCTTCGCGCGCTCCACCGCGTCTGCGGTGCGCTGCCTCTCCGTCTCGAGCGCCGCCTGCAGGATGCTTTCCTTGAGGGAGGCGGACGTGGCGAGGTGCTCACGCGCCTCCTGCGCGCCCTCGAGCTTCGCCTTGGACACATCGTTGCGTACCGCCGCGAGTTCGTCAAGGTGGCGTCGCTCCATCTCCAGCAGCGCCTGCTCCCGCGCGCGGAGAGACTCCTGGAGGGCGTCTCGCTGTGCCATCACGGCTGCGAGCTGCTCGTCTGAAGGAGACGCGGGCGGCGGTTGGGTCACCACCAGGGTCGAGGGAGATGCCCGATGCGATGAGCCGTCCAAGGGACCCGCAAAGGGCCTCTGCGGTTGTGCGGGACGCAGCTGATCTAATGAGTTGGGGTTGGGTGCCTCCACAGACCCGTTCGTCGTCGACGCAGCGGTGGCTGCGAGATCGCCTGAGGTGGGTCGTGCGGGAGAAGTCGCGCCGGACAAGCCCGATTTCTCGGTCGAGTTGTCGACGACTTGATCAAGTATGTGCCGATATCGGTCATCCCAGCGATGTCCGAACTGCGTGAGCATGCGCGTCGGCGTGGTCGACTCTGTTTGCACGGCACTGCTCCGGCTCAGCACGCTGATGCTCTCCATGGCGCGCTGGTGGCCATTTCCAGGCAGAAGCGACTCACACAGGCCATTCGCCGCCTGTCGCACAGGTGCGCTTGCGACCGATGATGGTCTCTTTGTCGTGTACAGGAGCGATGGCGGAGCCGCGGAGACGCGTGTCGCCTGCGGATCAGTCTCCATCACGTATGCCTCTTCGTCTTCATCCGCCTCGTCGACATCATCAGCGTAGGTGACGCGGCGATACGCTCGACTCGCCCTAGGGGACGGGGGTACCGTGTTTTCTCGACGCGATGCGCTTCGGTTCGTCTTTGGCAGCGGCTGTGGCAGCGGCTGGCCACGGTGACCCACCGGCGCCGCGGACAGTGAGTGCGATGCGGCGATGGCGGTGCTGTCTTGCGTGTCGCTCGACGCCGAGTCGTATCGGACCGGCTCATTGGCGGCTTCGCGCCCAGCCACGGAGCGTAACCCGTGACGTTTGTTTGCGGCCATTAGACGCTCTTCTTGTTCGTCCTCGTCGCTCCCACCGTCATCAGAGAAATCACTATCCGTTGAGTACTCGCTGCTGGGACGGTGACGATGGCGTCGGCTTGCATGGCCGTGTGATGTCGAGCGTGAGGACTTGTGGAGCTTCCTCTTCGTTCGCTGGGCCTCGTTGTCGACACTGCGGTAGAGCATATTCATACTGTCCTCTGTGTCCTCGATTAAGCGACGCAGGTCGGCTGGAAGCGTCTTGAATGACGCAGGTGTTGACGACCTTCCCATTCTCTGATCGTTGGCACAGAGGGAGGAGTTAACCTAGTGTACGCGTCTATATATGATTCTCTCTTCGCTTTAAAGAAAAACACAATTGTTTCTTGAAGTACGTGTGCGTGACACAGCACAGGAGAATAATCTCTATCCTATCTGATCCTTCCGTCTTTCGTTTTCCCCCCTTCTCGTTCCCGTTCACGCACGAAATGGAATCGGTGTGGGAGTAGGCACTTTGATTGGTTCTGCGCACGATTTGCAAACCTGGCGGAATGCTGAGTCGTTTGTATGTTCACAGAGAGAGAGAGTTCGCACAAACAGCACAGGGTGGGAAGAGACATTGAGGGGGGGGGGGGCAAAAGCAGGTGGACCAATAATGAAGATGGGAGGGGGGCGAGGGGGATATCGTACGTGATGCACTGGCTCTCGTTTGTAGAGGCGGTATGAGAGCGTATGCTACTGACTATCCTGTCAAGCACGCTTGCGGCTGTCTGAGTTGGATCGCGCATCGTTCCATCGCACATCAATGAACCTCTTCGGTTACAGCAGAGAGTGGGGAAGAGGAAGAGGTATGCGAGTGTCCCTCTCTCTCCCTCCCCCTCCCTCTCTCTCTCTTTTTCTGCCACACGAACGCGCACATGTCAATACGGCTCGCTTCCATATTTATTTTTATTCGTCTTCCAAGCGTGTATCGCAATTCCAACAACAAAAGAAAAGTGTGTTGTGCAGGGATGCGATCTCAGCAAGTTTGTTGCCGCATCAGCAGAGCGACAAGAAGAAGAAGAAAGCACACTTCTCTATCTTGTATTTCCTTGTTGTTGTCCGCGAGGCACAGTGCCCGCACTGTGAACACATATCTAGCTACTGAGACCTGGGGTGTGCGCTCGGCTCTCTTCCGCCTTGTCCGCACTGAGGACGAGGCCTTGGTAGAGATCCACGTCACAGGCAACCCACTCCAGAAAGCGTGAGGGGCTGGAGGTGGGCTGCAACACGCCGATAGGGTCGTCGAGCGCACGCACTGCCTTCCCGGCGGACGGGGTAGGTCTGGCCACGAAAACGGCGGGCGTGCGGTGTGCGCTTCTCTCCGCTGTACGCCGGCCTGCACTGGCAGCGTAGACCCTGCGAAACGCGCTGTCCATCTGCGCGGCCACCGTCACCTCAGCCGCGTTTGTGTGATGAGATGGCGACGGTGCAGAGGAGAGTGCGTCCAGCCTCTCCGCTTGCTGCTCGCGAAATGCGAGGAAAGCCCTCAGTTCTGGGTGCTGCCATTCTTCCGGTCTGAGTCGCGCGCCGTAGAGATCCCATAAGGTCGTCATTTCCTGCGGGTCAGAGACCGGGACTGGTGGGCGTGGAGGTGGCTGGGACAGGCGTGTGCCTCGTGAGTCGCCGGACGGTACCTTCAAGACGGACGCGTGCCGTGATGCAATGTTGACGTCGATGTCGAACAGTGGCGTTGGTGTCGGCCTCGCGCCGGCTACCACGCTCATCGCAGGTTGCGGCGACCGTGACGCGCTCTCATTGTCACTGCAGCTCACATCTGAAAGAACAATTTCCTCTGCTTCCATCGATTCCTCTTCCGCACAGGCCACCGCCTCGGTACACACACGGCGATGCCCGTTTGGCGAAAACAGTTGACGAGGCACAGGCACAGCTTCCGTGGGCGTCGTCGCGAGAGGTGAGGACTGACGGTCGACGTCAGCGCAGTCCGTCCAGTGAGGTCGACCGCTTGGTGTGAACACACTCTCCCCACCTCGTCGACTGTTGGTGAGACCCACTGCGCTGCCTGTGGAGCTCTCCTCACCCTCGGAAAAAGCGGCACGTGGGGTGTGCGTCCGTTCTGGGGACGAGCGGCACAGAGAGTCAGCGGCTTCTTGGAGACTGCGCTTCGCGGTCTCGACGTCGAATCGATGCCATGTCCTCGAGCGGTTCGTGGGTGGTGTTTGAGACGGCTCAGCAGTGGCAGGTGCGCGTTGTCGCAATAGGGAGGCGATGTAATCAAACGGTGACGGCGCGACCACCGTCACCACAGCGCCGGCCTCGTCGGCATCCTGCCCACCATCTGCGTTGCTGGTGTTGAACGTGTTCGCGTCGTGACCGCGCATGGCGCGATGGGACACGGCTGTGTCGCGCGTGAGACGAGAGCGCCGATTGCTGACGCTGGGCCTAGTCCCACACTCCGTGATGTAGCTGTTCCAAAACACGTTGTACTCGGCGGAGGTGCCGTCACCGCGGTCGCTGGCGCCTTCTTGCGCTCCCGCCGCTGCACGTCCTTCCATCTAAGCTTCGTTGGTGTGTGCGTGTGTATCTATAGGTGTGTATCTATGTATTCATCTAAATGGGAGTAGGAAACAACGGTGCAGCCTTGTTCCTCAGCGACAACGTACGGCAGACGGGGATGTGGACACGAAAGGCGTCAGCAACAGGCGAGGATGAGAGAACGAGAGAAGAGGAAAAGAAGGGAGAAACATAAAGTGCGAGGAGGGTTGCTACTCGTGCACGAGATAGACGGCAGCGTGAGCGGACGTGGCTCAGTACAGTTGCCAACGCTGATGAGTGTCAATGCGCACGTGCACAACCGCCGTGGCGCCTCTTCATCTCGTTTTTATGAGAGAAAGAAGGTCCCCTCCCTGCATCATGGCATACCTCTCATTTCACGTTTCACGACTGCACATGTAAGCCGCGTATCAGCTCGAATTCCACCCGTATCGGCAGAAGAAACGAAAAGAAGAGAGACTCGATGACGAGAGAAGAAGAAAAGTGAAGGGTAAACAATAGGACAGTCTTCGGGGATGTTGCAAAACGCGCCGACGGTGATGGACGAGATTATACAAAAAAAAAAAAATGAGAGCCAGATCGGATGGACACGTCGGAACAAACGGAAATGTACGGTCGAAGTGGATCTCATCGTCTTCTCGTTCAGCATTCGACGGCATGGATGAACACACTACGCATGACTGACTCCAAAAGCAGATTCGAGGACAAGTGCATTTACAGTCCAAGGAAATGGGACACTGTGTATGTCAGGCTTCGGCTGTTGTCCTTCAACGCCCACTTGTTGATCGACTGGTGCATCGCTTCAATGAAATGTCGACGGCACGACTCCACGAAGGCTGTGGTGTCGAAGAGACGGTTGAAATAATCAGCGAGTGCTTGCTCACTACCATCGAGAATGTGGCACCGATGAACGCCGTAAATCCACAAGTGGTAAAAAAGCACAGCGTGAGGACGCACGAGCAGCAGCAGATCGGCAGCCTCGTTGCAGAACCAATCGTCGACATTCTCCTCGCTGAATTTCCGATGCGGTGGCTGTGCGTGCCCTTCCGCAGTACCGCCAACTGCTGCCGGTTCGGTTGACAAAGGAGCCGATGAGGGGCCACCAGCGGGAGGCGGCTGGGTGGTGGTGATGAGATGTTGACGGCATGTGTCTGCCGCCTTGAGGATATTGCGGTCCAGGCGCACGGCTGGGCTCAGCATCTCGTGCCGGGGTCGTTTGTTGAACACGTATTCAAAGTCAATATGGAAGATGGCTCCTCGGGGACTAATCATGACGTTGCCCTTGTGACGATCGCCAATACCAAAAATGTGGTTCATCAGCAGAAACAGCTTGAGCGAACTGAGGAAGTTCCTCGCCACGACGGCCTGATCCGCTTCCTTCGAGAGCTGCATCAAATACGTGGGCAGACTATCGACCTGAGCGAGGGCCATACCAGGTGCCCTCTCGATGAGTCCGCTAGACGGCGACAGTGGCAGGACACCGTATTGCGGAATGTCTGCGCCATGTAAGTGATCTCGCAGCAGCCACTGCAACAGTCTAAAAGAAACACACATGAGGTTGTCGGCGTCCACATTCTCGAGCTTGTACAGAAAGCTGCGCCGCTCTTCTTTGGTCCCTTCGATCTCCTCAAGCCGCGCGAGGCGCGCCTGCGCATCCGCGTCATTCGTGGGAGTCGCGCAACCGGTGGAGGCGGCGGTGGTAGTATCCACAGCAGACGAGGGGACGGCGCCGAACAGGTTCGCACTCCCTGACGGCTGTGAGGACGCTTTGTACAGCATGTAGTGTTCGCGCGACCAGCTACTGAAGCACAACCAGACGGGCGACTGCTTACCGAGAGACGCCTTCTCCTCGTACACGCCCGGCACAAATAGAGAGCGAAACGTCGTCTCAACCGGGTGCAGCGGGTCACACAGAGGCGAGCGCAGATCCAGATAGTCGTCCGGCGAGATGGGAGCCGTGCGGCGACCGGCTGTGCGCACGCGTGCCAGCGTCCTCTGCGTCGTCTGTCCCAGCGCACTGTGGCGAAAGCCCAGATCCGCCGCATCGACAGGCGCGAAGTTCTCTGCAAACCACATGCATACTCCCTCCACAGTGAAGTGTGCCGACGGCTTCTGCTGCACCCAACGATCAAGACGTTTGAAAATAGAGACGGTGCTCAACGCGCGTGTGCGAAACACAGCATCCGGAAGTGTGCTGAGCACCAGTGCCTCGACTTGTGCGGCGCGCTCACCGAGAGAGGCGTCATACGACAACGGAGACGCCGAGATATGTGGCGGCTTGTTTCGCGGCTGTGACGGCTGCCGCAACATCGACAGCACCCAACACAAGAGCTGGGGGCAGCTGCTCACCAGAGCGGGAAGGCCTTGGCGGACGGCTTCGTCTGCGGTGAGCATGTTCGCTGAGCGTGGCCGCTGGAGGAGGTCAAGCAGCCACACCGTCATCAACTCGAGCTCACCCATGGCGTTGGCAGAGCTGCTGGTGGTCGCGGGTGTCGTGTGCAGACGCGGAGATGGCAAACGGAGCGCCGCCAGTGGCGTATGTGGCGTCTCGATGCTTGTGCGCGCGAGAGCGGCCAGTGCGAGCAGCGCCTCGCGCGCGTAGTCGCACGTCGGTGGCGCGATCGCGATGCACTCCATCGCCTTCATATAAAAGAAAAAAGGCTTCATCTGCGGGCAGAACTGCGTGCACCACATGTGGTAGTGGCTCAACTGGGTCATGCGACTCTCCGACAAGCACGAGGACACGTGCGTGCCGCGGAGAGACGCGGTACTCTTCTTATGCGAATTTCCGACACAGCCTGCGATTCGGCTGTGGGCGAGCATGGTCACGACCCTGCGCACATCCGCATGCGTCCAGAGTTGCTCCTCGCCAATGAACCGCAAAAGCTGTAGGAGAGCCTCAGGGTGCCACACGATAGCCCTGTTCTCCTCCGCGCGCGCGCCGCCAACAGGAACGGGTTGTGTGATGAGAAGGCCCAGGCTGTTCTGCAGAAGCACGCGCACCGGAGAGAGGGCGAGTTGCGAGCGGGATGAGAGGGTGTGGAGGAGGAAACGGTGGTCGCTGATACACAGCTCCGCCGCGGCAGTCCAACCTCGCCCAACGCCGAGTGAGAGGAGAAGGTGAACAAAGTCAAAGCCGGAGAAGAGAAAAAGCGAGCCGAGAAACCGGAGCTGCTGGAAGCCCTTGAACTGCTTGAAGCAGCTGTCGCACACGGGGCGTGTGGTGCCTTCGAGTGGCTTGCGCGGATCACTCAGCTTGGCGAAGGAGCAGTGCGAAACGTTCGTCACGCAGCGGTCGCACAGCGCGCGGCCACAGGCTCGGCAGTGCACTGGGGTCCCTTTGAATCGACCAGGGTACCAGAGTGGCACAGCAGGTCGCCTCGTCGCACAGGAGGAACAGCGAGGGCCCACGTCTGTCTGCCACTCCGCATCCGGGAAAAGGTGCTCACTCTCTGTCATAGGCGTCTCGTTCACAGCCAGGACCGCCGCCGCATCGTGCGGAGAGGTGGCCGCGCGAGCCGATCGCGTCGCACTCGACTTGGACCGACGGCTGACAGTGAGTGTGGAAAGCGTGGCGGCCAATAGAGACGCGACGGATTTAGTGCCCTCGCCGGTGCGCCGTCGCAAGGAGTGGGTGAGCAACTGGTCAATAACACCCGCAGTCCTCGCGTCGGGGTGCGTACTGCTGGTAGGAAAAGCGCTAAGAACAGCATCCCGGTATGCCGTGAAGAGGGCCCCGTTGAGCTCATCGGAAGTCAAGTTGGGAGGCACGCATGCACGAGTGACGCGCTCTTGATAGCGTTGTTGAAAGACTGCGACACAACGCTGGAAAAGAGGGCTGTGGCGATGCAAACCAACCACTTCACTGGTTTCGAAAGCAGCACGAGACAAACGAAAGGCTGCGGACGCGAGGGTGAAAAACAGGTTTGTCGCTAGTTCTCGGGCGTTCTCCTCGCCCATCAGTGTGTTATACCGACCAGGGGGAACGACAAGCGCTTTTTCCGTTATCGTCCGTACAAGCAGCTCGTCAATCTGCTTTTGCAGCGGCTCTAGCTCCATTTCGGGTTCAGGTGAAGCGGACACCGCATGTGTCGCGGTGGACGGCGAAGTCATAGAGTCCAGCGGCGCCCCAGCAGCTGAACTGTGTGCGCCACTACCCAGTGTGGGTGGCGAGAGGGCAGCCTTGACCAGAGCCGCGTCCAATACGCGTGCGACGAAATCATCAGAAATGACGGGAGGGATAGTGTTCTCGCCGTGGTGTGCTCGCACCCAACTATACCGGAAGTACCACTGCAGCGGCACGTAGTCGACGGTGAGCGGCTGGTAGCGAATCCCAAATTTCTCGTTCAGGATGCGAACCTGCATTGTGTCAATGTCGCGGTGGGCGTCGCCTATCGTGTCTCCCTCGGCGATGACAGCTCAGAGGCGCTACGAACGTGCGAGAAGAAGAAAAAAAAAGCAAAAATGACAGGCGCACAAAAAGAAAAAAAGAAAGGTAATCGTGACGCTGAGTAAGGAAGGTCACGGCAAGCAATCTGAAAAATCGGTGACGAACGCAATCAGGAAGTGAGCGGGTACGAACACGTATGCCAACATAATCAGCGCGTGGGAAGGTGTGCGCAGATTAACTATATATTTGTGTGTGTGTGTGTGTGTGTGCGTGTGCGTGTGCGTGTGTTGGAGGAAGAGGTGGTATGATGAATCCAAGGTATGAAGCGGAGGTCGCGCTCACGGCACCGACCATGTGGGTATCGTCACCTTGACCGCCACCGGATGCCCTCTTGCCGTTGTACAGCACGTCAAAGCCGTCAGGGTTGAGAGAAGAGAGTAGTATCCTTTTTGAAAACGTTCTGAGTAGAGATGGAAGCGTGTCTGGCAAAGCGCACAAGCTCATTTCATCGAGTGCGGAGGTGCGCACGTGTGTGTGTGTGCGTCGTTCGAGCAGCAAAAGAAGTAAAACAAGAACGGATGGAGAGCCCCGTTGAGCACTATCATCTCTTGGTGTTGACAGACGCTCTCGGGCTTGTACGCTCGTCCGTCTTCCTCATCACCTGTCCTTGGCGCTAGCAGAAGTCCAATGTGACCGCATCATCCCACGAGGCGCGCACACGTGTGGGAGAGCAGCGAGTGCACTGCATTTTCGGCTTGCCGTGCGGAGACGGCGATGCGGCGCGCCACACCTGGTTCGCCGCACCAGCGCAGAGGGAGACCGACTTTTGTGGGCTCAGCAAGGAAGGTTCTGCTCGCCCCCGAGTAGAGGAACGGGATAGCCCGTGGAGCGACTGACGGTCGCATCGCACAACGGAAAAGGAGGATGAGGTCGAGGACGACAAGGCACTCTGTCGCACACAGACCGGAGTGTGCCGCCGACGCCGGCTGTGTGGTTTCATTCGCGCACATGGGGTCGCTTGATGCCGTTGGTTCCGCCTGAAACGAGCGCTCTCGCGCTGATTTGTGCGGCGAAGTGCTCGCAGCACGTTCTGTACTGCTTCCATTTGACGCACATGCCCATCCCCGGCCTCCGTCGCTCCCTGCCCGTGGCTACTCTCCGTGCAGCCGGATGACACGTCGTCAGTTTTCTCCCAGCTTGACACGGATTCAAACTCACCGCGGAGCAATCGCTCCCGCCGTGCAGTCTCTAGGGTCAAGACGTCCGCCTGGTCTCTAGAGCTGGTTCGCTGATCACAGAGAGGAGCTGCCGATGTGTGTGTCTGTATTCGCGGTATGTGCCCGCTGTTCGCGCTGTTCTCTGTCACATCACTAAAAATAGCCGTGGCGCGCCACAAGTCGACAGGGATAGGCGGCGGCAAGCATCGTCTGCAGCCGTGCGTCGAGTAAAGCCCTCGTTCAGGCGCAGCCCTCCACGCACGGTACGGCATTTTTGACTTGATGGGAAGTGGCACGCAGAGAAGAGAAAAAAAAAAAAAAGAATCGAAAAGGCAGTGGGAAAGGGCGGGGGAGCGGGGGGAAACAGTAAACAGGTGGAGACCGGTGCAGAGTCAGTGCCACGCGTAGAAGGTGCGCACCATGAGATGTCCGGAGGAGAACAAGAGTACTCTTTCGACACCATAGAATACTCGCCAGCTACTCTTCTCAGCACGTTCGTTTTCGGTTCCGTATTTCGCTGTTAGTGTGTACACAGGGCTTGTCCAGGAGGGCCATCGAGAGCATGCTGTTTTTTCGTTTTTTTTTTCCTTCACAGTAGATCGCAAACGATTCAGGTGTGTTGCCTTCGCTGCCACCGCGGTGCCTTTAGCTTCTGCCATCCGGTGAGCACGGCATGGAGGTGTCCAGACCGAAATGGGTGAGATGGCGGTTCGTCAAGTTCATGTTCAGCCGCGACCGCGTGCGCTTACGCCGGCAAGTGGCGTTCCTCGTCTGCAGCAGGCTAAGCCGTGTAACCTGTTGGCGTGCCACGGCGGACAGTGCGTTCGCGGAGAACACACGCTCCACCGCCGCGCGCACGTGCGCTTCGGAGGGATAGGTCGCGTCGCGTACGCCTAGCACCAGCGGAGAGCTGCTCTCCCACCACGGCAGTGGCAGCAAGGCGAGCTGTGAAGCGTCGTTCACGTTGGACGCCCCGCCCGCCGTCGCAGATGTCGCCGGCTCGTGTGAACGGGGCGCGCCCGACTCGGCGACGTTGGCAAATGTCGACGGTGCTGTCGTCGGCGCGGGGTTCACGAGCGGGTCCTTGAGGAGAATCCGCTCGGCGGGGGCGAAGCTGGGTGGGCGACGGTCGCGTCCCACGAGCACGCCGGGCATGCCCATCGGCTCATCCAAGACTTGCATCGTCACCACACACGGGGCGAGCGCTGCCCCTGCCTCGTCGAGGTAGTTGGGAAAGGAAAGGACCAGCTTCATGGAGGCGACAGCTCGCACGGCGGTGACGCGCATGACCACCTTTGTCGCCTTCACCGTCGCCGCGGCTGCGGTCGCCGTGGGGGAGGAAGCGGGAGAGGGATCGTCGGTGGTGGCCGAGGTCGTCCTGGGGACTGCGTGAACAGCACGCTGCTTGACGTCGATGACAACGGGTGCCTCATCTGTGCCTGGTATCACACTGACCCCTGAGACGCGGACATCGTGCTCGACGCGCAGAAGCGACCCATGATGCTGACGCCCGAGACGCTTCTCCACTGCGGTGATGTTGTCAATGACAAGAAACAGCACCTCGCCCACTTGTAGGTGAACGGGAATGCAGTGCTCGTCTCTCGTGCGCAGGCCACGCAGCGTGAATAGCTCGTGATGCAGGTGCAGCCCTGGCGGAAGGGCAGGGTACACGCAGCGTTCTGCGATGGGCTCGGAGCCGTCGTGGGAGAGATCACCGCTCCGTTTCGATGCGCCATCCGCACCGCCTGCTGCGCCAAGGGTGTGAATGCGCAGCTCATCTTTGCTGTAGTTGTCCGGAAAGTAGTACGCCAAGCCCGCGCGTTGGGCGTCACGCAGAAGCGCCGTTGAAAGCAATATTTGATCGGTGTGGATAGCCACGCACGCTTCCGCATCGAGTTGCGTCGACGGTGATTGCAAAATGACCGCGAGCGCCTCAAGTGTCTGCACCTCTGGACGGCGGCATACCAGCATCACCCGCTGTGCGCGCTGCGCCAGGTACTCCGCCGCCCGATCCGCTGCCACATCGGACAGCGCCGACGCCGAAAGTTGGCCCTCTCCACCATCCTTGTCCACAAGTTCCACGCTCCGACTGTTGCCCGCACCGTCGCGCATCGCCAGCACCCACGCATCAGGAAACCGCTGCAGGGCTGCTCCACGCGGAAGGAGGTAGTCCAACTGCGCCAGTGAGAAGGCCTCGTTTGGGTGCTTCGCGAGGTACTGCATGACCTGATAGTGCTTGACCAACTGGGACTCGGTCAGAATGCCCTTGACCTCACTCATCGTTGAGAACTGGCAGTGTGTGCGTGTGCGGGATGGGAGAAAACAGAAACAAAGAAGGATGCATTCCGAAAAAGGCAGTGCGTACGCACAACACGACAGACCACGACGGCCGAGAGGAGGAGGAGGAGGAAGGGGAGAGGTGGACAAGGAAGCGACTAGCTCTTCGGATTGGTGTGCCCTACGATCCTCATCGACTGTCTGTGAGAAAGCGATGCTGCTGCGACGGCTCTCTCTCTTTTTTTCTTATTTTTTTAGTGAGAGAAATCACGTGTGAGCCATGATTAGAATGCAGTGCGTGCATCAGCCTTCCGCTGTGAGTGCGTAACGCTTGTGCCCCCCTCCTCCTTCATCTTCTTGTCTGACTCTCAGTCTTTCTGTGCATGATCGTGCTCTGATGGGAAAAGCATGTGAGGAGCAAAAAAGTGGCGCAAACAGTCAATAATCAGTCGTTGTAGCCGCGTGACCACGCGGCCCGCATGCCGTGGTCCAATGCGGTCAGAGAGTCTCATAGTTGAAGGCGGCGCCAACAATGACCGTGACGGTCGCCTTCACCTCGTGGCTGCGCTGCATGTGGATCACGCCGAGCTGACCTTGGCTGTTGATCTGCATGGTCAGCCGCTCAAACCCGGAGACGCCACCCGCACCACTGTTGGTGGCCGCAGCACCGCTACTGATATTCGCTGGCCCGTTCCCATCGCCGCTACCCGCACCGCCACCACCACGGCCAGATCCGCCGACACCGCTGCCACCGCCTGTCCTCACGCCGCAGGCCACTGCTAAGTGTCGTGTAGACACGCACGTGCGCGCCGGAGCTGAGCTGGTGAGGCCCTTCGCGGTATCCTCCACGGCGAGCAGCGCGTCAGACTGAGGCTTCAGCCATATGTCCACCTCACCGAAGGGGCTGCCGACGCCACGCAGCCGCACGCCCCCGTCTGTCGAAATGTCAATCTCCACTCTGGCGCAGTTGCAGTGGACGAGATCCTGCACTATGGAGCGTAGAGTGTCCCCGAGCACGGTAGCCTGCGACTGAAGGGCCGCATCCTGAAATCGCAGATCCAGCACATGCGCCTTGATGGGGCGGGTCACGAGTTTGCTCTGAAAGACACGACCACCGCCGCGGCTCGAGCCTGCGACGGACTCCGAGCGCCGACCAAAGGCATCCGCTCCCCAGTCACCGCTGCCGACGGTCGCATCGGCCACTTCCACAAGCAGCTTCGAGTCTGAGGTGGGATAGGCGAGCACCGTGCGCGTGTGCGGAGACTGGACGGTGGACGGGCCTAACATGAGCAGCGCATCCATGAGTGTATTGACGTGTACGCACAAGCTCGCATCTGTGACCGCGTACTCAGTGAAGACGGCCTTGGGCAGCACGGCAGTTGCCGTCGTGCTCTGGTCATCACCCTCCACATGCAGCACGACGGCGGTATCCGTGAATACCACGGTCGCCCAGCAGTCCTTGTGCACAAACACAGTGGAAAGAGCCTTCAGCCACAGCTCCGAGCTGGCCAGACGGCAGTACACGGACATGAGATGGGCACGGGATGAGGCTGTGCGCTGTGGACACGGTAGGGTGTGAGAAGACCGATATGAAAGGAAAGGTCAGACAACGCGAAGCCACCGCTGACGCGCATGGAGGACAGTCGAGGGAAGGAAGGCACAGGGTTGAGTGAGTGAGGAGCAATTGTGTCATGACAGATGAGAAAAAAAAAACACCGAAGATGAAGAAGTCATGCTATTGGGAAAGGATAATCTGCACTAGCAGCACGTGATTCACATTGAATCGCTATTCTCGTCACGGTACACAAACATCGATCACGGTTCGCGTTTTTTCTTTCGAGGTTTCCTCCTTCTTCACTAGTTTGTACGTTTGAGTGGACTGCAATTCTGGACACAATATGCATACGTGTCGTGGACGCTGCTCGCTGTGCGTGGTGTAGCCCTCCTCCCTCCCTCTCACCCTCCCTCTCGCAGGCGCTGTGTGCGGCAAGGAGGGCGAGAGTGCACGGCGCACACGGCGACGCAGAACGAAAGCGAGATGGTATAATAAAAATGAAAAAAAAAAAAGACATGAAGGAGATAAAGTAAGCAACACGCCAGACTCCTCTGTGACGCAAAGCGCACATGCTGGAAAAGTGATCAAGTGAAGTGAGAAGAAAAAAAAAAAGAAAAAGAAAAAGGGCAAACAAGCGAAGAGAGGGATAAGTGAACGGCAGGACAACGAACGGAAGACGCACACGCTCGTGTCACATTCTCTATGCACCATGGGCGACAGTAGACCAACAAGAAACAAGAAGCAAGAAACAAGGAAGAAGAAAAGAGCAGTGTGCGTTTGTGCACGTGAACAGTGTCATTCACGGCTTTGGTCAACAAGGAGGAGAGCCTAGCGGACCAGCTGGTTGTGACTAATACACACGCGACGATTTTACCATGGTGATGATCAGGAGGACAATCGTGGCAATAGTCACTATGACCGTCACAATGGCGAGAATATAGTACAAGCCCCTGGCCGATTTGTACTCGTTCACAGTCGCCTGCATGCCAACAGTACTGATAGCGAGCGCGTCGTTGGACGCCGAGTATGACGTGTTTCCACTCACGCACAGGATCATGGCCACGAGAGCCAGGACAAATCCGGTCACCGCTGCCAGAGTGGCCAGACTCATAAGCAGTTGCCGTACTGCGAGTGAGGCAACACGAATCCGTTTGATGAGGCGGGCGCGCTGGCGAACGACGGCGTCACGGCTCTCAACCGTCAGCCCGCGGTGAAGGGGACTCACGGCATCGTCTGCCGTTGAAATGGCGGGCGTCGTGGACACGGCACTGTTCTTGACGGTGGGCGGTGACTGTAGCGGCGTTGTCAGGGAAGAAATTGTGCTGTGGTGAGCGTGTTTCCTCGCATCGGAGGCGGCGTCACACGTGTCTGGTGCGTTCGCCGTCGCATCCAAGTCGTTCGCCAACTTTTTCTTTGCTAACGCATCAACTTCACTGCTGCACCGCGTTGTACGAGCCAGGACGGTGGTCGGAATCGTCGCGTCGAGCGGTAGTGATGCGGCCCCGTTCTCGCCGTTGGGGTGTAGGGCATCGTCACCCGGTCGAAGTGCCGCTGAGAAGGACGCCGCCTGTGCGGGCTCTGCCGTTGCCAGACTGTTGAGATCTGCCAAGGATTTCTGCTGGCAGCGCTCGCTCGCGGCAACTTCGTTGGGCATCGTCTCTCGCTGGGCAGACAGCGTCGTCCCCTCTCTGGTCAGGGCTGCGTTGCTTGGCGGCTCCTGCGGCTGGGCAGAGGCGACAAAGACATGCGGGAGCTCAAAGCACGAATTATTTGGGTTCGCGGCGTACTGGGCGACGCCGAATGGATATACGACTGCGGTCATCTCCGCCTCCTCATCGACGAAGACGGGGCCAGACTCTGCAGAGACCGTCTCTGATGCCGTTGAGTGAGACGAAGGCCCTGCCAGGTCACAGGGCTGCGCACCGGGCACAACCGAGGCGTGCTCGCAGTGAGGGGCAGCGTCTGGCGAATGTGATGAGCGTGCACGCTCTCGACGTGAATCCTCCTGTGCCTGAGTCAAGGAAGGCGTCCCATCCTGAGTATCTGGTGCGCTAGGATGGCGACAGCGATTCAATCCCCAGCGCAGGTACGCGCTGTCGTTCTGGGCCAGCTCCGCGCTTGCGTCGCCGTCAACCACGATGGACAGGAAACTACGAGGGGCGGGGAGTGCTTCTGGGTAGCACCGACGCTCGACGGGTGCTGAGGCCGCGCGAAGGCGTGACCGCAACACCCACAGCAGCAAGAAGGAGATCGCCACGAGAAGCACGACCACAACCAAGAAACACAGAGCAGAAGTGTGGCACCGGTTCGATGACGACATACGGATGGGAAACTTGAGTGAGGCGCCGTCCCCGATGGTGTCAGCAGAAACGTAGCCCGTGTCGATGTGCTCAACGTACGAGAGAGCACCGTACCTGGACGTGAAGGAGAAGTGATCATCAAGGGCAGGGCTTGGGCAGTGGATGTTCAGCATGTCAATCTGATAGGTTGGGTATGGCCTGCTTGTTAAGGTCAGTTGTAGGGTGGGCAGTATCGCATTCGGACTGTACAAGCACGTGTTGATCTCGAACGGTTCCATTGCCGACAACACGGTCGACAGCGGTGTACCGAGGAGTGAGTGAGTGCTGTGAATGATCGTCGAGGCGAGATCTTGCAGGCCCGGCATGTCACATCCCACGGACGACAAGGCCGAACACGAGGCCAGCGGTGCATGAGACGACTCCGCCGTGCTGGCGTTGTACAAGATGGACGCAGCTGAGGACTCAACAAAGTCGAGCACCGAAACATGGGACGTCACCAACGCACCCATACCAAAAGCCAGCGCCACAAGACTGAGAGCCAGGGTCGCACTCATCAGAATGATCAGGGTGCGGTTGCAGTACGGCCCCGTAGATGCACGCTCTCGTATGGTTTCCGCGGACAAGGGCTCAGGAGCGACTCTTTGCGCCACTCCGAGCGAATCGCTGTCCTGCCGCGTTGCAACGTGTTCCATCACACCTGCGCCGCCGTTATTGTTGTCGTCTTCGTGGGACGGCATTCGACTGTGAAGTGAGAGCGCCGAGGCGCGCGTGCGCGCATGGCGTGTGTCGCTGTGGCTGCACTGGTAACGGTCCACGCGCAGTTCGGCGTGCTGAATTGCCGCGGCATGCAGGACGGGAAGTTGGGTCTTCGGTGGCATCTCTTTTTTTTTTTTTTTGATATTTGCTTGGATCGCCTGCGGAATACAACTTGTGTGTGTGTGTGTATGTGCCGGATGTGAAGAGGAGGGCGGGGTGCTACGCCTCACCAGAAAGAAGCGAGTCAGCAGAGCGTTCAGCGCGAATACGACTCGAGCAGGGAGGAGGAGAGGAGGGGGGGGGGGCTGGTAACCCAGCAGTGGCGTGAATGCTTCTTGTCAAAGGCACGCTGTTACGGGCGGAAGGTAACCGCTCGTTGACAGTCACACGCCGTGGCAGTGCCGACTCTCCTCAGTGGAAAAAGAAACTATCGTATTCACCGAAGACAAAGGTAACACGAAGAGACAAGAGATGATGGCAAAGGTGAGACGGCGCAAGGCGCAGCAAGGCGGCGGTGAGTGGGATAGGACGAAGGAGACGGAGGTGCACTGTTAAGACATCCTGTTGAGCGCGTGTGCGGTCTCGCTACACGCACGTATAATCAGTCGCTTGTCGCGTGACTACGCATGGAAGTAGCGGGCGTGAGCTGCACATGTCACGCATAATAATAAAAAATATTTCATGACGACAGCCCACCTCCATCGCGTCCAATGTGCCATGGGAAACTGTGGGCAAGGATCGCCCCGCGTTTGGTGTATCTTTTCTTATTCCTCTTTCGTTGAAGCGCGTCCTGACGTAGGTGTGCTCGCTGCCAGGCTCGCTCAATTATTCTCGATAAGGATATCGTCAATGACAAGGTATGTTTTTTGTGATTTTGCCGGTAGGTGTCATCGTTGTGTGCAGGACGACGCGGCTCTGTGACCAATAGCTGGATAGAAATGGACATTGTAGACAAGGAGGTAAGCGGTGGGAAGCATTCATCGTTACGTTTTCCTCGTATCGGCCCTCTCTCGCGTTTGCTTGACCACAGATGGCGCCTCCTTCCTTTCTCTTTTCCATTTTTTTTTTTTTTTTGATGTCGCTTCCGAGAAAGCCGTGCGAGGTGAGGAAAAGAAGGTGGAGAACACAACAGACAGTCGAGTTTAAGGTGCGAATGAAAAGTTGTGATGTTCGCATCGAACAAATAAGTATGGGGTAAAAAGGAGAGAAACAGCGCGCTTGCGATAATGTGTGTGTGTGTGCTTACGCTGGTGTGTTGCCTTCGTTGGGCACCGTGTGTGGGCGAATGACGAAACGCTCCAGCACGGAGGCGATCTCTTGCTCGCGATTAGTGCGTGTCGACGGACGCCACCGGCTTGGCTTGCTGCGCAGGTGCGGCGGCTGGTCCTTCTCAACCAGATCAGAAAGGCCTTTGACGTGCCTTGGATCCCGCTCCCACACCTTTGGCACCTTTTCCTTGCCCACGACGAACACCTCCAATTCACGGGTCTGGTGGTCAATACGAAAGCGCATGAAGTGCTTGAAGTCTTCAATCTGGAAAGCCGAGTAGCCACCGTCGTACATAAAATCGAACACGGTGACCGAGATGGCCAGAAATAAGCCGATAATGAAGGAAACAATGGGCGTCACAAGCAGCCAGTAGAACAAAAGTACGTGGAGGTAGTAGACACCAATCGTGAACCGACTCGCATCCTGTGCAAAGTGACCTACCTTATCACTGCTGACCTTCATCGAGACATAGGCCAGTGTGTCAATCGCGTCTGTCAAACGCAGCACCAGGGCCGTGGCCTGTTGCGCGACGCTGCCGACGAAGCGCTGGTGAACTGCGTGCACGCCGCGTGACACAAAAGATGACGCGCCGAACACGTGCGAGATGAGCTCGACAGCCGTAGCGATCAGAAGCACCGCGTCCTCTTCCACCAGGCTTCTCCACGCATCGGGTGTGGAGGCGATCATGCCATTGCTGACAAGAAGCATGAGCATACACTGCAGAACGGCGAGCATCGCTGCGCACGCGAAGAGCACAAAAAGCGTCCAACCTGTTGCGTTCAGATAGCGCCAGTACGACGCAACGGGTCGATCCGCGCCGGCGCTCCCAAAGCAGGCGAACAAGAACATCGCTGCGCCGTAGGAGGCCCAGGCTTCTTCAAAGAAGTAGGCGATCGTGCTCACGACAATGTTCCACCAGAGGGTGGCGAGTTCGCCCACGTTCGTGACGGCCGCGAAGGCGTTCACATCGGCTGGCTGCGGCAGCGTCGAGAAGATGAGTCCGAAGCACGTGAAGCCGACAATCATGTCGAACTTCCAGTTCAGCACTCGAAACCCCCAGAGACGCGTGGCGATGGGCAGGTACGTGTTGTGCCGCGGAAACGCACCGAATCGCTTGTACACGGTACCCTGTGACACAATGGGGTCATCGCGCGCCCCGGCAAGGTAGGCACCACCGCCTCCGCTGACGACGAGCGTGGCGGCCTCCGAAAGTGGGTCCACAGGAGCGTGGCGGCTGTAGTTGTGGATGTCGCCAGCCAGACGCAGGCGCAGACGCGTGCCCAGCACGCTCACGAGACGGTCGAGCTGCGGCTGCAGTGGTTCCGTACGCTGCTCCATCGCATCGAACAACCATCCGGGCTCGTGGCAGCAGAGAATAACGCAGCTTGAGGCGTCCATGTACTTCTCGATCACGTCCCGAAAGTAGTTGCGCTGGGCCACGTCGATGTCCTTCTCGTTGCCCGTGTCGCAGCACAGCATGAACCAGTTGTACGGCAGGCGCAGCACGAAGAAGCTCGACCGCTGCGGCATCAGCCACCCGCCGATCCACGTCTTCTCAAGCATGTACTTGCGGAAGATGCGCAGCCCGTCGAACCAGTCGTGGTTGCCGGGGATCGCGAACAGCAGCGGCACAGAGTGCAGTGCCTCCTCTGCCGTCCCGCGGCTCGCGCGCAGGGTGTCGGCGCCGCACGCCATCGCCGCGACCGTTTCCGCGTCCAGCACATGGATGTGCGCCACGTCAGCGTCGACGTCGTCGCGCCGCACAAGCTCCATCTGTCGCGCGTGGAACAGCTTGCGCAGCTTCGGGTTGCCGGGAAGCGCGTCGCGGTAGGGCTCGAATAGGCGGGTCGTGTACGTCTCCTCTGTGGGCCTGGGGTAGGCAAGGTCACCCCCAACGACAACAAATGATCCGCGCGGCAGCACGTAGTCGGTCTGTCTCTTCTTTTGTTCGACGTCACTGTTCTGACGCACGAGCCTCCCATCTGTCGTCGCGGCAGCCATTGCGGTAGTATCAAGAGCTGCGCTGTCATCTCGCCGCTGATGCGAGTGGTGTTTGTGGTGACTGACCACATCCGAGGCTTCATTCGATGGCTTGAGGCGTAGGCGCGGCTGCGCGAGGACACGTGCCATATCGTATGTTGGATTGAAGCCATCACCCACGTCAGCAATCCAGTCGAACCAGACATCGCACTCAGTGTCCGTAGAGGAGGCGTTGGGAATGCTGCCGTCAGGCGACGCCGGTTCGGCGTCCCTCTGCCTCGACGGAAGCTGTTTAGAGAAGGTCAAGTTGAAGACTTTGGGTGTGGCGATCTGCTGGATGGAGCGCACATCGAATGTGAGGAATTTGAGTGCGGAGTTCAGGCCCGCTTGCCAGGCCGTTGAGAAGGCGAACGAGGACCACCAGGCGACCATGCCGACCTTGCCCACAGGGTGCTTGGCGCTCATGATTTCGTCCATCTCGTACGCAGGCGTCGGGAAAGCGAGTTTCATTGTCGAGAGCGGAATTTCGGGAAACGAGGAGAGCGCCGAACTGGTGGATGGTGAGGACTGCACCGGCGACGACGCGTCAGCCGTGCAGTGCTCGCAACGCGTGCGGGACTGGACGTCGTACACAACATGCTGATACTGGTAGGGAAGGAAAGACAAAGCGACGGCTGCGGCGCGTTCGCTCAGTTTCGGCGACGTCGCGCTCACACTACTGGCTTCAAGCTCACCCAGTGCCACGCGTTGACCCCTCGCGGCGCCGAGCACACGACGCCAGGCGCGCACCTCCTCGGGACGATAGCGATGAGGCTTTGCTTCCAGCAACCGCCAATCTTGTTGCGTCTTTCGCGCACCTGTCGCACGGAACTCAACGGGTGGCGCCAGCTCCGAGGACTCCTCGCGCTCCTTTCGGAGGTCGAAGAGGTCTGCCCAGAGCACACCGCGTGTGGGATCGAAGTCCATGAGGCGCTTGTACTGGTAGTCACAGAATATGAACGAGCCACAGATGATCAGAAGGTGGGCCACAGCGAAAAACGGGTGCGCTACGACAGACGCTGGGGAAATTGAAGACTTGAGAAGCCAGAAGACGACAGCCAGAAATCCCTGCGGCGGCGGTGCGCCGTCGCGGAGGAAGCGGGACATGTATGCATAGTGGATCGTTGCCAGCGTCGCGAGCATCATCGAATTGAGGAGTAGCGTCGAGAGATGCGCGCCGTACGTCACACTGAGTCGCAAGCGCCGTTTCAGCTTGTGAAACAGTGAGAAGAACCCGAGCAGGCACGAAAACAGCGGGAAGAAGAGGTAGGCCACTGTGAAGTCATCCGCGTTAACGTTGTGGCCCTCGATCTGCGCCTTTTGTTGTTTCATCACAACCGGGCCTAGATGGACGAAACACAGCAGAATGACACACCAGATTTGCAGCACCTTCATGAAGCGGCCGTAGGTGTCCAGCATCGCCGCGCTGTGGGCGCGAAACGGCGAGTGAAATAGGTACGAGCTAATGAGGATGAACGCGTACATTAACGTCCACAGCGTGTTCGGGCTGGCGTGGTCCACGATGGTTGTGACGGCGGTCAGTAGTGGCATCAGAAAACTACGCATCACATCCATCACCCGGTACACAGCCGCCGAGACGGCCGGGGGATCCACCGCGCAGAAGCTCATCGCGCCGAAGTCGTGGAATCACGCAGACGATGTGTCTGGAGAGGGAGAGACGGAAGCAGTCGATCTGCTTCGACAGAAAGCAAGGGAAATCGTTGGGCGAAGGTGCGTAAAGATGCGCAACAGCGAGAAGATGGTTTTGGTGTTTTTTCTTCTGGTTGGCCTCTTCGATTGTGCACCGCTGCGCGCGCGTGTAGTGCGGTTTACAAACGTGTGGGAAAAAAAAAAGTGATCACCTAGTGTGTATGTGTGTGTACGTGTGTGTATGTGTGTGTGTCCCTGGAGAGAGTCAGGCAAATGAACGCGTCCATCAACACACACACACAGTAGGAAAAGGGGAAGATACAGAAAGGGAGAGAGAGATCGAACAAGGCAATACCAGCATTAAATTGATGTGATGAGTGACAAAAAAAAAAGTAAGAAGGGAAGAAAGAAGGGCGGGTAAATGGTGCTTCTGTGCAGCGCTGAGCAGCAACCACAAGTCTCTAGTGGGACGGTACATGGAGAGGTACGCATTCACCGGCTATAGAAATAGGGGTATAGCTTTCGAAAGCGAAGAAGGAAAAAAGTAGTCATCACTGATCTTGTTCTCACGAGCTCTCTGGCGAAACGGGCACGTGCGTCAATCTCAATCGTTTCGTGTTCTTATTTTCTCTTTGGCAGAGGCTTTCAGTCGTCACACGCAGGATTGGAAGGCAGCGCGGTGTCAAAATGAAGAAAGAGCGGCAGGGCATGAGCAGGCCCGAAGAGAGAAGAAAAGAAAAGAAAGGAGGGGGGATAGACCGTGGTGTGTCTGCTGTGCGCCATCCCACTTCTTCTTTTTCGTTCTCTCTCTCTCTCTCTCTCTCTCTCTCTCCCCACACACACACACCACCACCACCTTCTCCTTACATTTCCTTCGCTCTCTGCCCTTCTCGCTCTCGCTCTCTCTTCCTTTCTCGTTGATGGTGCTCGCCTTTTCTTGTCAGTGATGCCAAGGCGTTGCTCTTCAAAAGATCTCTTCGGACTTCTCAGACAGCGCACCCAGTGAGTGAGGAAAGCAGACAAACTGGTCAACAATCTTTGATTTCTTATCCCACGGAAATACGACATCGCCTTGCTTTGTACCCGCCTCCGGATGGTGACGCCGTGATAACTCCGGGAACGAGGGTATCCAGCGGCTGGGAAAGCGTTGGAGATGTGGTGGTGGTGTGCGGCCTCCATCCGTGTACTGCCGTACGCACCGCTCATCACGTATCCACAGCTTGGGCACACGACGGACGCCGATGGTGTAGCCGTGTAAGGCGCGCGTGCTACCGTCAATTTTGAACCGCATGAAGCTCTTGTAGTCCTCAATTTGAAAGCTGGAGTAAGCGGCGTCGTACGCGCCGACGCTTTGGAACAGACGCGTGGTGAGCATCAGAAAACAGCCGATAGTGAGCGAGACAAGAGGAATCGCAGTCATCCAAAAGAACAGAAGAAAATATGTGTGAAAGGCGACGCTAATGAAGCACGTCTGCAGTCGGTCAGTCGAGAGTGGCGACTCTGCGACGCCACCAGCGCCTGTGTGTTTAGTCTGGGCTCTCAGCTTGTGGGCCGTGTACGCAAGCATTTCGAAAGGGTCGAAGCACCGTAGCGTGACGGCAGCAAGTCGGCTGACAACCGGTGTGCTCAACAGTGAGAGCGCGGCAGCCCCCAGTCGTGCGAGTGGTCCACACCAGTGAGGGGCTGCAGCTGTAGCGGTCAAGAGGGCGCAGACGGCAGCGAGGCATTCGCGCTCGAGTACGCTGTCACCCATATTCTCAGACGAGGTGAGTAGCAGGCGTTGCTGGATCAACACAGCAAACGTACAGCGTAGACACGCAACAGTGCCATAGCACACTGCGGACACACAGAGCGTCCAGAAGAGACAATAGGGTAGCCGTCCCCACATGGGCGCCGCACCGGTGCTGGTGGAGGCCAGAAAGGACCCGAAGAAGATGAGGAAGACGACCACGGATACGCCACACTGCAACATGGCGGATGCGAAGAGCGTGGCAGCGACGGAGAGACAGTGGCTGACGAAGATGAGAACGCCCGTGATGGGCTCACGCTCAACCTCCAGAACCGGCGTCAGAAGGACTGGCATGACAAACAGAAAGCAGCCAACACCGAGAAGAAGGTCAAACTTCCAGTTGCTTACGCGAAAGCCCCACAGATGGGGCAAAAAGGAGAACAGCGTCATCGGGGGAGGAAACACACAGGCGCGTCTGTATCGCTCGCCGAACGCCACAACAGGACCGCGTGTCGCCTCGTGTAAAAAGGCCCCGCCACCTCCACACGTGACGAGCATAGGGTTCTCGCTGCGTTCCGTCGTTGGGACATGGCGGCTGTAGTTGTGGATGTCGCCAGCCAGACGCAGGCGCAGACGTGTGCCCAGCACCTGTGCCAAAGCAGCCAGCTGTGGTTGCGAGGGAGATGTGGTCGACGGCCATGCGTCCTGAATCCAGCCTGGTTCATGCGAGCAGAGAATAACGCAGCTTGAGGCGTCCATGTACTTCTCGATCACGTCCCGGAAGTAGTTGCGCTGGGCCACGTCGATGTCCTTCTCGTTGCCCGTGTCGCAGCACAGCATGAACCAGTTGTACGGCAGGCGCAGCACGAAGAAGCTCGACCGCTGCGGCATCAGCCACCCGCCGATCCACGTCTTCTCAAGCATGTACTTGCGGAAGATGCGCAGCCCGTCGAACCAGTCGTGGTTGCCGGGGATCGCGAACAGCAGCGGCACAGAGTGCAGTGCCTCCTCTGCCGTCCCGCGGCTCGCGCGCAGGGTGTCGGCGCCGCACGCCATCGCCGCGACCGTTTCCGCGTCCAGCACATGGATGTGCGCCACGTCAGCGTCGACGTCGTCGCGCCGCACAAGCTCCATCTGTCGCGCGTGGAACAGCTTGCGCAGCTTCGGGTTGCCGGGAAGCGCGTCGCGGTAGGGCTCGAATAGGCGGGTCGTGTACGTCTCATCCGACGGATTTGGGTAGGCAAGGTCACCCCCAATGACAACAAACGATCCGCGCGGTAGAACCTCAGCCTTCTTCTCATCTCCCTGTGGAGGAGATGGCGTCCCCGAAGGTGGTGAGTGCGGGGGCCCGGATTGGAAACGAAGACGCGGTTGCGCTAGTAGTCGCGCGACCTCGTAGGTAGAGTTGAAGCCATCACCCACGTCAGCCACCCAGTCGAACCACACGGCGGGGTTGTCTTCCGTCCTTGACGGCGCAACCATGTCACCGGCTGTCTGACGTGACTCCATCGTGTCTGAGTCCAGCGTGACGGTCTGCGAGATGTCGAAGATCTTCGGTCTCTCCGTCGATGTGATGCTGCGGGCCTCGTTGGTGACGAAGGACACCAGGTTTGTGAGCACGGACTGAATGTACGCACCCACCGCAAACGCTGTCAACCACGACACCATGGCTGCTCGAGCGACTGGGAACTGCGTGTCCAAGAGCATCTTCCGTTGGTCGGTGTCGAGAGAAAAGTCCATCGGCGCGTGTGGACACCAACCAGCTTTTGGCAAAACGGGCACAAGTCTCTTTTCGTTGTAGCGGAAGTCCTCGCATCCACCGCGACGTGCCGCGTCATCTGGCGCGCATGACTTCGCCGTGACTGGCCGCTTGTTCACTTCGAACACATCGCTCCACAGAAGACCGGCGTGGGTATCGTAGCCACAGCGTTTCTTGTACTGATAGTCGGCGTAGATGATGAGGGCCCCCACCACGACCAGATGCGCTGTGGACCAGAGCGGTGTCGTGGAGAGCGCGCCGGGGCAGATCACATGCGCGGCAAGCTGCATGAGGCGATGGGCGGGTGACGTTGACTTGGAGGCCTCGTCGTACCAGAGGTGTGAAAGGGTCACACGCTCGAGCAGGTGCTGCGTGTAGGCGTAGTGTGCGGTGCATAGAGAGGCTGCCACGAGCGAGTTCAGTATGAGACTCATGAAGGTCGCCCCGTAGGTCAACACCGCTTGCAAACGCCTCTTGCCTTTGTGCAGCAGCGCGAAGATGAGTGTCATGAAGAGAAGCACAGGAAAAAACACGAGCTGCGTTGAGCCGTCGTCCAGGGCCGGGGCGGACGGTCGGCGACCTGGTCCGCGCCGAGCCTCGGAGGGCACGCTGTGTAAAGTGAAAAGCACGACAAGGCTCCACAGCTGGGTGATGCGCGTCAGGCGGGCGTACCAGTCCGTCCGGACGACGACATGCGATCGGAACGGCGCGTGGAACAGATAAAATAAACCGAGAAGAACACAATAACCGCAAATCCACGCGACTTCGGTCTGCAGCGTATCTCTCCTCGGATGTGCCGCGAAGGCTCGCGCGATGCCCGTTTCAAGCCATCCCACCATTACTGAAAATTTATGCCTCGCTGTTCTTCGTACCGCTTCGCGTTTCGTACACAATCAAAAGAAGAGAAAAAAAAGGGCTAGTAGCGGATGATCGAGTACAAGTACCGAGGTGAAGACGAGAACAGTGAAAAGCAAAGGGAGCAAGAAGCCCGCCACGCAGAGCGGACCGGTTGGAAGCGCCAGGTGACAGTGAGAGTGAAGAGAACAGTGGTGAGACTAATGGGGAGATAATCTGCTGAAAAGTGCGGTCAATGGTGTGTGCGTGTGTGTGTGAATGGAGAAATGTGTGAGCCGTATAGCCCAGTGACGTGTCAAGCAGGAGAGCATTCCCAGTAGCCACAGCTCGTGATAGCGCGCATGCATTGAAAAAAAGAGCGATACCGCGTTTCCAGAGCACGGCATGATCGAATACGTGACGGACACGGAAAGAGAGATAGCGCGAAGCGCTGTGAAGGGCGCGTGCGCACCAGACAATGAGAGGTACGCCATCACGTGCTTCCCAACGCCAGTAGGTCACCGAGAGACAGAAGCAGATACGCTCGCTCATATCACTGCCCTTTGTCTTTTCGCGCGCAGCGCTTGCCGTGACGCGTATTCGAAGTGGGGATGTGCTCAACTGTTTCGAGGCGTGGCGAATAGTCGTGTCCGCTTCTCTTGTTCCCCTTTTTTTTTTTTCCTTTTTCCTCTCTGAGCTTGTTAGGACAGCAGTGCCAATACAAATAGTACGTGTCCATGAAAATAAGGCGAAAATTAAAAAACAAAAGTCAGAGAAATAGCGAGACGGGCCGCTTCACGAGCGAAGAGAAGAAGACTCACAAGCTTTTTCTTTTTTTCGTTAGAGCCACTTTTTATTTGTTTTGTTTTGCTTTGCTGTATTGCGCTCTGCACATCTGCACGTGCGCTCCCGCGTGCATGCCAACAAATTAATTTATCACGTTGACAGAGCACGACGCTGGCGTACAAGACACGCGCATTCATACCGTGTTAGTATGTGTAAGAGCGCTGTCCTCATCATGCCGTCGTGCTTGCTGTGGACCTCGCTCAGCCCCCTGGATTGTTGTGAAGGTGTCACTGTCCCTGCTAAATATGAAAAAAGAAGAAGAAGAAGAAGAAGAGAGAGAAAAAAAAGACGGATGAGGTCACGATGTACCTCTTTATTTGTGTTCGGCACCTGCAGTGAAGATGTCTTCATCGTGCCGCTTGCCTCACTGTGTTGACAATTGTTAGAAAAATCTTCTCTTTTCTGTGTTCACACTATTACACCACGTCTCTTTTTTTTTTTTTTCTTGTTTGTGTGTGGTGATCGCAAAGGCAGCGAATGCTGCGCCTCCTCGCTGTCTCCTCTTTCGACATGGTAACGAGATACAAAGACAGCGTGCGCAGAGAGTGCGCGATCAGGACCGTGTGTACTGTGCGAAAAACGAACGCTTTCAGCTATTCTTCGCGACGTCAGTTTCGACAAAGTAGACAAGGCACAAACAAACGAAAAAAAGATGAAGGAGAAAGCAAGACAATCGCTCGGCAGCCCAACGAGTCCCTCTCTCTCTCCCTGAGGCACCGTCCATCTCTGCCGTCACGCTCAGGACCGAGATGTGTGTCAAGAGAGAAAAGGAGGGTCTTCTTTTTCTTCTTTCGCTGGTAGCCTCGGCCTCCGTCCACTGTGACACGCAGCTGTCGAAAAAGTGGAGCGGGGCCTGAACCAATGAGGGAGGAAAGAGTGGCGTGTGACGGCAGAAAAAGAGATCGTGGGTTGGATTTGTCATTCTCCGCCTTTCACGATTCATTTCTTCTCCACGTCCGCTGCGTACTCGACTGACAAGAAGGGATAATCCAGCAAAAAGAAAAAGAAAAAGAAAAAGAAAAAGAAAAACGCGAACAGAGAGAACAGCGAGAGGAAAACTCGAAAGAATATATAAAAATGACGATGATAAGCTCGGTGCGGGTGCGAAATACGCGAGAAGGGCGAGAGTTAACGAGAGGAACACCTTTGCTCACGCACAACAATCGAACAAGAGCGAGAGCGAGTTGAGGCGTACGCGTCACCGGAACTTCCGCGCACGCACACACCAAAACGGAAAGTGTGGAAGCAAAGAAAAACCAAACAAAAATGCACAAATCCAAAAGAGAAGAGAAGAAAAGAGACGAAACAAGATAAACAAAAGGAGGAGAAATGAGTGTGCTAACTGTCAACGGCTGAAGCTCTCTTTATCACTGTACTGGTCCTCGTAGGTGTCTCCAGACAAACTGCTGGCCCGTCGCATCGTCCCCCTCTGTTCAGCGAGAACGTTTCGGTCGGTGTACCCAGCGGCTTCTTCTTCCTCCCACTCCCTTTCCTTGAGGCAGCAGCACCAGATGATCAGAATGAGGGCCACCGCGATGATGAAGAAAATCACAGCGATGATGAGGCCCGCCCACCATGGGAAGCCCGACTTGCAGTTGGGCACAACGTAGCGGTCGCTCTCGAACGTGATACGTTTTTTGGGGGAGTCGGGACAGTACTGGTAGGTGGAGAAGTTAATGTCTGGGTATACGACCGGAGAGCCCTCGTGTGAGGCCGGCCACATCGGCAAGCCGAAGCGCTTCGAATCGTTGACCACACTGTCGATCTGAAACTCGTACGCTTCACAGAGCCATTCAGTGAACTGGGTGTTGTACGCGATGTTCACCCACGCACCACCCTTAGAGACATCCAGCGCCACCTTGCGATTGCCCCAGTAGAGCTGATGGACGTCAAGCTTAGGATGCTCGCCAGTGCGCGGGTTAACGCACGAGTCGAAATTGCAGTACACAGTGCCGTTATCGGTGCTCGTGTGCCTGCGCGCGCCTCCGCTTCCACCAACCACGCCGTCGAAGAACGTGTAGGGGTTCTTGTAGAAGAGACCGTCATTCCACACCCACTCGCATTTCGAGTCAGCGCACTGGGTCTCCCGCGTTTCTCCGCCGAGAGGAAGGTGCCTGCTCGACGCACCCCTACTCGCCTCGTTGGCCAAATTCTGACCCAGTTCAGTGGGCGGCATGGCCATGTGCAGCGCGCCGTCATTGGACCTGCAGCCGGAGGTATCGGGCGTGCCGTACGCGGCAGCGGTTGTCAGGATGGTGTATTTCACGTTGTACGCGAAGCCGCCCTGTGCGCACAGAAGCAGAGCGGTGGCGACCAGCAGCAGTGCCGCTGCAGCCGTGGGGGTACGGGAGCGCATCGCCACCAGAAGTAGCCAGGTCAGGCGAGGGAAGGGCTGGGGAAATAGAAGGCGAGAGAGAATAGAGAGAAAGAGGCGCAGACAGACACAGGTAGTCACAACTTTGAGTTTGTGTGTGCGTGTGTGCGGAGAGAGGGGGGGGGACTAGGGTGATGGGAGTTCGCCTATGTGCGAGACGAGTGAGTGAATAGTACTGAGTGTTTGTTCGGTTTAAAGTCGAAACGAGTGCTCTAAAGACGCTCTCTCCTCCTTCATGTTGGCATCGCAAAGAGGAAAAGAAGAAAACAAAAAGAGTCGGGATCGGGTAGGGGAATAAGAGCGGACGTGGGAGGGGAAGTGGTGAAGTGGGGTGTACCAAGTCAGGTGAAGCCAATCATTCAATGAACGAAAGACGAGGAAAAGGAACAAGTAACGACTGCGAGGAGCGACAATGTGGTAGTCAGCGTTCGCGCGTGGCTGATGCGAGCGAATCATCGTCCAATACTTGCTTCGATTCGTGCCCTCCACTCAACCGGGTCTGGGGTGAGGAGTGGGGACTGCGCGCGCGCGATTGACAAAAATCCCGTGTGGGAATCACCTCATGCCTCTTCATGTGCTAGTTTTCCCATAGGCGGTTCTTGTAGATCGAAAATCGGTCACATACGTATCCGAGTAAATACACAGATATAAGTTGACTAGGAAAGAAACAGGAAATGGTAATTGGTACGCATGAGCGGCAGAGAAAAAGAGAGAGGGGGGGATATCGCCTACTGCGTCAGCGCGAGTCTCTTCTTTCGGTTGGCGCTTGCTCAATTTCTCTGGACGCAGTATCGTGTACACTTGCAGCATGAAAAACAACAACGAAGAGACAAAGAGAAAAAAAAAGAAGAAGAGAACAGCTGTCATGTCATCCCTACTGTGGCTGGTTGTCGTATAGACCTCGCTTCGACCTCACAGCAGCGTGCTGGTTGTTGTTGTTGTTTGTTTGTTTCCTTGACAATAAAAATCTCGGTTTGTTCTTGTTGTTTGTATCGGGCTAAAAGCAAATATAATCAGTTTCTTTTCTTCCCGCTTGCACGTTTCGTTCACGTCACAGAACAACAACACACACACACAAAAAAAAAAAAAAAGAAACACAAGGTAGGTAACTGTGCACAAGTGAGCAAAACAATGACGATGGAGGATTGCGCGCAAGGAGCGTAAACAAAAATTAAAAACGAATGCGAGGTGGACGAAATGAACAAAACGAAAGCAAAAAAAAAAAAGGTGCTCATGGAGAAAGTCCTATTCACGGCTGTAGCTGTCCTTATCACTGTACTGGTTGTCATAGTAGTCCGCATTTAAGGTGCTGGCACGGCTCATGCCCAGCTGAGATTGAGTAGGTAAATTCGTCGTGTTGTCGCGCTGCGTGCGAACCTTGTGCTCATTGATCTCCGCTGTCTTCTTGTTCCGACAGTGGAGGCAGCAGCACCAGATGATCAGAATGAGGGCCACCACGATGATGAAGCAGATCACAGCGATGATGAGGCCCGCCCACCATGGGAAGCCCGACTTGCAGTTGGGGTACATATAGCGGTTGCTCTTGACCTCGATACGCTTGTTAGGGGAGTCGGGACAGTACTGGTAGGTGGACACATCAATGTCTGGGTATACGACCGGAGAGCCCTCGTGTGAGGCCGGCCACATCGGCAAGCCGAAGCGCTTCGAATCGTTGACCACACTGTCGATCTGAAACTCGTACGCTTCACAGAGCCATTCAGTGAACTGGGTGTTGTACGCGATGTTCACCCACGCACCACCCTTCGAGACATCCAGCGCCACCTTGCGATTGCCCCAGTAGGACTGGCTATTGTCGTACGCGGGAAAGGAGCCGCCGGCCCGGCTGTGGCAGGAATCGAAGTTGCAGTACACAGTGCCGTTATCGGTGCTCGTGTGCCTACGCACGCCTCCGCTTCCACCAACCACGCCGCTGAAGAACAGGTACTCGTTCTTGTAGAAGAGACCGTCATTCCACACCCACGGGCAGTCCACATCAGAGCATTGTGCCGTGCGCGCTTCTCCGCCGAGAGGAAGGTGCCTGCTCGACGCACCCCTACTCGCCTCATTGGCCAAATTCTGACCCAGTTCAGTGGGCGGCATGGCCATGTGCAGCGCGCCGTCATTGGACCTGCAGCCGGAGGTATCGGGCGTGCCGTACGCGGCAGCGGTTGTCAGGATGGTGTATTTCACGTTGTACGCGAAGCCGCCCTGTGCGCACAGAAGCAGAGCGGTGGCGACCAGCAGCAGTGCCGCTGCAGCCGTGGGGGTACGGGAGCGCATCGCCACCAGAAGTAGCCAGGTCAGGCGAGGGAAGGGCTGGGGAAATAGAAGGCGAGAGAGAATAGAGAGAAAGAGGCGCAGACAGACACAGGTAGTCACAACTTTGAGTTTGTGTGTCAGCCGCGGTGAAATCAATTTGACTGTTAAAGGAAAAAAAAAAAGAAAAAAAAGAAGAAGGCACTGGGAGGAGCGAGATGAGCCGCGCTTGAAATCCTTTGAGCTTCTTTTGAAATTTAAAAGTGACGGCGGTCACCCGCTTGCTATGATGTTCTAGCTTGCTTGTGGTGTTGTGAGGGCGCTACGGATCGTTATGGCGCTTGCGTGGTGCACATACGCGTGCCGGTAGTCGTTTCCATAGTTGGGCAGTGGAGAGGAAGATGGAGGAGATCGTGGCGTGCGCGTCGACAGGAGAGGGGAACAGTAAGCATCCGGGGCGTCTACCGGTGGAGTCAAGTATTGCATCGACCTTTGTGCGTCGTCGTCCACAAGCACCCCGCGCTGCACATGTACAGGTTCATCGAGTCTCACGTCGCGTCCGGCAAGTGTGCGCTGTGCGACAGCCACAATGACACCGTCCTTTTGTTGGCGTGCGCGAGAGTGAAGATGGGCAGATACAACAAAACACGCGCTGAGGAACACACATATCAACGAGTACGGCAGTTGAGCTCGCAGTGCGCGAGTAGACAGCGCTTGTAGTACTCTCTGGTCGGCAGCGACACATCACGCAGGGTTCTCTTCTCGAGAGCTTCAACATACTGTATGCGGGTTTGTTTTTTTCCATGCGTCACTAGTGTGTCAATCAAATAGGGAAAAGAAGGTAAAACGCTGCGCGGATCGCATTTGTCATGGTGCGGTGTGGTTTATCAAGGTCGCCGCGAGCAGCTCGTTTACAAGACGTGAAGCGCTACCAGCCAGAAGTAGGCTTTCATGCCTGACCGGCCAACTCTTTTTGCGACTGTCCCCCCTTGATGCAGTCCTTGAGAGCCCGAGAAGGCTCAGAAAGCGTGTGTGTGTCTATGCAACAGTGACAAGAAAGGAGAAAAAAAAAAAGGACCAGAACCACGAGAGACAGGTTGACGAAAAGTAAGCAAACAATGTGGCTTGTTGTTTTGCACACCAGATTGATCATGAACAAATTTCTTTTCGATCGCCCACTTCTCTGCATTGCTTTCTCGGCTTCTGAGCGAATGTGTACGCAGGCACGTGTGTGTCTGTACGTGTGTGTGTGTGTCTGTAGGTGTGCCTGTGTGTGAATCCCGCCGTGTGGCAACAACACATTGATTTCCTCGACCGCAGCACGGACATTCAATCGTACCATCGCACGCACTCGTCGTGGGGACAAAAAAGAGAAAACCTTCTGTTGCTCTTATTATTACCGTTGGTTTTTTTTTTTTCCAGCGTGTGCAACGCGCTCGTGTCAAAAGGAAAAGAAACTATATATAAACGCCAGTTTGGCCTGCCATGTCGCCTCATTTATTTCTTGGGGTGGCCCGCTCATCAAGGTGCTAGTCACAGAGAGGTTTCTTCGCCGGTCGCTGCGACAAGGGAGAAAAGAAGATCCGCGTCCGGGAGGGGAAAACCCCATAGTGATATGAGAAGCCACTCGCGAGATGCGCGATCGGCTGACCTTTGCTTGTTATGCACATGGAGGTGTGGTCCCAGGACAAAAGACACTCACGGCGTAAACTGTCCAAGGAGAGAAGAGTAGCTCACAGCGTTGCCACATAACAACGAAAAAAAAAAAAAAGAAGAACAAGTGAGTAGGCAGCACAAATTACGCAGAGCAAACGAGAAAAACAAAAGTGGAAAAGATACCCCCGGTGATGCAGAGTACGACAGGCAAAGATACCAAAGGAAAAAAAAAACATAAACGGACGAAAAGAAGTGGCAGAAGCTTGGCCCTGTGAGAAGACGTACATGTGGCGCAGACAAGAAGAAAGAGGTTAAAGGGATGAAAAAGAGATGTTTTTCGCCAAAAATGGGGGATTCGAGGAAGAAGAGAGACAGAGACAGACAAAGTGGTGCACCGCACATAAAAACAAGACCTGGCGTAAACTGTCAACGGAGCGAGTATAGCTGCGTCGTCACCGCAAAGTAGAGAAATCACGTGTGAGCAGCGCCATCAAAGATGTCCCACCCACCGTCGTGTTGTGCCAGGCCCAGAACGCCTCATTTCCCAAACGATGCTTGACAGTCGTCCCTTTTCGGCCAGAGCTTGTCCTCATCTGCTTCACCCTCTCTCTCTCTCCCTCTCCTCCTCTCTCCCTCTCTCTCCCCCCTCTATCTTCTCCTGTGGATATTCATACATGAGATGGGCTTCACCATAGAGGCTGCTGGCTAGCGGGTGTTTTATACGTTTGTCCGATTACTGATTGCGCTCGTCCTCTTCACAATCGTCATCGTCGTAGTAGTCCTGAGCGGCATTCAAGGTGCTGGCGCGGCTCATGCCAATCTGAGACTGCGTTGGTACACGAGCGGGGTTGTCTTCCGTGGTGCGGTTACGTTCATCGCTGGCCTTTTGTTCCTTACGGTTCTTGCAGTGGCAGCAGCAGCAGAAGATAGTGATGATAATGGCGGCGACGACGACGAACACCGCGACGGCGATGATGAGTGCAACCCACCAAGGGAAATGGCTGTCACACCGCGCATAGACCCAGTAGCTCGTAACGCCGTCGTAACTGCGCGTGAGGCCCTTGCCGCAGTAGGTGATGTTGCTGAAAGGAATACGAGGAATGACGGAGCCATCAGGGTACGTGGCGAGGTTGAATCGCTCCACGTCCGCACTCTGGTAGTCGTAGAATTCACAGATATAGTCAGTGAAGGCGGTCGTGAAATCCACATTCTGCCACGCACCTGATGAGGACATGATTACCTTGCGCCGGCCGTAGTAGCTCTGGTTGGTCCAGTACTTGGGGTAAACGCCGGTGTCGGGGCTGCTGCACGAGTCGAAGCCGCAGTACACGAGGCCATCGCGAGGAGCCCCACCGGGGCCGCGATCGGTGTGCTGCGTACCCACGATGCGGCTCCCGTTGACAGCCTGATAGACAATGCCATCATAGAACGTGTACGGGTCCAAGTAGAAGACACCATCCATGAAGGTCCATGTGCAGTCCATGAGGCAGCTAGCCGTCCGGGACTGCCCCGCGATGGGAGACGTCGAAATGCCGGCCCCTTTGAGGGCCTCGTGGCCTGCCGCCTGTGCGGCCTCAGTCGTGGGCATCATACCATGGGCGAGGATGTTGTCTGTTTTGCAGTAGTTCTCGCCATCCATGGCGAGCATGGGTTGGGGAGATTTGACGTAGCTGTAGTGGACGGTGTACGCCTGTGCGCTGTGCGCCACAAGCAGCAAGACCACCACAGTAGCAGCCAGTGCTGAAAAAGAGCGGCTCATCGTGTTGAAGGGGGGACGCGAGCGAGAAAGCGCGTTTTAGTGCTATTCAAGATGGCGGACGAGAGACGCGCACGAGAGGACTCAAGGCAAGAGATGCGGGAGACGCGTGGAATGCGGTGACAAGAAGCAGAAACACGCTCAAACAAAGGAGAAGAAGATTGTCACAGTTATTTCTTTGCGGGCATTGAGAAGATGAAAAGACGGAGAAGGAAGAGAAGAAGGCGGTTGAGGAAGCAGAAGGAGGCATGCAGACAGGGAGGCGCCGCTGTGGCGTGCCTGTATGATAGAGGTGTACCACACGAAACGGAGGAGAGACGGGGCACATACCACCGGTTCGAGGGCCATGCCATTCTCACATCACGGTGTATCGACAATTGAGACTCGCAGCCGATTGATACCAACCGGCAGGTCAAGAGCGCATCGCCGCTCTCAATCTGTGAGTTTGGGGCAGTGAGAAGAGACCATCTGGGCTCACGCATGCCACCAGCAACTCAAAAACGGTAACTGTTGTGATGAATGGGAACTTTGAGAAAGTGGAGGACAGAGAGGCGAAACGCAGCCTCAAGCTATTGCGTGCGAGCCGGCGCACCATCGAATCGGGAAAAGAAACGCTCTCGCAAAGCTCGACAGCTGCAAGGCAACAACAAAAATAATGGAGAGGTGTTGTCCTCATTGATGGGGTATTCCTTGTGGTGACTGCGCTATCGTGAGCACAGTGACGCATAGGTGGTGCTGCGAGTCAAATGGCCACATGTCATCCCGCACGCGTTGAGCACGACAAACGCTCGCGGAGCGCGCGATAGACAGTGAGGGGAACGCGGGGGCGCCAGTCGACATACGCGGCGAATTGAGCAGAGAACAGAAGGAAAAATGACTGAAAGGACAGGTGAAGAGGAAGAGCAACGAAACTGGCGAGCGATAAACGCTCAGAAAAAGAGAAAAGAGAGAAAAAAGCGTAGGGTCTACGCGAGCATAATACGGTGACAGACCACACGGGGGTAGCAGACGTTCAGTGAGCTCCCTCACGACCTACCAGCTCATCGCCGTCCACATCCATCTCAGCGATCGGTTCCAGCTCCGCAGTGCTGTGTATGTCGCCATCTTGTGTCGCGGCGACCTGCTCACGTGCTAGCTTCTCCGCCATTGAGCGGTTCAGTCGCTCCCGCGGAAGCGCGGCCATGACGGTGCCGAACGCAGTGAAGCATGTAATCAGGATGAGCACGTGCACACACGAAGCAGGCTCCACCTTGCCGTTGCCGAGCATCGCAGATGAAATGGACAACATAATAAGCGAAGCGACGTTCGCACCTGCCATCAGCATCGCACCAGGTACAGACTCCTGTAGCGGGTAGGAAATTTCCATAGCGAATTCGAACGCGATCGGGATAGCTGTGTTCTGAAATAATCCAGCGAAGGCGTAGATGAAGATAGCCAGGCCATCAAACAGACGCGTGTTTTTAGGGCCCTTGAGCATCAGCACCATCAGGCCAATGCAGCACACAACAGAGCCAGACAAGCAAATCATGACAGGCCAGCGGTAGTGCCGTGTGCGGTCAACCCACAGGCCCACAGCGTACGCCAGCGCAGTGCCAGCCACCACGTTCGCCGCACCTGCGATGCCAGCAAGCTGCTCTGACACACCGAACGGGCCCAGGATCTGCGCCAGTACAGAAGAAAACGTCCATATGCTGCCCATACCAATGCTAAACGCAATAAGCAGGAACACAAAGTCTCGGTTACAGAGAAGCTCCCAGACGGTGATGCCCACATCAAGGAAGTTGCGCACGTGCTTTCTGGCCACCAGACGAGACCAGAAGCCGCTCGGCTCACACGCGCTGTCGCTGCGGGCATCGAGACCATAGGATGTTACGGTGGCCTCGCAGGTGCCCATGGCGGGGCCCTCCACGGTGGTGAACTGCACGCGCTTCTGGGCAGTCTGGATTGAGGCGGTGTTGCGGGTGCTGTGCTGCGACGCGTTGTCAATCATCTCCATGTCCTCGTCCAGATGGATGTGCCTGTCGTCACCAGCAGGCTTCGCCCCACTCGCAACGAGGAGGGCCTTGCTGGGTGCCTGGTAACGCGGTGGACGGAGGAAAACGATGACAGCAGCGAGAATCAGAACGCAGTAGCCCATTTCCACAGAGAAGAGGATGTAGAACTGGCGGGAATCAGGGCGAGTCACGACAAAGGGAGGCGCAATCAAGGCGACGGCGTTGCCGAGTGTGTTGGCCGTTGTCATAATGGCAGTGGCGAAAGCACGGCGGCGCGCCACGAAGTACTGTGCAGCAAGAAGTGGTGGTGTGGATAGCACAAACAGCTGGGCCAGAGAGTTGAGCGTTTGGGAGATGATCAGCACCGTGTACGTCCGCACCTGCAGCCCCGGCGCAACCTTGAGAATGGAGCCGAGCGCGTTAAGTACGCAGCCCGCGATCACACCGGCACGGACACCAAAACTCTCAAACGTCGTGCACGTGAAGTACGCGCCCGCAGCAAAGATGATCATGTACACAGACGAGAGCATGTTAAGCTCATTGGTTGTGAGATTGAAAAAGGAGGTAACGCTGCTTGCAATGGGGGCATAGGTAATCCATTGAATGGCGTTCGACGAGCTATAAAGTGAGAAGAGGACGAGGGCCACCCAGCGCTTCGGGTCGCCCACCTCAGCGGTGAGTTCAAGTCCCATGACCAAGTTCCGCGCGCCAGGAGCGAAGAAGTGGAAAACAAAAAAACAAAAATGGCGTGCCAGGTGTGAAGAAGCTTGTTCTTGACGAGGAGATCAGTCACAGCTATGCAGACTTCGTTTGAACCATCAAGGAAACGGAAAGCGTGGAGAAAGGAGCAGAGTGATTTTGGTGTGCGATGGGCGACACGCTAAAGTAGTGCAGAAAAAGATACTCACATAGATCGAGAAGAGGAGATGATGTGGCTCTGGTATACAGGCTCGAGTACGTGAAGGCAATACGGTATAGGGGTGTAGGTGAGCCACCGCAGGCGTCCACGGCGAGTAGCGTGCGTGATATGCTCATGGCTAGCTAGTGTTCTATCTGTGCACAAGAAGAGCGATGTGAAGCACAACGGAAAGAAAACGGGCAGAGGGGGCCTTCTCTTCCCCTTTGTTGGCTTCGTCCTCGTGACGCGTGTCTGCCTCACAGGAGAAGGAAACGGTCGAGAGGGATAAGAAAAAAAAAAAAAAATACAGCCATCGCGCGCCCGCAACGCAGTCAAGAACAGGCTCGATGGCAGATTCAATTCGTCTTCGCGCGAAACGCAGATTCCAATGAGGCGAGCCTCTGCGCGTTGGAAAAAAGAGGCTCCGTAACCGCGAATTCACTCGTGTGCCGACCCTTCGGTGCATCGCTCGTCGGCCTGATGCGTCGCCGCAGTCGTGAAATCTGCTGGCTGTCATCATGAACACTGCTCAGCGTGAGAAATGGACGGATGGACTGCACGCATTGTTCCATATTACCAGCGCGTGCATCACCTGCCTCGTGTTCGTTGTGGTAGTGCCAGCACAGGACAATTGCCACGATCAAGGCTACGAGAACGACGATCGCGACAACGACGAGCATAATCAAGGCCCACCACGGGAAGTCCATGTCAGCGTCATGCCCAAAGGACTGCCCCGTGGTGGAGTTAATGCCGGCACTCATACTTGACGACAACGATGGGCTAATAGTGCAACAGAAGAGTGCGAGATGTGAGCACGGCACAGCGGAGAACACCGTGCTTCCTTTATCGGTGCTGGCTCTTGCTGAGTGTGTGGGTGTGGATGTGCGTGTCTGTACGTGTATATGTATGTGGATGAGGAGGGGTCCTGTTTCCGTACGCACAAAGCGATCCTACTCTGTGAGAGCACAGCAGTCAGTAGTAACCGAGGAGGTGTGACAAGGTCAACAACAACAAAACAAAGAAATCGAATGGGAAAAGTGAACTACTCAATGATGCAGAGGTTTCGGTTCCACACAGTGATGATGGGGTGAATTATTTGCATGTACTTATATGTGTGTCGGTGCGGTGAGTGCGGCAGTACACAAGTACGGTGCGACGTGCGATAGACGTGCTGCAAGCTGTGAAAAAGGAAGAAACATGGCAAGCCGAGGAGATGTGGAGAGAACAGTGACGCGTTGACATGGCTCTGTCGCACATGAAGATATCGCTCGCCCTACACGAGCCACGACGTGCCTCGTTGTGTGCATTGTGCGGCCGCTGAGCAGGCAAGCGGGTGCGCGCGCGAGAGTGACAAGAAAGAAAACCGACTGCCCAAAGCGGAACCGTCGGGCTGGATACGCGGGGCCGCAACAACCGACCAACGTGGCGGACGTCTTTGAAGTCTTTGAAAAAAAAAAAAAAACGTCTGGTGGAGGGCAGGTATATTTTCAATGCAACGGCTCACGTATCGCCGCGATGGGACATCGACGATGTGCTTCCGGGATCGCACGTGTATTCGTGTTTCTGGTGTCTTTTCTTTTAAATGTGCTCCGTTAGTATGTGAGAGAGCGCAGTGATCGGTCAGTTCTTGTTTCGGCGGAGAGTCAGAAAATTTTATGGTTGGCGCTCCGAAAGCCAGGAAGATGACGAAGAACACTTAAGAGGAAACGGGGAGCAACGTCAGGAGCGGAACGAAAAGGAGAAGATGGAAAAGACATTTGTGTCGTGTTCTCATCGAGAAAAGGCGAATGTGTGAGCCGCGAACACCTTGCGATGGGAGCGAGCTGACAAAGAGCTCCTCAGATGCCGAGCCGTGACATGTCCATGGCAGCCTGACTGGGTAGTTCTCAACATGAGTGAAACGCAAAGACGCAGAAGACGGACGAAAACTCAAAAAGGAGAGAATTAAAAGAAAAAAAAGAGAGAGAGAGAGAGAGAGACTGTTGAGAACGGAGGAGAAGACGTCTCTCAAAAGTGCAGGAAACAAGCCCAGGAAAACAAAGCGAAGCATCCGCCGTCAGCAAGAAGCGAAGCGTGGGAGAAGAAAAAAAAAAAAAGAGATTTGATGGTCACTTATTGGTCTTTTGGACTTCTGCTCGCGCGTTCTCAGCAAGCCGACTCCGTTGTACTGATCATTATGTGCGGAAACATCTTCGCTGTATGGCAACAGACATCTGAAAAGACGATGCACACTGGATATGTTGTTCCCTTGTACACCAGCTAGAGAATCACGAAGGAAGAACAAAAAAAGGCAGTTGCACGGGAGAGCGAAACAAAAAAAAAAGTGCGCGGTGAGCAACGATGAGCCAGCCATTTATTGTCGTCTCTATAGCTAGTCATCAAAATGTCCCACACGCGCATCCTAGTGAGGTGAGGTGAACCCGATGCCACTCAGTGAGGCTTGAAGGCGGTCTCGTCTGTGCACTCAGCGTGCTCCACAGCCGTCTGTGCTGCGTGCGTCAGCTTGTGCGGCGCTTCTTCAGAGCTTAACGCATCTGCATCGGTCTCGTCCACCTCACGCTGCATCTGTGTCGAGTGGTGAGTGGAGAGAGCATCGTTCGCCTCCCGCTCCTCCGCAAGGGCGGCCCTCGCGCGCTTCTCAGCATCGTAGCGGTGAAGGCGCTCGCGGGTAAGAGCAGCGCAAACAGTGCCGGCCACACACACACACGTCACCATCGTGATGACGTAAAGACACGAGCTCTTCTCGATCGCGCCATCACCAATCATCTCGGAGGAGACGGTTACCAGAACCAAAGACACGACGTTGGCGCCAATCATGAGCAGCACACCAGGCACCGACTCCATCAGCGGGTACGTCAGCTCCATGGCGAACTCGAAGGCGATGGGACTCGCCGTGTTCTGGAAGACACCGGCGAAGATGAAGAAGAACATACAGAGGCCTGTCATGGCGGGCGTATTGGGGGTGACCTGCTTCATGATCACAATCAGGCACAGGCAGCAAATCACAGAACCGCCGAGACAAATCGTGAGAGGCCAGCGGTAGTGGCGCTTCTTGTCGACCCAGATACCGACGAAGTAGGCAAGGATGGTGCCGACAATGTAGTTGAGTGCACCGGCGATACCAGCGAGCTCAGCGGAGAGACCAAAGGGTCCGAGGATCTGGGCAAGCACGGCGGAGCAGCACCACACACTACCGAGACCGACACTAATAGCTGCGAGCAGAAGCACGAAATCAAGGCGCTGGAAGAGAAGGAAGACAGTGTGCCCCACCTCAACGAAAGGGAGAATATGATGGTTGCTCACAAAGCGCTTGCAGCAGCTCTTCGCTTCCTCCTCGTCTGGCTGTTCGCCGAGCTCGTAGGATGTCGCCGTCGGCTCCGTCAGCGCACCCGCTGCAGCGAAGACGCCCTTCTTTGGCTTCTCTACGGAATAGCTAGCAGACTGGGCGACGCTGCCCTCGCGTTCGGCGGCTTCCTCAGGAAGGGGGTCTTCCTCCAGCTCATCTAGAGAAGAACCTGCCACGGATGCGTCCAGCAGCTCGCGCGTTGGCGCACGGAACTTGGGAGGGCGGATAAAGATCGCCATGAGTGCGAGGATGAGGCAGCAGTACGCCATTTCGATGCCGAAGAGGATGTAAAACTGGGATGCGTTGGGTCCCTTGACGATAAGCGGGGGGATGAGCATCGCCACGGCGATACCGAGCGAGTTGGCGGTGGCCATCGCCGACGTCGCAAAGGCACGCCGACGAGGCGGGAAGTAGTGCGCTGCAATCAGCGGTGGCGTCGAAAGAATGAACAGCTGAGCGAGGGAGTTGACGATCTGAGCCGTGATCAGAACCGGGTACGTGCGCACCTGGAGACCTGGTGCAAACTTGAGGATCGCACCGAGCGCGTTCAAGGAGCCACCGAGGAGTACACCGGGGCGAACGCCCCAACGCTCGAACGTCGTGCACGTCAGCAGCGCGCCGGCAGCGAAGACGATCATGTAAATGGTGGAGAGCATGTTCAACTGGTTGGTGGTCAGGTTGAAAAAGTCTCGGGAGGCAGAGTAGATGGAGCCGTAGCTGATCCACTGGATCGAGTTGGAGCTGGTGAAGCCGCAGAACAACACCAGCACAAGCCAGCGGCGAGGGTCACCACGATCCTCGGTAAGGTCCATTACGGCGACTTTAAAGGTTGAAGCGAGTGAGAGAAGGGGAAGGGAGACGAAAACAAAAACACAAAAGAAGGAGTCACCGGATTGTATGGAGGATCGGAGCTCAGAGCCACAAACGCAAAGCGGAAAGCGCGAGATTAGATATAATAAAAGACAATTAGAGTCACTAACTAATGAGAGCGGATACTGACAGGCTTTCCACGTCGCGATTAACGACACTCAAGTCGGACGAGAGACCAAAAGAGTGCGAGGGTGAGTCAGGGTGAGTCAGGGTGAGTCAGGGTGAGTCAGGGTGAGTCAGGGTGAGTCAGGGTGAGTCAGGGTGAGTCAGGGAGAGTAGATGCGTAGAGGTGTACATGAGTGGAAGCGTGTGTGTTTTCTTCAGTAGGATGTGGTGAATATTGCGAAAGAAGAGAATCAGAAAGCGGTACATGTTTTGCAGCGATGGTGTTCTATCGGCACGTCAGTCTGATGGTATATGAGTGCCCAAGAGAGACATGCCGAGGCGCACATGTGTGTTGTTTGTGAGCCCTGAGTGCTGCAACCGTCAAGTAGGATAAAAGAAGAGAAGCCAGATCAAAGTGACATCCACAATTGCATTGCATCTTTCATCAGTGTCAGACTTGTGCCACCACCTCGTTGAAAAACATGCACACAAGTCTCGCCACGCAGTTTCGTGACACGCACCTGGTTGTTTCGCGGTGCGCGCACTACTAACGTGGCTTCTCGGCATCACACACACACACACAGCTGGTGGCTGGCGACAACGACGTCAGACTGGGGCGACATAAAATGCTATCATTAGCTCTCAAAGTCTGTGATGTTATAAAAGTCAATCATCATGTGC